>JANAVB010028397.1:2137889-2302746 GCA_029216955.1 Iris pallida | reverse complement strand
GCCTCGAACATTCCAGGAAAGAATGTTAGGCATTAAGGGAGGGAGAGGTGGAGGTTTGCAGTTTTGCGGCGGATCTCGTGGTCATCGCCGTATGCTGCCTATGTTTCTTGGATTTCTTCTTTTTCTTGAGCGGGTTGTTGCCTGAGCTGTTGCAGACGGGTGCAAGATACCTTTCAGAGCTCGGGTGAATGCTAACGGGAACCGGGGGGGAGATGTCAGGGTCTTCACATTCTGCCAGGGTGCAAAGAGGGTTGTCTCGATCGAGGAACCCTGCTTGCTGAGCCTGCCAAAATCTGCCTGAGAGCGGGGAGTGCGGGCGAGGAGGAACGTTGGCCGAACTCTGGAGGGAAGCGGGAATGGCTGAGGGCGGAGCCCCGTCTACCTCACCGACGGAGTACGATCTGAGGTCAGCCGAAGACTGAACTCCGGGAGTATCGGAGGATGAGGCTTGGGGGGAGCAGTGATGGAGAGAGGGGTGCTGGTGGTGTTTTGGAGGGGGACGATATCAGATGGATTGCTAGGGAGGCCAGCGGGGATGGGCGACTCCGGAGAACTGTCATCCGGATCGAAGTCAAGAGCTTCGAAGGAGTTGTGAAAAGTGATGGCGAAAGAGGGGGATTGGGGGTTAGAGGGGCGATCAGAGTCCTGCAGCTCCGGAGCGACAACTGCAGAGTCTGAGGCCAATGCTCCGCAGGAATTGAGTAAGGTGATGGCGAGGGAGGAAGAAGGTGCGGTGATACCAGCGGATTGTGGTTGGGAGGTCTGAGCGGGGTTGGGATGGATCCGCGTTGCTTGGCGGGATGAAGGAGCCGCAACAGTGCTACCCGCTCTCCTTGGGGCAGGTTTCTTGAGTTCAGGGTGTGCGCGAAAGCAGTGTTGGAGAGAGTGACCGCTCATCTGGCAGTGCTGACAGAAGATAATGCTGTTATCGTAAACCAGCGCTTGCCTGAATGATTTATTGCCGAGTTCAATCTCTATCTCTACGGGTGGCTCGTTAGCAAGGTCCAGCTCTACGCAAATTTTTGCGTAATTATATTTGGAGAGGTTTCTCGTTTCTTCTGCAACGGCGACAAGGACCCCGAAAGAGCTGGCGATCCTCTTGAGGGCCGCTGCAGGAAAGCACACAAGGGGGAGATTGGGAAGGATGATCCAGGAGGTGATGATAGTCGAATCGATCTTAGGATTAAAATCCGGAGACCATTTGACAATTTTGGCTAACTGCTTGTCAATTTTGGTCGTGCCTTTCGACCACACTTGGCTGTAGTCCTGATCTGAGGAAAGGTGGAGGAACAGGTGTTTGGGATCAAGAGGAGCTATCCGGTAGGTCGCCGAGAGACCCCATCTGGAGATTGCCTCCAGAACAACCGTTAGTTTGGAACATCCGGATCCGAACTTGAGAACCAGAGTTCTGATGAAGGGGAAAGAGAGGGAGCGGATCTCTTCGCTTGAGAAAGGGACCCGGATAGGGTATCCGTCAGGCGGGGACGTCAGATGGACGTCAGACAGGACCACTTCTGCGGCCGGAAGCGGACCAGACCGAAACCGATCAGGCCGAAGGGCGTCCACAAAGAAGAGGGGAGGGGTGGTTCTGGATGCCGATGGGGCCAGGCCAGAGGGGGTGCCTAAACCCATGGAGGGGGCTGCAGCGGCCGGGGCCCTGCGAGGGAAGGGAGGGATCACCAGATCATCGGCGGGGGGCTGGGAAGGGGCACAAGCAGCGTGCTGAGAGCCCTCACCGGCAGCAGCCGGGGGTGAGATGGCTTGCGCCAGGGAAGAGTCCGGGAGAGCCGCCGGGGGAACTGAGGTCGGACCCAGCAGAGGACGGACCAAGGGGGCACCGGGAGACTCACTCAGAGCGGGGGCGGCCATAGGGGAAGAGGAGGGAGCTGCACCACCGGAGGAGGCCGGGGGAGCGGCCTGGGGAGGGAGGCCCAGCCGGGAATGAGCGGAGTTGGGCCACGAAAGAGCCACCGGGGGCTCACCCGCTGCGCCAGGAGCAAGGGAATCGGAGGGTGGATGACTGCTGCCAGCTGGCGCGGTTGAGGTGGCCGGGAGCAGCGCCGAGGGGCCTCCAGGGGGGAGGTCCTCCTGCGCAGGGGCGACTGCGCAAGAGGGGGAGCGGGGGCTGCCACATGCGCAAGGGCAAGCCTCTCCAACTGCGCAGAGGGAGCAGCGGGAAGACCGTCCCTCATGAGTGAGAGTAAAGGGGGGGGCCCACTGGCTACACGTAAAAGCGGGGGGGAGATCGAATTGCGCACAGCCGCTGGCGCCAGGGAGGGATAAGAGCCAGCCACGTGGGAGGGACCCACGTGCTGCGCAAAGAGAGGGTCAACAGTCCGCACAAAAGAGGGAAAGCCCGGACTGCTCAGCAAGGGGGCAAGCAGCCACTGCGCAAACCGTGGAGAGACTCTGATCGTTGTCCGCGTAGTCAACGCACGAGGCCCGAGGCACGCCTCCCCCGAGGGAGCTGGTCCACGTGGGTGAGCGAGACAGAAGAGAGACCCGCGAGCCATCACACGCAACCGGCGGGGGAAACGAGGAGCGAGGGTCGTCGAACGGACGCGGAACGCCGGAGGAAGAAACACGGGGCCACCGGAGGGGGGCGGCCGCCTGCGGAGGGGCTGGAGGAGCCGTCCCCTCGCCCTCAGAGAGGCGGGCGGTGACGGGGGACTGAGGGGGGCAGCCATCTCAGGGGGGGCGCCACCGCGGATTGGGACCTGCCGGAGCAACTCCGCAGAGCGGGCGATCAGATCCACAAGGTCCTGCGGCCAACAGGGACTAGGAGGCCGGGGGGAGGAGGGAACGGCCGGGGAGGAAAACGACCGGGGGTGCCGACCGACGGTGCCAAGCGACGCCGCGGTGGGGAGATTCGGCGTGGCCAGGACTGCCCGGGGAGGAGAAGGGGTGAGCTTAGGGATCACTCCGGCGCCGGCTATCTCTGCAGCAAGAGACGAGGATGACCTCAAAGGAGGAGGGGGGCCCAAGATCGAAGGGAGAGCGGATCTTGGAGGTCGTCGCCGCCGTCCGTAGCGGGGGCGACCGGGCCGAAGCCACGCGACAGGACCCGGATGAACTCCCTCCGTGGGGGTCGCATCGGCAAAGTACGGTGTCACCCGACTCTGCCGACCGCGGCGGAGCCGAAGGGCGAAGGGGGAGGGCCTCCGAGCCGACTGCCGGACGGGCGTGGGGGCGGGAGCCCCGGTCGGCAGAGGTTGCCATGCCGGGGAGAGGGGGGGTAGAGGGATCGGGGGGGGACGGATCAACCATTTATATATATATATATATATATATATATATATATATATATATATATATATATATATATATATATATATATATATAAGTTAAGGTATATTAGATAGATAGGTAGCTAGATATCTTAGATATTAGATATCTAAGATATCGAGATCTTAGTATCTTAGGATACTAGAGTAGATATCTTAGGATATCTAAGTATCCTAGGATATGTTAGATATCTAGATATTAGATATGCTAGTTAGTTAGATACCTAGGTATCTAAGATATTTGATATCTTAGGATCTAAGATATCGGTATTGAGATACCAAGTTATATCTTGAGGGTATCAAGATACTAGGTTAGAGGGCAAGGTAATGAGGATTACCTTGTCATGGGATAAGGTATTGGGATACCATGATAGGGTAAGGTATTAGTTTACTTTGTCATAGGTTAGATAACTAGTATGAGTTAGCTATTAGTCTATGATGGCTGTTGGATGCCTAGGTAAGGGGTTTACCTAGCTAAGGTAAGGGTTTACCTTAGGCTAAGGTAATTGTGCTAAACTAAGATATTGGTATCGGGATACCAATAGGGCCAAGATATGTGGTATCTTGGTAGGTAAATGCTAGGAATAGGATACCTAGGCCAGAGTTGACCCCGTTTGACCATAGTTGACTGTTTTGACTCAAGTCAACTAAAAGTCAACATTGAACCTAGAATTGACTAGAACTTGACCAGAGTTGACCAGTTGACCAAAAGTCAACTCTGAGTCAACCATTAGCCTAGTTTGACCTAGATTGGACTATGAGTTGACCAGTTGACCAAAAGTCAATTGTAAGTCAATATTTGACCTTGTTTGACCTTATTTGACTTTGTTTGACCTAGTTTGACTTAGTGTGACCTAGTTTGACTTAGTTTGACTGAGCTTGACCTAGATTTGTATATCATACACTAGAAATCATGCCAAATACTATTAAATCCTAATTAACTCTTGTATATCTCATATTTAGGTCTGTGACTATCCTCTGAGCCTCGATTCCTATTGACTGCTAAGGACCGCAGGCGAGTACATTCTCTGATAGTTTTTATTATCTTGATATCTGCTATATCCGGTTCAGTTGTAGTATTTTACTTGATTCTCGACACGATGGTACACGGACTAGTATACGTTGAATCTCGTCATGAGAGGTTATTCTTGGTTTACCTGGTATATGAGTATATTATTCGGTCTTGTTTCCTGTACTTGTATGGACACCGATTTGGAAATGGGCTGGCCCCCTGCTCTTTAAATCTCGTGTCATGACGTGTCATGGTTGGATCCATTATACTACTCGGGGATGGAGAGTTATTAGAGGTTATGTGATCAATACCCCTCCTGTATTTCTGTTACTACTTGCATCATAGCTTTACCCTCGCCTCACATAGGGTAAAGCCTGACCTGTGTTACTACTTTCCTCATAGCTTTCCATTGTGGCCGGTCTGATTCTTATTTTCTTGTATTTCCTGACTCATAGCTGGTCAAATGGAAGGGCCTGATCATGTGTCCCAAGCCGATCACATAATGCTCTAATATCTCAAGGCACCGTTTATGTTTACATTATACATCAGTTATTACCGTATTGCTCTATATTTTAGTATTTCATACACTGATATGATATCCAGATTTACATATTTTGTTTATATTCCAGTCTTGATATTTCATCTTGTATTTCATTATAACTGTCTCTTATAGAATTTGTCAATTCTCATGGAACTGATATTAGCGTTTGTACTTGCTCATATCCTGACAGGATAATTTGTTGTGTTTTATAGAGGATTCAGATACAGACTGCCCCATCTTCTATGGGTTTGGCATAGACGCAGATTGCCACTTGGATTTAATGGAGCCGTTGCCTTTAGAGGACGCACCACCGGTAGGGATCTAGACTAGTAGGTTTGACTGGACTGCGTTCCAGCTTATCATTTTGGCTTGTAGTATATTATAATTTTGGGATATGTACATTGTGATATACTCTCTATCTCTGGTTGGATGTTGTGACTTAAATATATATATATATATATATATATATATATATATATATATATATATATATATATATATATATATATATATATATATATATATATATATATTCCTCCGTGTGGAGATGACAGGTATATATATATATTCTTGGTGTTAGATTTTATAGACGACCCTATACAGCGTTCTATCGCCGACACTGCGGCGTAGGCTGGACGTACCCACGTGCTCGTGTCCCTAAACAGGGTACGGGTCGTGACACCACAAACGTCTCCCAACTTTTTGGCAGAAAACTCAAGAGCAGTAGGGCCTGAAGCTCATCATCAATCATCATCTTTATTACAGACAGCTGATTGATGATATCCAGAACCTCGTTCAGATGTTTTGCCACTGGGACACCCATCGTGTACTTCGAGTTGACGAGTTGGCGAATAAGAAATGCCTTGTTACCAGCCGTCTTTCTTTCGTACATCGAATACAGCTTCTCCTACAATGCTTTTGTCGAACTCTCCATGGACACGTGATGAAACACCGAATCATCTAACCATTGGCGAATGAATCCAACAGCCTTCCGATCCAGTCATTTTCAGTCTTCAGTAGCTTTGTCTGTTGGCTTTGCGCTGTCGCCCACCAACGAACCATGCAATTTCTTGCACCAGAGTAGATCCTCTATCCTTGGCTTCCAAATTGCCCAATTTTTCTCTGTGAGCGTGATCATACGAGTATTCACCTACTCCGTAAACATGGTTGTTAGAACCTCCAAAGCTCTGATACCAATTGTTGGGTATCAGACCAAAAAGAATCGAACCTTCGCTCTGATACCAATTGTTGGACGTGTGCGGAAGCGTTTGCCAACCAAACTAACCAAAACCAATCCCCGTCTAACGGACACCAAGCACAAGATAAAGACAATTATATGGCGGGGACGTACGTCACCTGGACAAATTCCAACATTTAATAACTCAGATGAAATTACAAGATTGACAGAACTCAGTTGAACCCTTTTCCCTAATAGGTTCAACCCCCTCACCACTCTCAAGAAAAAAAACAGAAAAATTGCAATTGAGATCACACCAACCCATAACAATCTCCCTAACCGAAGTTGACGACTCTCAATTGGATCTTCTTCCTTCTGTCTTGGATGACGAAGTTCTAAAAGCAAAGTACAGACTTTCTCTTAGATTTTCTTGTGGACAAGCATCCTGAATCTCCACTTTTGTGCTTTTTGCTTATTCTATTATACCTAAAATAGTCCATAAGTTATCCTATTTTAGATCATAATAGGTCCTAAAATAAGAATCCTATTATTTCTAAAATAGCACAACACCAATTATGGACATCCAAATCTAATCAAATTAAATATTTAATAAGATTTGGATTCCTTAAGTATGTTGTTACCAAATCTATAATGGATTCCAACACATAGAACTCATGATGTTGGGATGGTCTTGCAAACAAGGATGTAGTGCACATAGTGGCCAATGCACCAAGACATATAGGACACCACATGGTATTAGGGCCGGCCCTGCAGTAAGCCAGACAAACCATTGAGCTTGGGCAATCTGTAACCCCTGTTTTTCCAAAAATTTAAGAAATGAAAAACAATTCCAAACTTACCCCAAATTGATTCCATCAGGTTCTAAATATATTTTTATTAATTTTAGAATTTTTCTGTAATTTGTTTGGAATCGTTTGGACGTCATTTGAATTTTTTCTATTTTAAAAACTGCTACCATAAATGTTGTTTTTCCCACTTTCAATGGCAAACTTGTAATATCTTCATCCTAGGGCTGATTTAGTATATTGCTTAGGTTTAGTTGCCCTAATAAAATTTTCCTATAAATAACCTACTTTCCAAAAGAGGAAACCCTAATTTCTAATCATTAAAATTCTTGGTACACAAATCCCCAAAACAAATATTTACAAAAATCTAAACCAGTTAGTATGCTGTGAACAGTAACCAACGTTATCGTTCACCGACGACGAGCCGTCACCAACGAACTTTTCCAGTGACCCTCGTTCTTCGCGCCCTGACCCCGCCGTCGACCGCCGAGACCACCATCGAGTCGAGCTCGACGAGCAGAGTGCAGTGCCGCCGTCCTTAATCGCCGCCGACCACCGCATCGCCGTCCCGACCAATCAAAACCCTTGGTAAATTTTGTTTTTCCCTAATTCCCTGTTAATTCATCAATTTTAGACCACGAACGTGTTCGTCTCCTCGAGACGAATCGTTTGCCACAAGTCTCGACCCACCCCGACACGTGTAGACCTAGAAATCACAAACCCTAGATCTAGAGTTTCGGATGCGACATGAATTCGTGTCGTGGTGACACTTTGATGACACCAATGTGTCAAGAACGACACGACGAATACGACAGTACCCTTCGACACGAAAATTCGTGCCTGGAAACCCTTCCCCCCGACACGAACTGGACACGTTTCTACGTGTCCAAACATCCCTGACATGAAGAAGATGACCCACTGCAAGCCCAAACCCGATTATTGGGTTTGATTTATTATTGTGTGGCATGTCCCCTTTACTAGTGCCTGAGTTGGGCCTACTGGTCACCGCAACGCGCCTTAATGCTACCCCTTTGTTGTGAGGTCTGGGGTTCGAAACCCCTTGGCTCTGTTTGTTAGTTTTTATATATATTAATATATATGTGTATATATATATATTTGTGTGTATATAAATATATATATATATATATATATATATATATATTTGTGTGTATATATATGTATAATAATTATACTTACTGTTTTATAAATACTATTTTTCTGTGAATTATTTAATTACTATTTTTTTTATATGTATATATATGTATATATATACATATGTTGTTTTTAGGTAAATAATTAAGATATTAATATTGTATTCTTGTATTTGATTTCTTTTGTTTTTTTGGAATGAGTACATTATATAATATTATATATGTATTTGAATCTTGTCATTTTATTTATGTCATTTAAATTTCTGTATTTCAATAATGTTAATTATTAAACATAGTGCCTATACTGCAATATATGTATATATGTACTCTATAAATATAGTGCCTATACTGTAATATATATGTATATATGTACTCTATAAATACAGTGCATATACTGTAATAGGTAAATAAATATAGTGTCTATACTGTAATAGGTATGCTCTCAATTTTTAAATTTTAATTTATTTACTTATGTACATGTATTCAATTCCGTATTTACCTATAATTTTGCGTATTTTGTGCAATACGACCACTCTAAGCCCAGATCTAGCATAGGTTGAGTGGACTTGGGTGAGCCAACACATATTCGAGGTCTAGTCAACAATATTGGACTTGGTTTATGGCCTCGGATCCCATATCTGCACTTCGGTTCAATTTCGTATACGTGGACAAATATATTAAATAATTAATTAATTATTTTCAGAATCTGTACTTTACTGTATTTGAATTTTCAGACAGCTTTTAAGTACTGTATAAATTTCAAAAAAAATTATAATTAATACTATGTTAATTTAGCTGATTTAATATAATTTTTCCAGTATTTAATTTACGTATTTTCCACTGTCCAAAAATAGGGAAACAGAACTCATTTTTAAAGTATATATGTAAACTAATTTTTAATAAATATCTACATTACTTTATAAATTCCAGAAAATTTATAATAAATTACTATAATTAACAAGGATAATTTTGGTACTTTATTTCATATAATTGGAGCTTTATAACTATTTTAATAATTGTTGGAACACAATGCACAGATTGAATCATTAATTAATTAATATTGCCTTATGTGTTTTAATGGATTTTGGGGATATTTTAGCATTGGGACCTTACCCTACCTTAGTGTAGAGATCCTAACTGTTGGATTAGATATTATATCACCCCACATTGGACTTCTACGCTAGAGCATTACTTAGCTAGTGTCCAGTTAGGAGCTGTGTCACACCGCTAATGTAAAATTATAACTCCCCAGAACCAGAATACTGGAGAGCGGGGGCATACATATATAGCCAGCTACGTATATTGAAGTGCAACCCACCTCGCTATACGGTCACGACTGTCTAGATACATGAGGGTTTAACTACAAGCCAACAGTCTCCTATGGTCATGGACAAGCCTATTGTCTCAATCTCAAGCAAGCAATAATAGTTACAAGATGTCAGAGCACCAAATATATAATAGCAAGGCATCCCATACATTACATATTGGATGATCATGAAGCTAGTCGTACAAAATGTCAAGACTAGCAAGAGTTCAGTCGTACATGATCAACCCTAGGATCTGTCGATCATGTTACAGCCTGTAGGCAGACAGTAAATAAAGATGCAATACGAGCTAACACGTGCTCGTCGGCTAAACGCCTTAAAAGAATAATTTTTACAATAAAGTGGGAGGAAAAAAAGAAACCCACTCGTTGCCAGGGTTACGCCTGGTGTTCACCATCTGGCTGGAAGACAGGTGGATCCTCTGGTACTGCTCCGATATCTGGCCACACAAAACCAGCTGGGTCAAACCCCAGAAAGAGCAAGTGCCACAAGGAGGCTTCACTTAGGGACTAAAACCAGCATATCACAACAGAATATTAAAGATAATAAATAAAGTACTGATAATAATAGAGATAACAACAGTAAACTGAGTACGAGAAAACCATTCAAGTAGCCAGGTCACAACCCTTAAACCAGACAAGGACCGGGATTGCAGCCCTTCACCTGAATAGAAACCCGTCTCAAATACTATTGGTACAGTAAAGACAATAAACGAAGAGAGAACACAAAACTGCTCTGGGAGCTAGGTTACAACCCTTAAACAAAACAAGGACCGGGGTTGTAACCCTTCGCCTGAACAGAACTGGACCTCCGATCTTTATTGCTAAGGCCAATATAAATAATCATGGTATTAAAGTAAGGTAAAATATGACGGGCATGGCATGAGGTTGCAATAAGACAATAAACGAAGAGAGGACACAGAACTGCTCCGGGAGCCAGGTTACAACCCTTAAACCAAACAAGGACCGGGGTTGTCACCCTTCGCCTGAACAGAACTGGACCCCCGATCGTTATTGTTAAGGCAAGCATCAATAATCATGTCATGTCACAATCTTGCACAGGATCAGAATAAGACTAACCTGGAATAAACTCCATCCAATCAATCACGGCCAATCAAGAGTATGGCTTGATACTTTTAACTAACTAGGGTTATCACAGGCCTAGTTACTAGCAAGATGCAATGAGATTATCCCAACAGCCACAAGCCCTGCAGACCATCCGGTTATCCGGATCGAATGTCCGTTTATGAAGAATGCAACACGTGACTGTATGTTGGAAATGAGCCCTACTCTTTGGTAGACTACAAGTCCACTTAATGCGCCCAGATAACGGAATTGCCTGTAGCTGGGAATCTCTTCATGTCTACTAAATTATTCTAGTTTATTAGCCTTAGTCAATTACTGTAGATATCCCTGACTGTGGTACTCAGGGATCCCTATCCTAGATATGATGCAAGACAGTACTGGTTTATTTTATACAAACACAATCACCCACGGTGTCCAGGCCATTCAATTCTGCCATGACACGCTAGCCGTCGCAACAGCATTCGAGATATATATCATGTTAAATTCACTGTCAAGAGTGCGCCACGACGGGTCACTATCATGTCATATCATTATTTAAAATTAACATTTAACCTGGTATAAGCGTGTATACAATAACTAAATATAAACAGGGTGCAAGAGTTGTGGAGGAATTATGCGGCTCAGGGAGACGGGGCATAACTTTCACATACGAACTCAAAATGGGGTGCTCCAGAGATATTCGGAAAGGCAAGACAAAGATCTAAAACTTTTATGTTTTAAGTTTTTCGAAATTCTGGCTAGAAAATAGCTAAACTTGGCAAAAAAAAAAGTAATTCTGTGCACATTTTATGCCAAAAATTCAATTCTGCGCAAAATACGTAAAAGGGGAGGGTTCCAGCGTAAAATTTCACATTCTAGGTACCATCCAGCATAAAATACGCAATTTCAGGATTCGCTACGTAAAATCTTACATTCTGGATGCTATCCAGCGTAAAATACGCAATTTCAGGGTCCCTAGCGTAAAATCTTACATTCTGGATGATATCCAGCGTAAAATACGCAATTCCAGGGTCCATAGCGTAAAATCTTACATTCTGGATGATATCCAGCGTAAAATACACAATTTTAGGGTCCCTAACGTAAAATCTTATATTTTGGATGATATCCAGCGTAAAATACGCAATTCCAGGGTCCCTAGCATAAAATCTTAAATTCTGGATGATATCCAGCGTAAAATACACAATTTCAGGGTCCCTAGCGTAAAATCTTAAATTCTGGATGATATCCAGCGTAAAATATACAATTTCAGGGTCCCTAGCATAAAATTTTACATTCTTGATGATATCCAGCGTAAAATACGCAATTTCAGGGTCCCTAGCGTAAAATTCTACTCAGCCGACATGAAAAATTCAGAAAATTTGTTTTGGCCATAAAAACTTCATTTTAACTCGAAATGAGGTGAATCAAAAACCAAATTCACACGAAATTTCGTGATCTTGCTCATGGAACTATTAGTTTTCGAAAATAACAAGTTTTAGTATATCAAAACCAAGAAAACTCCATGAACTAAAAGTTATAAAGTAGATCTAGAATAATCTATCCATCAAAATTAAAAACTCCAAGTTCTAAAGAGGTTTATAATCATGTAAAGAAGAGAATGGAACAATAAAATTTGAGATCCATCATGAAGCAAAATTGCACTTGCCTAGGGCTCTTGGGTGTAGGTGGAGAGTAATGGTGAGGAAGAAGAAGAGTGCATGAGGAGAGAGAAAGAGTTGGGCTAATAAATGGGGATGGCGGTGGTAGGTAAGGGTTCTCCCCCTTGGTTCATGATGAACCAATAAGTAATCTAAGTCGAACCAAGCCAACCCAAACAAGCCGAACCAAGCCAGGAGTCAAGCAATACGAGTCAGATTACGTACACGTATTCCAAAATACGTAATACGAACAATAGGCATTACAACTCTCCCCACCTTAAAAGAATTCTATCCTCGAAATTTAATCAAGAGGCTAGAGATGCAAGGATAAGCTATACTAATCACAGGCAAGCTATACTAGTCAAGCAATCAAGCAATTATTTATGCAAGCAAGGAATCGAAGGCATAAGACATAAGAAAGATATTATACCTCACGAGTCAAACAGGTCGGGATATCACGATCGAATATTATCCTCACGCTCCCATGTTGACTCACCCAAAGAGTGATGACCCCAAGCAACTCGGACTAACTTGATAGTCTTGTTCTTGAGTATCTTCTCTCTCCGGTCCAATATGGATACGGGCCTCTCCTCATACGAAAGGTTGGTACCCACAACCAATTCCGAATGATCCAGGATGTGGCTCGGGTCCGGGATATACCGTCGCAGTTGGGATACATGGAACACGTCATGTACCTCACTCAGAGACTGCGGAAGAGCGAGACGATAGGACACATCTCCTACTCGCTCCAGAATATCGAACGGCCCTATATACCTAGGACTAAGCTTTCCCTGTACGCTGAAACGAATGACGCCACGGTTAGGCGAGATCCTAAGAAATACATAGTCGTCGACAGAAAATTCAAGGGGACGCCGATGAGAATCGGCCCAATGGCGCTGACGATCTTGTGCAATACGAAGATGATCTCTGACTCTCCTGACCACCTCAACTGTCTGAGTGATCAACTCGGGACCAAGCATCTGCCTTTCTCCAACATTGTCCCATGCTAGTGGGGATCTGTACTTCCTACCATACAGTGCCTCGAACGGTGTCATCTGGATACTGGCTTGGAAACTATTATTGTACGAGAACTCCACCAGGTGCAGGTGATCTTCCCACGAACCACCGAAGTCGAGCGTACAAGATCTTAACATATCCTCAAGAGTCTGGATCGTGCGCTCCGACTGACCATCTGTCTGCGAGTGATAAGCTGAGCTGAACTGGAGGTGAGTTCCCAAACTCTCTTGCAGACTACGCCAAAAGTGCGACGTAAATCTCGAATCTCTGTCCGAGGTGATACTGACTGGTACTCCGTGCAATCTGACAATCTGCCGGAGATACATCTCCGCTAGCTGAGCCGTCGACTGACCAACTCTGAACGGGAGAAAGTGAGCCACCTTCGTGAGCCTGTCAACTATCACCCAGATAGCATCTCTACCAGCTGGGGATCTAGACAATCCAGTCACAAAATCCATGGTTATATGCTCCCACTTCTATTCTAGAATTGGCAAGGGCTGAAGTAGTCCAGCTGGCCTCTGATGTTCAGCTTTAACCTGTTGGCAAACCAAACACCGAGAGACAAACCGAGCTATCTCTCTCTTCATGCCATTCCACCAAAAGTGCTGACGGATATCTCGGTACATCTTTGTGCCACCGGGATGAATCGAATACTGAGAACTGTGAGCTTCGGTCATGACTTCCTGTCTGATATCTCCACTGGGTACACAAAGACGCTTACCATGTCGAAGTGTACCGTCCTCATAAATGCATAATTCTGGTCTTCGCCCTGCTACACATTCTGTCCTAAGCCGCTGAAGCTTAGAATCGGAGGACTGAGCTATCTTGATTCTCTCAACTATACTGGACTGAACTTGCATGCTGGCCATCAATGCCACGCTGGTAGGAAGGACAACTTCTATACCTATCTTCTGAAGATCTGCTAACAATTTTGGTTGCGCTGTCAGAAAGTAAACTTCGGCTCTCCTGCTCAATGCGTCTGCAACAACGTTGACCTTCCCAGGATGGTACTGCAGGTTGACATCATAATCCACAAGCAGCTCTAGCCATCTCCTCTGACGCATGTTAAGATCCTTCTGAGTGAACACATACTTCAGGCTCTTGTGATCGGTGAAAATCTCCACCCTATATCCATACAAGTAGTGTCTCCAAAGCTTTAGCGCAAACACCACGGCTGCCAACTCCAAGTCGTGGGTTGGGTAATTCCTCTCATAATCACAAAGTTGTCGTGACACATAAGCTATCACCTTCCCATATTGCATCAAAACACATCCTAAACCTCGGCCTGATGCATCACAATACACTGAGAATCCTCCGGTCCCATCTGGAAGTGTGAGAATGGGTGCCGTCATCAAGCCTCGCTTCAACTTCTCAAAAGAATCCTGACATTCTGATGTCCAAGCAAACTGCACATCCTTGCGGGTTAACTGCGTCAGTGGTGCTGAAATCCGAGCGAAGTCTGAAATAAATCGTCGGTAGTAGCCGGCCAATCCAAGAAAACTGTGAACTTCTGCAACTGTGCTGGGCACTGGCCACGTTTCGATAGCCACGATCTTCTGGGGATCCACTTCTACTCCTCCTCTGGTGATGATATGACCTAAGTACGAAATGCGATCGAGCCAGAACTCGTATTTACTGAACTTGGCATACAACTGGTGCTCTCGGAGAATCTGGAGGACAACTCTGAGATGCTGCTCATGCTCCGCTTCACTCTTGCTATAGACCAGGATGTCGTCTATGAACACAATCACGAACTGATCCAAATAAGGCATGAAGATGCGATTCATGAGGTCCATGAATACAGCCGGCGCATTGGTTGCTCCAAATGGCATAACAAGGAACTCCCAATGTCCATATCTAGATCTGAATGTCATCTTCGGGATGTCATGCTCTCTGACTCTGATCTGGTGGTACCCTGACCGCAAATCTATCTTCAAAAATACTGCTGCTCCTCTGAGTTGATCAAACAAGTCATCTATCCTTGGGAGAGGATATCTGTTCTTGATTGTTACTGAGTTCAAGGTACGATAGTCAACACATAATCTGGACGTACCATCCTTCTTTTTCACAAGAAGTATCGGGGCTCCCCAAGGCGATCCACTAGCACGAATGAATCCCTTGGTCCTGAGTTCTTCAATCATTTTGTACAATATCTCCAATTCTGACGGCGCCATCCTGTAGACTCTCTCTGACACAGGTGCGGTCCCAGGGATCAAGTCTATGGTGAACTCGATCTCTCGCTCTGGCGGCATTCCTGGAAGCTCTTCTGGGAAAACATCTGGAAACTCCTCGACGATCCGGAGCAACTGCACTGCTGCTACTACCATCCGCAATACGGGAGGAGAAGGTTCAACTTCGCCTCGGGAGAAGGAAAACTCTGGCTCGCCTGGGATACTAAAAGCAACCCTGCCAATATAGCAATCTATCCTGGCATACTGGTCCCTCAACCAATCCATCCCTAAGACCATATCATAATCGGCCATCGGAAATTCTATTAACCTAGCGGGAAACTCTCTACCGCTAACTACGACCCGACACGAGGAAAATACTCTATCTACTCCCACAAGACCGTTACCAGTAAGTATATTGAGCCTTACTGATAATGACTCGGGTTCCAGTCCTATCCGTGTCGCGAATCGTGCAGACATAAATGAATGCGAGGTACCAGAATCAAATAATACTGAAGCTGAAAAGGTGTTAACGAGAATAGTACCTGCCACTACCTCTCTTGGTGCTATTCCTTCCTCTTCCATGGTCAAGGCCAGCACTTGACCATGTCCTCTGGGTACGGGTCCCCTCTGCTGAAAATTCCTCTGCCTGTTATGGATTAGGGCTTGGGCTTGGGCATACTGCTGCGGTCTCTGCTGCTGGAATGCCTGGGCCTGCGTCGGCAATGGCCTCGGGAACGGGTACTGCAGCTGCTACTGCTGCTGGACTGGTGCTGGTCCTCGAACTGAAGGACTAGAGAAGGCCGATGAACTCCCCCTGTTCGGGCAGTTCCCAACCCTGTGGTCCGGGACACCACAAACCAAGCACAAACCCTGTGCTCTGCGACACTCTGATACCACATGCCCTAGCTTCTCGCAGTGTGAACATCCTATTGCGGAAGACTGCTTCTGCTTCTGCTGCTGAGGGTGCGTCAGGGTGGAATGCTGAACCGACGTCACTGAGGCCGCCCGCCTTGGAGCTCCAATAGTCAAAGCCCTAACTGTCGGGGCTGGTGCTGATGACTGACTCATCTGGCCGTGAGATCGTTTTCGACCTCCGGTCCTGTCCACAATCCTCTGGGAGGTATACTCAGGCCTCCGAGCTACCCTTAGTACAGCATCAAAGGTCTGATGCTCAAACTGCTCCACTGCCAACAAAATCTCTAGGTGGAGCCCCTGCTGGAACCGCTGGGCTCTATCGAACTCGGTTGCTACCAAGGTAGGAGCAAACCGACTAAGTCTCGAAAACTTGATCGCATATCCGTCGACCGTCCTGTCCATCTGCTTCAGATTGGTGAACCTCGTCTGTAGATCATACCGAGCTACAGCATCAAAATACTTGGTCTGGAATCTCTTCCTGAATACTGCCCAGACAATAGGGGCCAATAATCCAACGGCCTGTGCCGCCCACCAGCTGCGGGCAAGATCCAATAGCTGTAGGCGCACCACGGCCACCTTCTCGTTCTCTGGAGTCCTGGCTGCTTCTAGAATCACCTCTGTGTCCTGAAGCCATGCATCTGCAGCGATCGTATCTTTACTGCCGTCGAAGAAGGGAGGGTTCAAGCGCTTGAAGCTGTTGGTCATGCTATTACCCTGATGACCTCCTCTGGTCAAAGCGTCTGCCACCGCCTGGTGCAAGGCATCTCCTCGACGATCCTGGGAGGCTAATAGTGACCTAATGAGACCTATTAAAGTGCCATCATCAAGCTCTGCAGGCTGGACGGGCTGAACTGGTGGCTCTTCTCCAGTAGGCATGACTCTGGAGACAACTCCTGAATGTTGGACTTGATCTCCGGGTTCCTGCTGGTCCACGGGAGGTGCTTTGTCTTGCTGATCGGCATGTCCGGGAACAATGCCGCTGAAGAAGACGACATAGGAAACAATAAGGAAGGACCAAGACAGATCAACGAAACAAGCATGTGATCAGGTCGAAAATCTCAGGGATTAAAAGATACGGGCAGAGATCAAGGGCGGGTGCTGATTGAGACATCTATTCGGTAAACCCTCACATATCTTGATTCACAAGACCTGTATGAGCTACCACTAAAACCATATAACACCCCAGAACCAGAATACTGGAGAGCGGGGGCGTACATAGCCAGCTACGTATATTAAAGTACAACCCACCTCGCTATACGGTCATGGCTGTCTAGATACATGAGGGTTTAACTACAAGCCAACAGTCTCCTATGGTCATGGACAAGCCTATTGTCTCAATCTCAAGCAAGCAATAATAGTTACAAGATGTCAGAGCACCAAATATATAATAGTAAGGCGTCCCATACATTACATATTGGATGATCATGAAGCTAGTCGTACAAAATGTCAAGACTAGCAAGAGTTCAGTCGTACATGATCAACCCTAGGATCTGTCGATCATGTTACAGCCCGTAGGCAGACAGTAAATAAAGATGCAATACGAGCTAACACGTGCTCGTCGGCTAAACGCCTTAAAAGAATAATTTTTACAATAAAGTGGGAGGACAAAAAGAAACCCACTCGTTGCCAGGGTTACGCCTGGTGTTCACCATCTGGCTGGAAGACAGGTGGATCCTCTGGTACTGCTCCGATATCTGGCCACACAAAACCAACTGGGTCAAACCCCAGAAAGAGCAAGTGCCACAAGGAGGCTTCACTTAGGGACTAAAACCAGCATATCACAACAGAATGTTAAAGATAATAAATAAAGTACTGATAATAATAGAGATAACAACAGTAAACTGAGTACGAGAAAACCATTCAAGTAGCCAGGTCACAACCCTTAAACCAGACAAGGATCGGGGTTGCAGCCCTTCACCTGAATAGAAACCCGTCTCAAATACTATTGGTACAGTAAAGACAATAAACGAAGAGAGGACACAGAACTGCTCCGGGAGCCAGGTTACAACCCTTAAACAAAATAAGGACCGGGGTTGTAACCCTTCGCCTGAACAGAACTGGACCCCCGATTTTATTGCTATGGCCAATATAAATAATCATGGTATTAAAGTAAGGTAAAACATGACGGGCATGGCATGAGGTTGCAATAAGACAATAAACGAAGAGAGGACACAGAACTGCTCCAGGAGCCAGGTTACAACCCTTAAACCAAACAAGGACCGGGGTTATAACCCTTCGCCTGAACAGAACTGGACCTCCGATCATTATTGTTAAGGCAAGCATCAATAATCATGTCATGTCACAATCTTGTACAGGATCAGGATAAGACTAAGCTGGAATAAACTCCATCCAATCAATCACGGCCAATCAAGAGTACGGCTTGATACTTTTAACTAACTAGGGTTATCACAGGCCTAGTTACTAGCAAGATGCAATGAGATTATCCCAACAGCCACAAGCCCTACAGACCATCCGGTTATCCGGGTCGAATGTCCGTTTATGAAGAATGCAATACGTGACTGTGTGCTGGAAATGAGCCCTACTCTTCGGTAGGCTACAAGTCCACTTAATGCGCCCAGATAACGGGATTGCCTATAGCTGGGAATCTCTTCATGTCTACTGAATTATTCTAGTTTATTAGCCTTAGTCAATTACTGTAGGTATCCCTGACCGTGGTACTCAGGGATCCCTATCCTAGATATGATGCAAGACAGTACTGGTTTATTTTGTACAAACACAATCACGCACGGTGTCTAGGCCATTCAATTCTGCCATGACACGCTAGCCGTCGCAACAACATTCGAGATATATATCATGTTAAATTCACTGTCAAGAGTGCGCCACGACGGGTCACTATCATGTCATGTCATTGTCACCCCCAATTCCTGTATTTCATATTTGTACTCGTAATTAATTTTGGCACGTATTTTATTTTTTCGACTTGTGGATTTGGTTTCTCGAAAATGGGTTTTGGACCATGGCTTGGTTTTATTTTGTGGAGTTGGTTTGGTTTGGTTTGGTTCATCATGAGTGGAACACCTTAGCCTATTCTCCACCTCCATTCCATCACAACTACCCTCATTAAAACCCACCAACCTTTTCTCTCTCCTCCATAACTCCATTAATTTCTTTCAACTTCTTCTTCTTCCTTCTTCCACACAACTCCCCAACCCATAGGCAAGTGCACCTTGCCATCAAATAAGCACCACTTTTTATTTGTCCATTAACTAGATTAGGCCATGGAGAACAACTTTAGAACTTGACATTTTATGATTTGGAGCTTTCATTCTTCTAGATCTAGGTTTTAAACATTTTCGAAAATCTTTGGTTTTGATCTATTAAACTTCGATTTTTGTATGTTTTGATGCTTCCATGTGGAAGAGAATTCGATTTTACTCAAGTTAGAACTTTGAAACTCTAGATTTGGTTTTGATTTGGCAAAGTTATGAAGATTTGAAGTTTTTGGTGTTCTTGAGGAGTTCATCGCAGCCTTGGTGAAGGCTCTCGGCCAGTGCTCTTTAGCACTTGACCGTTTGCGCACCCCGGCCTGTGCTCTTTAGCGCATGGCCGATTGCGCATAGGCTCGGCCAGTGCTTTGCGCTGCGCTGGCACAAGCTAGCCATGCGCAAACCAGCCATGCGCAAAGTAACCCCTGCACACTCGACCATTGCGCAGTCCATACTCTGCGCAGTCTACCCTTGCGCAATCCTCCCTTGCACAATCCAATTGATGCGCAAGGCATCTCCTGTGCCCCTTTAATCCTGTACCCCTTGACCCCCTGCGCAGTCTACCCTTGTGCAAGGTAACCCTTGCGCAAGGCAACTCTTGCGCAGCTCTTCCATGCGCAGTACATATCCTGCGCAGCCCAACCCCTGACCCCCCTGCACAACCTACTTGTCTATGATGAATTGTTTATTTCTTTAAGCTTGGCTCTTCTATAGTCCTATATATATTGGTATTTATTTAGATATTTTACGCCCATTTTATATCCTTACGCCTTTTGTCATGAACTGATTTTACTTAATATGTTTGGAATGACTCAGAGAGGGAAAGTGATATCTTATGCCTCTAGACAGCTTAAGCCGCACGAGAAAAATTATCCAACGCATGATTTGGAATTGGCAGCGATAGTGTTTGCATTGAAATTATGGAGGCACTACTTATATGGAGTGGCTTGCGAGATCTTCACCGATCATAAAAGCCTGAAGTACATCTTTACTCAAAAAGATTTAAATTTGCGGCAAAGACGTTGGTTGGAGCTTATAAAAGATTACGACTTGACGATCGCGTACACCCCAGGAAAAGGCAATGTGGTGGCGGACGCGTTGAGTCGAAACTTTGTGGGATCACTCAGTATTAACAAACGAATACTGGAGGAATTAGAAAGTATGGGAATTGAGCTCCAGATTCGTGGCCGAAATGCACAATTGGCTCAACTTCAACTTGAGCCGAGTTTGTTAGAAAAGATAAAGACGGCACAGAGGACAGATGAGTTCTTGATTAAGATTGGCAGAATAGTGGAAAAGGGTGAAGCCAGCGACTTCACCAGGCACGAGGACGGATCATTGCGACTCAAGGGGAGGCTATGTGTCCCGAAGGATGAAGAACTCCAGAAAGAAATCTTGACAGAGGCCCACTATGCCAAGTATTCCTTGCATCCGGGAAGTACAAAAATGTATAAAGATTTGCGCACGACCTTCTGGTGGCACGGCATGAAACGAGATGTGGCCCTCTTTGTCTCGCGATGCTTAGCGTGTCAACGAGTCAAGGTGGAACACCAGAGGCCCGGCGGGGAGATGCAGAACCTCGCGATCCCAGAATGGAAATGGGATCATATAACCATGGATTTTATAGTTGGCTTGCCGAAGACGCAGCGGGGGAATGATGCAATTTGGGTCATCGTTGATCGATTAACCAAATCTGCACATTTTTTCGCAATGAAAACCACATGGAGCGTCGACCGGTTGGCTCAGCTATACTTGGATGAAATTGTCCGACTGCATGGAGTGCCGGTATCAATAGTGTCAGATCGGGATGGGCGATTTGTATCGCATTTCTGGGTCAGTTTACATGCTGCCATGGGAACACAATTGAAATTTAGTTCTGCATACCATCCTCAAACCGATGGCCAGACCGAGAGGGTGAATCAGATACTTGAAGACATGCTACGGCTTTGTGCTATTGATCTGAAGACTAGTTGGGATACTCACTTGCCGCTAGCAGAATTTGCCTACAACAACAGTTACCAGTCAAGTATAGAAATGGCCCCGTATGAAGCACTGTACGGGCGAAGGTGTCGGTCTCCGATTTGTTGGGATGAAGTCGGTGAACGACAGGTACTTGGTCCGGAGATGGTGGAACAGGTCGTCGAGAAGGTCCACATGATTCGGGAGAAGTTACGTGTGGCACAAAGTCGGCAGAAGAGTTATGCGGATACTCATCGACGACCATTAGAATTTATGGTGGGCGATCACATATTTCTGAAGGTGTCACCGATGCGCGGAGTTATGCGATTCGGTGCGAAGGGGAAGCTAAGTCCGAGATTTGTTGGCCCATTTGAAATTCTTAAGCGAGTCGGCCCTGTCGCCAATCTGATCGCGTTGCCACCGACATTGGACGGAGTGCACGATATCTTCCATGTTTCCCAACTACGGAAGTATGTACACGATCCAAGCCATGTGGTAGACTTCGGTCCGCTAGGGCTAAGAGCTGACTTGTCTTATGTGGAGGAACCCGTGCAGATCTTGGATAGGAAAGATAAAATCTTGCGGAACCGAGTTGTTTCTTTGGTTCGAGTGCTTTGGCGAAATCATTCTGTCGAAGAGTCGACATGGGAACTTGAGGCAGAGGTGAAGGAAAAGTTTCCTTCGTTGTTTGACCTAGGTGGGTTTGTGTTTAAGTTTCGAGGACGAAACTTTTTGTTAGTGTATTAATATGTAATGCCCTGAATCCGTTGCGGAGCACGGTGCGGGCTAGCGGCCGAATGGCCGAGTCGGATGAGAATTGGGGAAACTTTACCAGGATCGCAGGATAATAAATTGAGATCCTTTCCTCGTTATGGATTGGACTCTTTTGAAATGATGCCCAAGATGCAGTGGCGCGCGTCTTGGGGGAAGAGTTCTATATAAGAGTCGCTTGCCCCGAGACCGTTGCCCTGCTGGTTTTCGTTGTCGCTTTTGCTGTTGGCTTTTGTGTGCGTTTTCGTGATTGTTTTCGATGAATGTTTTCATGGATTTACTTTCACCGTCTACGCATTTCATATCGAATAACTGAGAGAAAGAGAAGAAGTATGCTGACCAGATGTTGGTGCCAATGCAGGTGCTAACGCAGTGAACCTAGGGTGACGTTGCGTGGAAGACCTCTTTCTCTCGGCAATTCACCAACAAGTGAGTGGCTTTGATCCTTCGACGATCCTTGATCTTCGCGCATAACAATGGTAGACTTGTTATTGCGTTCGGTGCTTAATAAAAGATGCCTAGTAATAATGTGGAAAAGATAATGAAAGATAAATTATCACTTGGCTAGGCTTATGTTGCAAATCGAATGACGCTCGTATGCTATATGAATTGTTTAACAGGTGATGCAAAGACCCAAGTATTGGGCGGTAAGTATATCGGACTTCGGTTCGAAAGAATGGGTTACAAATGAATAGTCCCTTGGTTGGATGAACGAATATACGAGCCTATGGCTCAAGGCAAGTTGGTAAGATGGAAAGATGGAAAAATGGCAAGATGAAATGAGAACTATGAATATGTGTGGAAGATGCTATCATCATGCATGTCGTGTCTCTTATTAGTTAAGTTGTATTGCATGCATGGTCATGGACAACTTGTATACAAGGTAGTTCCCAGAACGGTAATCCGCGGCCACGGACCCGGTTCGTCCTAGGGGGAACAAGGAATTATGTCGACGTACTGGCATCGGTAAACGGGACTTGCAGTGGGGCTAGCTACCCGCACTGAAAGGGCGCCGTTATACCAAGTAAGACGGTCCAGGATGGCGTGTCGCCAGTGACCTTCATATAGACAGGTGGCATAGCTAACATTGTCTTATGCAGGCAGAGTAAGTAGTATTCATAAATATGTACAGGGATGGCTATCGACCGTGGGTAAGATTCACCAAATTGGTGATCAATATAAACTGCTTATGTTAGAACAACATGAATTGCTTATGTTTCTAACATCACTGTATGCTTCTTATATTTCTCATCAAATATATGAATTATTAATGGACCCTAAGGCAAGATAGAAAGAATACAAATCAATAGTGAACATTCATGTAATTTTACTACTGTTAATTTATGGTGAGATTGGTTACGGTCGCTCACCAGTACATATGTGGCAATGTACTGACCCTCGTCTCCACAGGTGCCGGGAACCTAGTAGATAATCATAGACGCTGAAGGCTTGCTGTCCGACTCTTTAGAAGCTTCGTACATCTTGAAGTTTCCACTTGAAGAAGAAGGCATTTTGCTGAAGGTGGTTATTGCTGCATTATTAATAAAGGGATATGATGTATGGAACAAGTTGTATCTCATTTCAATATTTCTGCAAGTTGTAGCCAAGTTTGGCCTTTCATCTCGGCTGTTTGAGAGCCTTATGTTTATGCAATGTAATTTCAAAGATATCAATAAAGAACTTATTTCAGATCATATCTGTGTTGCCAAAACTTCTCTATCATCCGCTGCGAATCTCTATTCAAAATGTCTCTTTTATAAAAGGAACACGAGCACGCCTTGTACAAGTGCAATTCCAGACTTGTACGGCATCACGCCTTAGCGAGGACGAACGATTCGGTGTGAATCTAAGCGGAGGCGAACGATTCCCGAATCGGGGCGTGACAGTTTGGTATCAGAGCACGGCTTTACATCCTTGGGAATTTCTTGGTTTTAAAGATTTCAAAAAACGACACAAGCTTTATTGCTTCTCGAACAACTTTGGTTTTAAATGTCCCGAAATGAGATGTTCCATACAATAAGTCCATAAATATATTATGAGACTAACAAGCTCCTCTGTTTTGCAGAGATGACATAGGCGAGTACGACAAACAATGCGAGTAGCTCAAGGGTGGTAGCCTCAACCGACCCTATGGAGAGGATGCTGGCTATGATGGAGAGCCAGCAGAGGCAGAACGCGAAGCAATTCGAGGCCCAACAGAAGCAGCTAGATACCCTGCAACAGTTGGTCCGAACAGTGGTGAACAATGGGGCTCAAGGCACTCCAGTCTCCCGAGAGAGCGAACTAGTGGAGGCAGAGGAACCCCCGGCGGCTAAGAAGACCACTGCTGTGGCCGACATTACAAAGTTTAAGAAAATCTGCAGCAAAGAATTCAAAGGGACAGAGGAAGCCACCATTGCTATGGATTGGCTAGTTGAAGTGGAAGACCACCTGGAAGCTTTGGGTATTGTTGGATCTAAGAGGGTCTCGTGTGTGAAACTACTGCTGGTTTCCAACGCACACTACTGGTGGCAAAGTCTGAAAAGAATTCTTGCGGGAGTAAATGGAACAACGAAAATTACTTGGCTGATGTTCCGCGAGGCATTTCTGGCTCAGTACTTCTCTTCGACTGAGCAGCGAGCTAAGGAATTGGAGTTCCAGAAGCTCGAACAGGGGAACATGATGGCGAAGGAGTATGAAACAGAGTTTTCTAGACTGTCTCAGTATGCGATCACGAAGTTTACTGACGATGCATCTAAGGCTCGTCGGTTTGAGCAGGGCTTGAGGCCTGCTCTGAAGGCTCAAGTTGTGGTTCAGAAATATAAGACTTTTCAGGAGTCTTATGAGCACGCGAAGGAATTGGACCCACACTATCATGCGACGGCGCCAGTGCAAGCGTCGGTATAGAATTTGCATAACAAGAGACCGAACAACGGTGGCAGATATGAGGCGCCAAAGCGTCAGAATTACGGTGGCTACCATCGACCCAACCCGGTTGGGCCGTACTGCAACAAGTGCCACAACAAAGGGCACTTTGCTAATGACTGTAAGGTCTTGGAGGGAGGATGCTATAGGTGTGGTCAATTTGGCCATATGTCTCGCAATTGTCCAGGAAGGGGCAACCAGAACCCTCCAAGGTAGCAGCATCACCAACAATATCAACAGAATCGTGGACAGGCACCACGACCTCCTCAGCCACAACAGAATCAGAGGCCCGGTGCCCAGGGCCGAGTCTTTACATTGACTCAGGAGGAAGCATCATTTGTATCAGATACTGTCGTGACAGGTATATTGTTATTTAATGGCATTCCTGCACGTACTTTATTTGATTCTGGTGCTTCACATAGTTTTATATCTAAAGACTATGTTAAGGAACATGAAATAAAAATGACAATGTTGGATGTATATCTTAGTGTTAGTACTCCATCAGGAGTGGAGATGCCTACTAACATGATATGTAGGGATGGTTACATATGTATCGGAAAGAGAAAGCTACCATTAGATGTAGTCGAGCTTGATATGAAAGATTTTGATATCATTCTGGGAATGGACTGGTTAAGTGCATGTTGTGCGACGATTGACTGTGCGAAGAAGCGAGTTATGTTTCGCCTACCTGGGGGAACAGAATTCTCTTACTCGGCCAGTTCGTCGGCGAAGGCTTCGATGGTGATTTCAGCTACTACGGCCCGGCGATTGCTTCATTCTGGCTGCGAAGGGTACCTTGCTTCTGTTCGAGACACACGCAAGAATGGTGCAGACTCAGCTAACACTGAAGTCGTGGCAGAATTTCCTGATGTGTTTCCTGACGAGATACCCGGAATGCCTCCGGACCGAGAGATTGAATTCACTATCGATACATTTCCAGATACTCGTCCGATCTCAAGGGCACCATACAGGATGGCGCCTGCTGAATTGAAGGAACTCAAAGTACAGCTACAGGAATTATTAGACAAGGGATACATCAGACCCAGTGTTTCACCATGGGGTGCTCCGGTGCTATTTATGAAGAAGAAAGATGGATCAATGCGGCTGTGCATCGACTACCGTGAGCTAAACAAAGTTACAATTCGGAACCAGTATCCGTTGCCTCGAATAGACGACCTCTTCGATCAGTTACAATGGGCGTCTGTATTTTCAAAGATTGATCTTCGTTCAGGCTACCATCAGTTAAAGATCAAACCAGATGACATTTCTAAGTCCGCATTCCGAACCAGATACGGACACTATGAATTCTTGGTCATGCCCTTCGGACTGACCAACGCCCCTGCCGCTTTCATGGATATGATGAACAGAGTCTTCCGGCCCTTTTTGGATAAATTTGTGGTCGTGTTCATCGACGACATCCTAATCTACTCGAAGAACAGAGAAGACCATGCAGAACATTTGAGGACAGTATTACAGACTCTACGGGACAATCAGCTCTATGCCAAGCTGAGCAAATGTGAGTTTTGGATGAGTAGCGTGTCGTTCCTAGGGCACGTTATCTCGGCGGAAGGTGTGTCCGTTGACCCAAAGAAAATTGAAGCCGTAGTGGATTGGAAGCAACCCACGTCGGCGAGCGAGATCCGAAGTTTCCTCGGCTTGGCAGGCTACTACAGGAAGTTTGTCAAGGATTTTTCAAAAGTGGCAGCGCCTTTAACTCGGCTAACCCAAAAGGGAGTGGCATTCGATTGGACTGATGAATGCGAGGCTTGCTTTCAAAATCTGAAGCAACGTCTCGTATCAGCTCCAATCCTTACACTTCCAGACGGCGTCGAGGGATTCCAGATATACAGCGATGCGTCCAGATTGGGTTTGGGATGTGTGTTGACTCAGAGAGGGAAAGTGATATCTTATGCCTCTAGACAGCTTAAGCCGCACGAGAAAAATTATCCAACGCATGATTTGGAATTGGCAGCGATAGTGTTTGCATTGAAATTGTGGAGGCACTACTTATATGGAGTGGCTTGCGAGATCTTCACCGATCATAAAAGCCTGAAGTACATCTTTACTCAAAAAGATTTAAATTTGCGGCAAAGACGTTGGTTGGAGCTTATAAAAGATTACGACTTGACGATCGCGTACACCCCAGGAAAAGGCAATGTGGTGGCGGACGCGTTGAGTCGAAACTTTGTGGGATCACTCAGTGTTGACAAACGAATACTGGAGGAATTAGAAAGTATGGGAATTGAGCTCCAGATTCGTGGCCGAAATGCACAATTGGCTCAACTTCAACTTGAGCCGAGTTTGTTAGAAAAGATAAAGACGGCACAGAGGACAGATGAGTTCTTGATTAAGATTGGCAGAATAGTGGAAAAGGGTGAAGCCAGCGACTTCACCAGGCACGAGGACGGATCATTGCGACTCAAGGGGAGGCTATGTGTCCCGAAGGATGAAGAACTCCGGAAAGAAATCTTGACAGAGGCCCACTATGCCAAGTATTCCTTGCATCCGGGAAGTACAAAAATGTATAAAGATTTGCGTACAACCTTCTGGTGGCACGGCATGAAACGAGATGTGGCCCTCTTTGTCTCGCGATGCTTAGCGTGTCAACGAGTCAAGGTGGAACACCAGAGGCCCGGCGGGGAGATGCAGAACCTCGCGATCCCAGAATGGAAATGGGATCATATAACCATGGATTTTATAGTTGGCTTGCCGAAGACGCAGCGGGGAAATGATGCAATTTGGGTCATCGTTGATCGATTAACCAAATCTGTACATTTTCTCGCAATGAAAACCACATGGAGCGTCGACCGGTTGGCTCAGCTATACTTGGATGAAATTGTCCGACTGCATGGAGTGCCGGCATCAATAGTGTCAGATCGGGATGGGCGATTTGTATCGCGTTTCTGGGTCAGTTTGCATGCTGCCATGGGAACACAATTGAAATTTAGTTCTGCATACAATCCTCAAACCGATGGCCAGACCGAGAGGGTGAATCAGATACTTGAAGACATGCTACGGCTTTGTGCTATTGATCTGAAGACTAGTTGGGATACTCACTTGCCGCTAGCAGAATTTGCCTACAACAACAGTTACCAGTCAAGTATAGAAATGGCCCCGTATGAAGCACTGTACGGGCGAAGGTGTCGGTCTCCGATTTGTTGGGATGAAGTCGGTGAACGACAGGTACTTGGTCCGGAGATGGTGGAACAGGCCGTCGAGAAGGTCCGCATGATTCGGGAGAAGTTACGTGTGGCACAAAGTCGGCAGAAGAGTTATGCGGATACTCATCGACGACCATTGGAATTTATGGTGGGCGATCACATATTTCTGAAGGTGTCACCGATGCGCGGAGTTATGCGATTCGGTGCGAAGGGAAAGCTAAGTCCGAGATTTGTTGGCCCGTTTGAAATTCTTAAGCGAGTCGGCCCTGTCGCCTATCTGATCGCGTTGCCACCGGCATTGGACGGAGTGCACGATATCTTCCATGTTTCCCAACTACGAAAGTATGTACACGATCCAAGCCATGTGGTAGACTTCGGTCCGCTAGGGCTAAGAGCTGACTTGTCTTATGTGGAGGAACCCGTGCAGATCTTGGATAGGAAAGATAAAATCTTGCGGAACCGAGTTGTTTCTTTGGTTCGAGTGCTTTGGCGAAATCATTCTGTCGAAGAGTCGACATGGGAACTTGAGGCAGAGGTGAAGGAAAAGTTTCCTTCGTTGTTTGACCTAGGTGGGTTTGTGTTTAAGTTTCGAGGACGAAACTTTTTGTTAGTGTATTAATATGTAATGCCCTGAATCCGTTGCGGAGCACGGTGCGGGCTAGCGGCCGAATGGCCGAGTCGGATGAGAATTGGGGAAACTTTACCAGGATCGCGGAATAATAAATTGAGATCCTTTCCTCGTTATGGATTGGACTCTTTTGAAATGATGCCCAAGATGCAGTGGCGCGCGTCTTGGGGGAAGAGTTCTATATAAGAGTCGCTTGCCCCGAGACCGTTGCCCTGCTGGTTTTCGATATCGCTTTTGCTGTTGGCTTTTGTGTGCGTTTTCGTGATTATTTTCGATGAATGTTTTCATGGATTTACTTTCACCGTCTACGCATTTCATATCGAATAACTGAGAGAAAGAGAAGAAGTATGCTGACCAGATGTTGGTGCCAATACAGGTGCTAACGCGGTGAACCTAGGGTGACGTTGCGTGGAAGACCTCTTTCTCTCGGCAATTCACCAACAAGTGAGTGACTTTGATCCTTCGACGATCCTTGATCTTCGCGCATAATAATGGTAGACTTGTTATTGCATTCGGTGCTTAATAAAAGATGCCTAGTAATAATGTGGAAAAGATAATGAAAGATAAATTATCACTTGGCTAGGCTTATGTTGCAAATCGAATGACGCTCGTATGCTATATGAATTGTTTAACAGGTGATGCAAAGACCCAAGTATTGGGCGGTAAGTATATCGGACTTCGGTTCGAAAGAATGGGTTACAAATGAATAGTCCCTTGGTTGGATGAACGAATATACGAGCCTATGGCTCAAGGCAAGTTGGTAAGATGGAAAGATAGAAAAATGGCAAGATGAAATGAGAACTATGAATATGTGTGGAAGATGCTATCATCATGCATGTCGTGTCTCTTATTAGTTAAGTTGCATTGCATGCATGGTCATGGACAACTTATATACAAGGTAGTTTCCAGAACGGTAATCCGCGGCCACGGACCCGGTTCGTCCTAGGGGGGACAAGGAATTATGCCGACGTACTGGCATCGGTAAACGGGACTTGCAGTGGGGCTAGCTACCCGCACTGAAAGGGCGCCGTTATACCAAGTTAGACGGTCCAGGATGGCGTGTCGCCAGTGACCTTCATATAGACAGGTGGCATAGCTAACATTGTCTTATGCAGGCAGAGTAAGTGATATTCATAAATATGTACAGGGATGGCTATCGACCGTGGGTAAGATTCACCAAATTGGTGATCAATATAAACTGCTTATGTTAGAACAACATGAATTGCTTATGTTTCTAACATCACTGTATGCTTCTTATATTTCTCATCAAATACATGAATTGTTAATGGACCCTAAGGCAAGATAGAAAGAATACAAATCAATAGTGAACATTCATGTAATTTTACTACTGTTGATTTATGGTGAGATTGGTTACGGCCGCTCACCAGTACATATGTGGCAATGTACTGACCCTCGTCTCCACAGGTGCCGGGAACCTAGTGGATAATCATAGACGCTGAAGGCTTGCTGTCCGACTCTTTAGAAGCTTCGTACATCTTGAAGTTTCCACTTGAAGAAGAAGGCATTTTGCTGAAGGTGGTTATTGCTGCATTATTAATAAAGGGATATGATGTATGGAACAAGTTGTATCTCATTTCAATATTTCTGCAAGTTGTAGCCAAGTTTGGCCTTTCATCTCGGCTGTTTGAGAGCCTTATGTTTATGCAATGTAATTTCAAAGATATCAATAAAGAACTTATTTCAGATCATATCTGTGTTGCCAAAACTTCTCTATCATCCACTGCGAATCTCTATTCAAAATGTCTCTTTTATAAAAGGAACACGAGCACGCCTTGTACAAGTGCAATTCCAGACTTGTACGACATCACGCCTTAGCGAGGACGAACGATTCGGCGTGAATCTAAGCGGAGGCGAACGATTCCCGAATCGGGGCGTGACAGTTTTGTGTGGCCAGATTTTGGAGCAGCTCCCGAGGATCTACCAAGTTTCCAGCCCAATGGTGAACACTAGACGGAACCCGGGCTACGAGTGGATTTTCCCTTTTTGTTTCACCCACTTATATGTAAATTTATTCTTTTGAGGCGTTTAGTCGACGAGCACCTGTTAGCTCGATGCACATTTACTTACTGTCTGCCTACGGGCTGTAAACATGATTAACAAATCCTAGGGTTGATCATGTATGACTGAACTCTTGCTAGTTGCTAGTCCTATCATTTTGTACGACTAGCTTCATGATTATCCAATATGTAATATTTGGGACGCCTTATATATATATATATATATATATATATATATATATATATATATATATATATATATATATATATATATATATATATATATATATATATATTTTATGCTCTAATATCTTGTAACTCTGTTAATTGCTTGAGATTGAGACAATAGGCTTGACCTTAAGAGACTGTTGGCTTGTAGTAAACCCTCATATCTAGACAGCCGTGACCGTATAGTTGAGATGTATTCTATTTCAATATATGTAGCTGGCTATGTCTGCTCCCGCTCTCCAGTATTCTGGTTCTGGGGCGTGACAGTCATTATTTAAAATTAACATTTAACCTGGTATAAGCGTGTATGCAATAACTAGATATAAACAGGGTGCAAGAGTTGTGGAGGAATCATGCGGCTCAGGGAGACGGGGCGTAACTTTCACATGCGAACTCAAAATGGGGTGCTCCATAGATATTCGGAAAGGCAAGACAAAGATCTAAAACTTTCATGTCTTAAGTTTTTCAAAATTCTGGCTAGAAAATAGCTAAACTTGACAAAAACAGTCATTCTGTGCACTTTTTATGCCAAAAATTCAATTCTGTGCAAAATACCTAAAAGGGGAGGGTTCCAGCATAAAATTTCACATTCTGGGTACCATCCAGCGTAAAATACGCAATTTCAGGGTTCCCTGCGTAAAATCTTACATTCTGGATGCTATCCAGCATAAAATACGCAATTTCAGGGTCCATAGCATAAAATCTTACATTCTGGATGATATCTAGCGTAAAATACGCAATTCCAGGATCCCTAGCGTAAAATCTTACATTCTGGATGATATCCAGCGTAAAATACGCAATTCCAGGATCCCTAGTGTAAAATCTTACATTCTGGATGATATCCAGCGTAAAATACGCAATTTCAGGGTCCCTAGCTTAAAATCTTACGTCCTGGATGATATCCAGCATAAAATACGCAATTTCAGGGTCCCTAGCGTAAAATTTTACTCAGCCGACATGAAAAATCCAGAAAACTTGTTTTGGCCATAAAAATTTCATTTTAACTCGAAATGAGATGAATCAAAAACCAAATTCACACGAAATTTCGTGATCTTGCTCATGGAACTATTAGTTTTTGAAAATAACAAGTTTTAGTAGATCAAAACCAAGAAAACTCCATGAACTAAAAGTTATAAGTAGATCTAGAAGAATCTATCCATCAAAATTAAAAACTCCAAGTTCTAAAGAGGTTTATAATCATGTAAAGAAGAGAATGGAACAATAAAATTTGAGATCCATCATGAAGCAAAATTGCACTTGCCTAGGGCTCTTGGGTGTAGGTGGAGAGTAATGGTGAGGAAGAAGAAGAGTGAATGAGGAGAGAGAAAGAGTTGGGCTAATAAATGGGGATGGTGGTGGTAGGTAAGGGTTCTCCCCCTTGGTTCATGATGAACCAATAAGTAACCCAAGCCGAACCAAGCCAACCCAAACAAGCCGAACCAAGCCAGGAGTCAAGCAATACGAGTCAGATTACGTACACGTATTCCAAAATACGTAATACGAACAATAGGCATTACAAAAATCTTGAACATAGCTTAGAGACTGAGATTGTGTATCATTTTGACAGGACAACGGACATCTATAGCTTCGTATTTATATCCTTGCTTTGTACGAGGCAGGTACCCTACAAACTTTATTTACTGCATATGATAATGAACTGTGAATGAACCATGTTAAAATACCGTTTCTTGAACTGCGAATCATATCCTACATGTTTCTTACATGTTCGACATGCTTTATACTGTTCTTGTATATCTTACATGATGGTTACTGGGACATGGAAGAAACTGATAGTTGAGTACGTGATCATGCCCCCTTCTCCCGTACGTATGTACCGAGCAATGTCGTATTACATGCTACCTTGTCGTAGGCGTATCCCGCGTATTTGTGCGTATGTACATCTATTGCTTGTGCACTTGTACAAAAGTATATTTTATTACATGATACTTGTACATCGGTACATTTTATACCTATTGACGATCACGTACCTGCTCCAGTTTTAAACATTATATATACATGTGTCGCCATGACAAATGTATCTGTTACATGATAAAATGTGATATGCCATGATTCTATTTATTACATCTCTTCTCATTCCATGCTCAATATTTTCAGTTTGTAGAACCAGTACTTGCTCCCGTCCTGACAGGATAATATTGCAGGCATATTGTCCGAGGAGGAGATGCTATATGATACTTTTTATGAGGCCACTACCGAGGACCATGCCTTAGCTCCTGAGGAAGTCCCCGCAGGGAATCTCGCCTAGTCGCTACATTAGCTATCTTGGACTTAAACGTTTGGGTAATTATGAACTTATATTTGGGTACTGGACTTTGTCTTCAGTTTTTATACTTTGGAAGTGTAATAACCAACTAAACATGTTTGTTTTCGCTTATAGATGATGTGTTGTGATGAACCCTTAAAATGCTATAATAGAACTGTTAGCACACTTAGAACCATATTGTATATCTCTGAGAACAGCTTACTACGCTTTAACCCAAGCGTAGGCTGGACACGGCTCGGTCCGACCCAACAATTTGGGTAGCGGGTCGTGACACAATCCCCTGGTTAGGGCACCCCCCTCCCATGCCCCTAAGTCTCAAGCTCTCCGCCAATATAGCCTTTACGGTCCACCCCAACTCCTCCTTATCAGTTGAACTAACAAATGTCCATATTTCAAATTATTATTATGGTCTCGAATAAATCAAGAGTCAGGAGTGGAACTTAGAATCCGAGCTCACTCGCCGTCAATTCCAGAGATAAACACTTCCGAACACGATATCCTCTCTTTTTGGAGTCAAGGGCGAGGAGCAACGAAAATTAGCTCCGACTAAGACAGCCCAACCCTCTGGGCTGCCCCTGCATGGTATATACATCATTTTTCTAGATTTCTTTGATATTTTCCCCACCCCTCTTTAGTGATTTTCTTTCATTATTTCTCATTATCTAAACCTTAGTCAACTTGGATGTTTTTTCCTCAAAATTTCTTGTATTTAAGTTTTCTTTGGAATTTTTTCCATTTTTTTTTTGGAAGCTCCGACTTTCTTTTGATATTTATATGATTTTTTTTTTCAATTTTGGAGTCCAAGTCTTTTGAGATGATTTCTTTTTCTTTGGAGATTTTTTCAATTTTGGAGCCTCAGCTTTCTTGAAATGGTTTTTACAGCTTTGTTTTTAAAAAAATTTAATGATGAAGTCTAATTTTTTTTTTTTCTTTTCCACTCCAGATAGACTTGTTTTTACCAAGTTACAACTTGCAGAGTTGTGTTGAAGAATATATACTTTTTTTATTATGTATTTTTCTATTTTTAGCTAAAGTTTTTTTTTTTTTTGAGAGAAACAGCATATCCATTCATTCAATATTCAAATTACAAAGTGAAATGTCCATTGCCATATTTTTAGCTAAAGTTAGTAATGACATTTCACAAGCTTGATAGTGTTATAAATATTAGGCAAGAGTCCTAATAAAATTTGATGTCAATTTAGGTTAAAATGTAGCCCCACTTTTAACACATCAATGCATCCCGCATTTTAGAGTGTCCTACTTCCTACGTGGACTCATTTTCTTTTCTAGATGATAAAAATAAACATCTAAAGCGGATTGAATCAGATCCCTGCCCACTGTGATCAACATGCAACATAGAATTAAAATCATCAAAAGAATAAGATAGAATATTGTTTCGTTTGCATCTCTGTGCACGTATAATATTATTCGTCCCACCTTCTCTATAAAAGTCTCACGAAGGACAATTTTTATGGGACTATCTAGAACACCCTAGAGTTGTGTTGATACGTCCGAAAAATCTTTCTGAAGATTTTTATTTTAGAAGGTCTGAATCTTTCCATCATGTAAATATTCTTACCATAATAGCTTGTAAATATCTAGAAAGTAATACATGTTAGATGTAGGACAAGTGGCATCATCTTAACCACTTATGTAATGTGAGACCCTTAGGCCTATATAAAGAACGTGGGTCTCGTTCCATAAAAGGCTTGGATATATGAGCCCACGAGGATTGGAGCCATGTGTAGGAAAATACACTCCAGGCCAAACTAAAAGGGACACTACTTCCACAATATTAGTACAAAATCTTAGAAGATGGTGATTATAGACATTGACCCAAACATAAGCTGTGACACTTTGTGTCCGAGCACAATTAGGACTTTTCGCTTTCACAATAGGACAAAAAAAATTATAGAGAACAAAGTCGATCTTGAGAGAATCAGATTTTATGGACTAAGACTCCGTTTGGTTCACGGATTCAAAAAAATCGAAAAGAAAAATTATTATTATTATTTTTTTTTGTTTGGTAGTCACAAACGTGGAAAATATTTTTCTGACATAGAAAAAAATAGGAGAAAAAATAGATCCTATCAAGACTCATTGGATTCATTTTTTCTCCTCCTTTCTCAGCATTAATTACAAAACATTATGACAAAAATAATATTGAGTTATTGTCTATTTTACCAATTAATTCGTTGTATTATGTTGACTATAATTATGTTGACATTGAATATTATTGAAATAATGATATATATTTTCTTTCATTTTCTACACCAACCAAACAGTGGAAGAAAAATCAAATATTCTTTTTAAAATGTTTTTCTCGTTATACCAAATAAAAGAATTTTTTTGTTAGGAACTCTACTTTTCTATCCCCATAAAACCGGTGAACCAAACGAGGATGTTTGGTTCACAGATTTAAGAAATTGGAATTAAAAAAATGTTTATTTTATTTTTGTTTGGTAGACACAAACTTGAAAACTATTTTTATAACACAAGAAAAGAAAAGAAAATATGGTTCCTCTCATAATAGAACCTATATGATTGATTTTCTCTTCGCCTTTTTTTAAGTAATTTTTATGAAAATTTAATATGACAATAATTCTGCTTAATGTGTTATTGTCTATTTTAACTATTACTTATGAATTTTTATGATGTTATTTGTATTTTAGAATACAAGAATATCACTAGATCATTCATTCTTTTTTTCCTTTTTTGCACCAACCAAACACCGTAAGTAAAATTAAAATGCTTTCCTTTACCTTACCAAACACGTAAAATAAACACATGATAGAAATTCATCCGCCTAAATTGAAGAATAAAACGGATGGAAAACGAGACCGTGCACCCTGCCTGCACGCACATATTTTCATGCAATTTAACAGTCGACACGGAAGAAGGTACACGTAAGGGCCGGCCCACGGGATTGGGTTGTCCCATCCGAAGCTAGTTTCGGCTGTACCTTGATCCTTTATTGCGGGCCAATCCTGGAGGGCCACCCGCGACCCCGATGCCTGTTGCGGTCACGCTGAGTCTGAGGATTGTCCAAATCCGAAGTCTCGTCTGTCTTACCTTGTTGGGACGCGGTGTTATCCGAACCAGAGTTGGTCCATAAGGTGCGATATTGAATTGGACCCACATACCTTAAAAGAGGATTCTCATATAAGATCCGAACCAATTCTAATAATCTACATCTTATGATTCTATTGCATATCCGATGTGGAACTAAATTACCAACTCTATTATCATTTTCCTTTTCTGAACGCTCAACAGATACATACTAACGTACCTCAGGGCCGACTTTGGGTACACGGTGAGTCCGATACAATGCAAACTTGTAAAAAGCTACATAGAGCCCCCCAGGACAACAAAGGCATGAAAAAAGAAGCTTACACTTGTCCATCAAAAACCAAACAAAGAACTCATTCTCCCTCCCTCCCTCTCATATGCAATAGATCTCTCCCTCTCCTTCTCCTTCTCCATAGCTAAGCTCTCTCCACCACCACCACCAATGAAGCAGAAGCAGAAGCTGCAGCAACAGCAGCAGCCCCTGACCCAGCAAAGCCACCCCCACCGCGCCGGCGGCATCGACCGCAAGCGCATCCTCTCCCTGACCCTCCTCTCCTCCGTCCTCCTCCTCCTCCTCCTCTTCCTCCCCCCCTCCCTCCTCGCCCTCCGCTACCCCCCGCGCTTCGTCGAGTCCAAGCTCCGGCCCATCCACCCCCACCGCCGGGGGGCCGGGGCCCCCTCCTCCCCGCCCCGCCTCGCCTACCTCGTGTCCGGCTCCGCCGGGGACGCGGAGGCCCTCAAGAGGGCCCTCGCGGCCCTCTACCACCCGCGCAACCTCTACGTGGTCCACCTCGACCTCCACGCTCCCGAGGCCGAGAGGGAAGGCCTGCGCGCCTGGGTGGAGGCCCACCCGGTGTTCTCCCGCGTGGGGAACGTCAGGATGATCGCCAGGGCCAACCTGGTCACCTACCGCGGGCCCACCATGGTCACCAACACGCTCCACGCCGCCGCCGTGCTGCTGCGGGAGGGCGGCGAATGGGACTGGTTCATCAACCTCAGCGCCTCCGACTACCCCCTCGTCACCCAGGACGGTAATGCCGATCCTCCTCCCCACTGAAACTATTATCATGTATTGGGATTATTATTCTAGCACGTTCGTCACGTCAATGCGGTCTGCCGCGCACGGTCCCCCTTCCGCTCAGTTCGTAAGACATCCCTGTTTGACTTAACGTGTGTCGAGAAAGAAAAAATTACGATTCCCGATGGCAAATCATATCATCTTACATTTCTGTCTTGTCTAGACTCTTTGGGTTTGCTTGACAATTATAGGGATAGCGGCTATGAAATGTTTTTAGAGTACCGATTATGAGGTGTTCGATTTTGGATGGTTTAAGTAGCGACTTTTAAACCAGCCGAACTCATGCTTGATAATTCATTAACGGACGGTTTTGAATTTGTTTTTACACGAATAAACTTACTTATATGTCCATATATATATAAAAAAAAGGTCCCAAGGCACGAAAATTGTGACCCAGTCCACACCTCAATCAGGAGCTAGAAGTCCATATTTGATCAAAATAATAGAAACACATTGAATAATAGAAATGACGGGTTAAAGTAGAAGATAAAGATTTTAAAAGTTTACCTGGAAAAGTAGCCATAGTTTGGAAGAAGTAGAAGAGAAGCAATATGAGAAAAAAAAGAAGAAGGTATAGTAGTAGTAGTTATAATTATATATTTTTAGCAAGGATATAAATGAAATAAAATAATATAATTTTTCAAAACATAACGATTTTGGGTGTTTATAAAGACCAACCAAATTATATTACACCGACTTTGAGAGGTTTTTAAGTCGACCAAAATCAGTATCTCAAAAAAATTAACAAACAAGAATTCTCATAAACACTGTTTAAAAATACCTCAAAACCGGTAAAAATATCGTTACCAAGCAGCGTTACCAAGCATACCCTCATGGGAGAAAGGGCGGAGCTACATGGTAGCAAGTAGAGTCCATCGCTCCATAATTTTTTTTTTAATTACTAACATAAAATTGTATGTATTTTTTTTTAAAAAAATTATTCTTAAGGTCTGTTTCAAAAGTCCAAGAAAAAAAATAAAGGACTACACCCAAGACTAGAACCAAGTTTATGTTATAGATTTTTCGCTCCGTGGTCACGAAATGTCCCTACAAGGAAGAAGACTTCAATGATGATGACGACGTTACTCTAATGCTTTTTTCCTTTGAGTGCAGATTTGCTCTACGTCTTCTCATCCTTGCCGCGGGATCTCAACTTCATTGATCACACAAGCAACATTGGGTGGAAGGCGTACGTGAGGAGCTTAGTTACTTCTTTCTTTCTTTTTTTTAATTTAGGGAAGAAATTTGATGGTTAGTGATGAATGGGGGTGGACTGGGCTTGCAGGTATCACAGGGCGAAGCCGGTGATTATAGATCCGGGGCTGTACATGACGAAGAAGCAGGACGTGTTCTGGATTCCGCAGAGGCGGAGTGTGCCCACAGCCTTCAAACTCTTTACAGGTGAGTATCTGCTTTTACTGGCACTAGAATGTTTATACAGGTTGTGTTAAGAATATGGCCGGCGTAGGGATAAGTCAGACAACGTCGTTTCCCAATAGAGGTCGGGTCATGGGTGACCCTCTAGGATAGATATACAGTGGTCAATGGACAACCAAAACTAGTTCCGGATTGGACAAGGCACCTATTTTGGGGTGTCCGGTTGTGACTAATACTTGTCCAACATTCCTCTCTCTCCATATATTGAGGTCAAGGGAGTTGCATAGACCTTGACCTATTCGAGAGTTTCGTAGTTTGCAGTATCGACCGATATCAATCCGATATAGCCGACGATACGGTTTGGTGTGTCTCGGTCTGATACCTGCCGATATCGATAATGGCCAATACCGACACTTGGGGTCTCTTTTTTTAGTTAATTCGGTAAAGAAAATTGAACGAAAAATGCCAATCAGAAAGGGTGTAAAAACGTAGTAAAGTTGTACAAACGTGTAAAGGAAGAAAACTTATCTAACACTATGTAAATCAATCAGCAATTGTGACCACTATTTTATTTAATTTCAAAACCACTAAAAAACAACACATAAAGTACTTTATGCCTAATGTATAAAATATTTCTTCTAAAATTTTAACAATTTATTAATATATTTTTTTCGATACCAAAAAACCTGATACTTCGATCTAAAACCTCTGATACTGTCGATCTCGATACTCATAGGAATGATACGATACCGATACTACAATCAGATCCCAATAGAGGTCGGGTCATGGGTGACCCTCTAGTAGGGCTGCAAACGAGCCAAGCCGAGCCAAGCTTTTGTGAGCTTGAGCTTGGCTTGACTAGAATTAATCGAGTTCAAGCTCGAGCTTGATAACTTTTTTATTTTAGAGCTTGAGCTTGGCTCGAGCTTGTTTATTTTAAGCTTGAGCTTGGCTTGGTTTGAGCTCGAGCTTGGCTTGATAAGAAAGCTTGATTCAAACTTGATAAACAAGCTTGATAATCTCAAAAGCTCGCTCAACTTTATTTCAAGCTCATTAAGCTTGATTTCAAGCTTAACGAGCTCGATTTTAATTTATTTAGGTTTGAATTCAAGTATCTGTTATATTAACAATTTATTTATAAAAATTTAATTAAAAAGTTCCTTAATATCAATTTTTAAGAACATATAAATATATAATGCACACAAATATATATCATTAGAATTCAACAAAGAACAAACGAGCTCCTAAACGAGCTTCTAAACGAGCCAGCTCGCAAGCTCATAAATGAGCCAGCGCACGAGCTCAAACGAGCCGAGTACTTCTAAGCTTGAGCTTGGCTCGTTTATTAAACGAGCTCGAAAATGAAGCTTGAGCTCAGCTTGTTACTAAACGAACCGAGCTCAAACGAGCTTTTATCGAGCCGAGCTTCGAGCAGCTCGCGAACGGCTTGGCTCATTTGCAGCCCTACCCTCTAGGATAGATATACAATGGTCAATGGACAACCAAAACTAGTTCCGGATAGGACAAGACACATATTTTGGAGTGTCCGGTTGTGACTAATACTTGTCCAACATTCCTAGCTCTCCACATATTGAGGTTAAGGGAGTTGCATAGACCTTGACCTATTCGAGAGTTCCATAGTTTGCAGTATCGACCGATACCAATCCGATATAGCCAACGATACGGTTTGGTATGTCTCGATTCGATACCGACCGATATCGATAATGACCAATACCGACACTTGAATTCGGTAAAGAAAATTGAACGAAAAATACCAATCAGAAAGGGTGTAAAAACATAGTAAAGTTGTACAACCATGTAAAAGAAGAAAACTTATCTAACACATGTAAACCAATCGACAATTGTAACCACTATTTCATTTAATTTTAAAACTACTAATAAACAACACATAAAATACTTAAAGTTATGCCTAAATGTATAAAATATTTCTTCTAAAATTTTAACAATTTATTAATTTATTTTTTCCAATACCAAATAATTTGATACTCCGATCCGAAACCTCCGATACTGTCGATCTCAATACTCATAGGAAGGATCTGATACCGATTCCGATACTACAACCAGATCCTGCAATTTGTGGGAGCATTGTGGTACTGAAACCGGAAACACAAATAAAAGGAGCTTTATGTTTCAGGGACTTGTAATTGTCAATATACTATAGCTCATCATTTTAGCTATCATATTTTGATTTGTTGAAAGTGGGAATCAGTAGGTTGGGCACTGAGTTTTTGACATTCTCAAGTAACATACCTTGGATTGTTGACATTGTGAATCAATATGTTTGACTGATAAGTTGGGCAAACTTGAACTTTTTGTGGTGTGAAAGGTGTTGAAAGGGAAGTTTGGAAAAACTTGAAATTTTCAGGTTAAAATTGTGAAAACTAATGTAAGCTTGCAGATTCATAGACACATTATTTTCTGCTATGATGTGAGTTTCTGCATTGTGTTTCCATCGGTAAGAAACTTTCAGTTGACTCCAGTCTAAAAGTGTTCTCTACATTTGAACTTCTTAATTAATGAAGTAATGGGAGGTCAATTTCTACATAACATAAACCATGTAATTGCAGTCTACATACAGTAGTGCCACTGTACCTAGTAGCACTTTGTAATAAGTTGATCAAGCACTTAAGTGCGAAGAAGTATAAAGACAATTCCAATATGATGATTATTATCATGTCCGCACCCGTATCTCCCTTTGCATCAGAAGTAACTACTTATTGTACCTATCTGAAAATATCCATACCCCATATATGTATTGTGTCCTTATCTGCATATGTGTCCGTATTCGCGCAGCATAGGTAATTTGTTAAGAATATAGAATATACAAATAACATTATCTAAAAACTCTTTAAGCAAGTCAGGGTATAATTCTCAGGATATTGGGCATATCAGGTTTATATATTTTATGTGTTTTAATATAGAATCATAAGATGAAGTCAATATAAGATACATTTACATTTCCTTAGTTTGATTGACTTCTTTGTCATAGCAGAGTAGCATCATGCTATCTTTGCTGGTTTGGTCAGGTCATTTGTTGATGTCTCCTGCATGAATTCACACATACAATGAGAACAATTGTAGTAACTCAATGATCTGTATATAGATTCTGCATGTCTCTTTTTTGAACTTCACCCAGTGGTGTCTGTTATCCTTGGGTATGATATCTTATGATTTGGAACTGGCTGTTGTCTGAGATTTTTTTTTTTCTCTTTTAACTTCCGCCAGAATTGGAAAGAATAATATGCTTTCTTGTAGGATCGAACCCACCTAGTCAGGATGTGCTATGTCTCCACCTATTGACCACTAGAACGAGGAGTCTTTGACACAACCTTTTCTGCTCATTACAAATATTTTGCAAAAGTGAGTTCCAGAGAGGGGTTCATGGAGAGTCTGAGAGACCCAAGGGCTTCTTGTTAGTTGCAAAGAAAGTTAAGTGAATAAAGTAACACGAAATAGAAAGAGGAGAAAAGAGGAGAGAAGAAAACAAATTACCATCTAATATTTAGGAAATGGAAGAGAAAGGAAAATTGTAGGCATGCATAACCCTTGAACATGATCCAGTGGTTAAAGCAATATTCTGAAGTCATAATTAATATTTGGGAAACCTTGCATGAGCAAGGGAGTTCTAGAAACCAATTGCAAATAAATTCTCACTTCCTTTTCCGTTTGCATTCTTTCTACACTCCACTTTCAAGCAAACAATAGCTAACAATTTCCTCCAAGATTTACTTTCCTCTTCTCACTTTGTTTAACCAACCACAACCTTGGGGATCACATATCAGAAAAATCGGTTCTAAGCAAGTTATGCCACACGTCTGTCGAAACCTTCACATATCAACAAAACCAGTTCTATTATGATACATATTTCCTTTTAGAAGCAAGTTATGTGAAGATTTACTTTCTTCTTCTCACTTTATGTTTAACCAACCTCAACCTTGGGGATGACATCATGAAAATCGGCTCTAAAATCACAGGGTTTTGGAAGTGGAAGTGGAAGTGCTATCCCTGTGGTGTCTGTTATCCTTGGGTACGATATCTTATGTTTCAAGCAAACAATAGATAACAATTTTCTCCAATATTTACTTTCCTCTTCTCACTTTATGTTTAACCAACAACGACCTTGGGGATCACATATCACGAAAATCGGTTCTAAAATGAAGCAAGTTATGCCCACACGTCTGTCGAAACCTTAACATATCAACAAAATCAGTACTATTATGATACATATTTCCCTTTAGAAGCAAGTTATGCCACACGTTTGTCGAAACCTTAACATATCAACAAAATCTGTTATATTATGATACATATTTCTTTTTAGAAGCAAGTTATGCCACATGCCACACGTCTGTCGAAACCTTCACATATCAACAAAATCAGTTATAATATGATACATATTTATTTTTAGAAGCAAGTTATGCCACACTTCTGTCGAAACCTTCACATATCAACAAAATCGGTTCTATCATGATACATATTTCTTTTTAGAAGCAAGTTACGCCACACGTGTGTCGAAACCTTCACATATTAACAAAATCAGTCCTATTATGATAAATATTTTTTCCGGTTTTGGAAGTGACCGTCCTGTTTGCACATTTCAGGTTCTGCATGGATGGCACTCTCTCGCTCCTTCATCGACTACTGTATTTGGGGCTGGGACAACCTTCCTCGGACTGTCCTCATGTACTACGCCAACTTCCTCTCGTCTCCGGAGGGCTACTTCCACACCGTAATCTGCAACGCAGACGAGTTCAAGAACACCACCGTCAACCACGACCTCCATTTCATAGCATGGGACAACCCCCCGAAGCAACACCCCCACTACCTCGCCATCAATGAGATGCCCAGGATGGTCTACAGCAACGCCCCCTTCGCCAGGAAGTTCCACAGGGACGATCCGGTCCTCGACAGGATCGACGCCGAGCTCCTGTTCAGACCTCCTGGCATGCTGCTACCCGGAGGATGGTGTGCGGGGAAGGGAGAGGACGGAACCGATCCCTGCCTCGTTGTCGGTAATACAACTCTCCTGCGACCGGGCCCTGGGGCCATCAGGCTCGAGGAGCTTACTCAGTCACTTGTTTCAGAGAAGAACTTCCGGGAGAGGCAGTGCAAATAGGCGTATTTGTCGAATCCAACTCCTGTGTCATGATTTATGTAAAAGATGGGTGGTGCGGTTTGCTAACTTTGTAAAGAACATGACACAAGCATATTGGATCAAAGTCTTCAAGACATTTTGTAATGCCTGCAAGTTTAATTGTACTAAATTTTGGTTGATTATACATCATAAAGAGATGCATTTGATTGTGATTTTATACCAAACTAAAATCTTCACAGTTTACTTTTGGTTATTATGCAGTTATGTGGATACTGATCTTAACTTCTTGTTTGGGGTCTAGTTTGTAATTGGTCACTTGTCGCAAATTTCAAATATGTGTATTTTAATATTTAGGTAACTATTTATTGACTTAAACATGTGAGGAGTCTTAGCTTAAGTGGTTGGTATGGTCGAATTTTTCTAACGAGCAAGGTTCACATCCCACAAGAAAATATTTGGTTTTGCCACATACTTCTTTGTGAAGACTCTTCGGAGCTATAGCCTTTCGGATGAAGGGCACTTTGCACTTCATACGTACGACGCGAGATGACGCGTCATGTGCAGCAGCTGCGTGGGGTTCACGGGTGTTACGCGGCTTTGATGACGTACTTTGCACTTCGTACGTATGCATCGGACGCAAGATGACGCATCATGCGCATGAGCTGCGTGGAGTTCGCGTGTGTTCCGTTATTCATGCGGTTCTGCAGCGGAGTACTGCTGTTAAGACGGTGCGGTTAGTAATCGTCCTACTTTTTGACAAATCTTTCCTGGTCAACCGTCCCAAGTGGGCGCTCGGGGACTTGTGAAGACTTAAATACGTGAGGAGTGTTAGTTTAAGTGGTTGGTATGGTGGAATTTTTCTAACGAGCAAGGTTCACATCCCACAAGAAAATATTTGGTTTTGCCACATACTTCTTTGTGAAGACTCTTCGGAGCTATAGCCTTTCGGACGAAGGGCACTTTGCACTTTATACGTACGACGCGAGATGACGCGTCATGTGCAGCAACTGCGTGGGGTTCACGGGTGTTACGCGGCTTTGATGACGCACTTTGCACTTCGTACGTATGCATCGGACGCGAGATGACGCATCATGCGCATGAGCTGCGTGGAGTTCGCGTGTGTTCCGTTATTCATGCAGTTCTGCAGCGGAATACTTCTGCAGCTGAGTACTGCTTTTAAGACGGTGCGGTTAGTAACCGTCCTACTTTTTGGCAAATCTTTCCTGGTCAATCGTCCCAAGTGGGCGCCCGGGGACTTGTGAAGACTTAAACACGTGAGGAGTGTTAGTTTAAGTGGTTGGTATGGTGGAATTTTTCTAACGAGCAAGGTTCACATCCCACAATAAGATATTTGGTTTTGCCACATACTTCTTTGTGAAGACTCTTCGGAGCTATAGCCTTTCGGACGAAGGGCACTTTGCACTTCATACGTACGACGCGAGATGACGCGTCATGTGCAGCAGCTGCGTGGGGTTCATGGGTGTTACGCAGCTTTGATGACGCACTTTGCACTTCGTACGTATGCATCGAATGCGAGATGACGCATCATGCGCACGAGCTGCGTGGAGTTCGCGAGCGTTCCGTTATTCATGCGGTTCTGCAGCGGAATACTTCTGCAGCAGAGTACTGTTGTTAAAACGGTGCGGTTAGTAACCGTCCTACTTTTTGGCAAATCTTCCCTGGTCAACCGTCCCAAGTGGACGCTCGTGGACTTGTGGGACGGTTACAAGAGATGATCTCCTATATAAGTGTTGTTGCACTATTTGAAGAATGGGGGATGAGCTGCTGCTTTTCTCCTTCTCCTTTTTCGGATCATTCTTCATTAGAAGAGCAACAACAACAGTGAAGAAGTTCTTCAAACTTTTGCTCCGAGCGAGTTCAAGCCGACTCTAACAAGTTCGTGCTACTCCTCGAAAGGGTCACATAGGAGTGTTCCAGAAATTCTATTAAACTTGTTGGTTTTTGAAAGCAGATCAACGACAAGGGTCGAATTTCGCTTTGATCAGCAATGGGTTTTACCAACTCAGCATCGTCGATCGGCAAGGACTCTCAAGCAGTATGGTGCATTTCTGAGCTAGGCTCTATTTTTGACAAACCTAATTGTCTTCCTGCTCGACTGCTTGCGATTGAGCGGTTAATCTGCTAATACCGTGCTTATGGTTCAAAGTTCTTCAGCTTTGTTGTTCAGCGGCATAACAGTTCTTTTAAATTGTATGTACTCGGGCTTGTACACTTTTTTAGACAGGATGGGATCAAGAAGATCCCAACCCTTGGGCTTGTACTGATATATATTTTTTTAATTGGTAACAGTTTCATATATATCATCACGGCAAGGGAAGAAGTAATGAAGGTTTCTTCTTCTTTTAAGTTATTTGTGTTGAAGGTCTTGAACTAAAAGTATTGCCTTGCCGAAGTATAACTTTTGTATACTATTTGAGAGAAATGGGTAGTCATATTTGAGCTTATAATATTCTTCATTGGGATCTCCTCCTTTCCTTGGCTATGTGTCAAGTAGATAATGCATTTTTCTATAACAAATTATTACCTTACCTATTCGTCTAGACTTTTTTTTTTTTTTAGTATAAGAGAACTTTGAAGATATTCCTTGGTTACATAATAAGAATAGTCAAAAGTAGGGACGCGAACAAGTTTGGGAATTTAAAAATAGGGACGGGATGAAAACTACCATTCCTATCCTTTATAAATTTTATTAACCATAGGGGTGGTCAGTGTTCTTAGTTTTTATATAAAATAGAAACTATACGAGGGACCGTGTAATTAGTTTCAAAGCAGAGGTAGTCAAAACATAGGGGCAATTAATACAATTAACCCAAAAAAATTAGGTACTCTCCCTCGTGTACAATCCATTGGATTAATATCCTCTCTTTTTCTTGTATTTTATTATATTCTCTATCCAGTAGTACTTATTATTAACATGTCTTTTTTGGGGGAATGAAAACAGTTTTTAAGTTTATATTGTACAGAAAAAATTGTTAACGGGTCGGGAGATGGGGACAGGAAAATCTGGTCCCGATAGTGTTAACGGACATAGACGGGGACAGAGAGTACATTGTTTAACGGGGCCGGTGATGAGAGTAAAAAATTGAACCCGACCGGAAACGGAGATTCGAACACTACTCGAGAACGGAGTTGGGAGGTATGGTCCCCGGCCCCTATACGTCCGTTGTCATCCCTAGTCGAAAGGTATGTGTACAATCTACGAACTGGTCATCTAGATTTTATGGCATGATTTTCTCATGTTCATGGAATTTGCAACCGTTATAGAGGGTTGATGTTGTTGGAGAAAACCACTTTTGTGATGCTTTATCTTTTAAGATTATTTAGTTATCTAGCCACTAGATTAGTTGTTGATTTTTAAGTTGTTCATTTGGATTATATTAGTATGATATGTTCTTGTCTTTTCACATCATAAGCCTCTAGTTTAAATAGAGGTCCATCTAGCTCATAAATGTATTAATAAATTTAGAGTTCCTTTTCCACAATAATAAATTATTCCTCTTCCTCTTCCTTAATATTTTTTTCTCTTTTGTTGCCATCAATAGTATCAGATTCCAGGTTTAAAGCATGAGACAACGCTCCAACCGATAATGATATGCCATAGCAACCAATTTTAAAAGCGTTTCAATTGTACACATATTACTTGATGTAACAAACATTTTATTATTAATTATGTCTGTATAATTGTTGACAATGTGGTAAAGTCCCAAGAGTAGGAGTAATGAACTTCGTATCGTCATGAGATAACTTGGATTAGATAAAAATGTCTCAAGTTCTACTCTAACTACATGTTCCTGCACGTTCACCAAGAGGGATATTGGTGAAACCGAATAGGTCTGCGTCGAGCTCATGCGATGAGAGGAACTGGTCTCATAAGTTTGAGGTGTGTCATAGTGAGAGTACGGGTGCTTAGTTAGGTGAACGAGTTCAATGAATTACACCTACAATGATTTCCTAAATAGATTTAAGTATGCTAATGTCAATAGGGATATCCTTCGTGTTAGTGGTGCAAGTGGTCTCGAACCTTAGACCATTATGATGTCTTTATGCACCCATATTTTGACTATGTATCTTTAGTGAACCCAAGGTTGTGACGATCATAAATTGGGCATGGTAACATGACCAATGAGAAATCTGTTACTCCTATCCTATGGGAGTAACGTCTTATGTGGTCCGAGGTGTTACGCTCAAGAAATCATTGTGCAAGGTAATGTGTGAGTAGTGTCCTACTCGAGCGTTAATAGACGTGATCGACACATAGTTACCAAAACAAATACGACTTTGACATGTTATTCATGATGTAAGTCCAGTCAGAATGTAGTACGACAAAAAGATTGAAATACATGGTAACTGAACATAGAAAGGTTCTTGGGCATTGGATGGCACTAACATCCTCACACCATACGGGGGCATCAACATACTGCCAGGTGTGAATCAAGGTCAGCAGACAAAGCTTCCCATGAAAGAAGTTCTAGAATTGAAAACATGGAGACAAAAAAAACATGACTCCAACCGACATGTCGTCAGTATACCGTTGGCATACGAGCTCATTGATATTCTGTGCGTGTCAGCAGGTCAGTTTTAACCATTGCGACCGATCTTGGTATTGAGCCTAATGAGCCACACACACATAAGAAGCCGGCTTTCATCAGACTCGCAAAATAGTTCCCTGTTTATGCTCTTCTTCCTCACTTTGTTTGACAAGAGGGAAACAACATAATTCAGATTAATGAAATGCCTATAATGATGTAAGGGCAGCAAAACAAAATATAACACAAACATGGTAAAGAAGTAAACAAAATCAAGATCTCTTTTTATCTTGACCTACTAACCGACTAGCAGATAATGTTGTGAACTATATGTAGATACTCTTAAAATGGTGTAACTTCTAATATACTTTGCTAAATACTAATTCATTGGTTAGGAAGTAAGTGACAGAGACTGTTGAACACTTCTCTTCATGGGTAGGTATCATAGGTGAAAATACAAAGTTCAGCTGCCTGACAGCAGATTTGTTTCAGCACCTTCAGTCAACTTCTATCTTTGCAAAGGCTTGTGCAAACCATTTGAAATTAGTAGGTCTAGAAGCTTCACCTTCCAAGTAGTTCCTCCGGCGCAGATTTTATGCTCGTCAACTACTCAGCGTTGTGAAAATCACGATGATAGCTTGTTGAACCACCTAACCCTGATACTAGTTGGTCGTAGGCAATCAATATGAGATAATATAAATTTATGGTGGATGATAGTTTGCAGTATCGGCCGATACCGATCCGATACAGCCGATACTGATACGGTTTGGCATGTATCGATCCAATAACCGATCGATACCCGATACTGACCAATACCGACATTTGGGGTCTTTTTTCCGGTCAATTTGGCAAAATAAAATTGAACGAAAAAAGACCAACCAGTAAGGGTGTAAAAGCATGGTAAGGTTGTAAAATCATCTAAAAGAAGAAAAGTTATCATATGTAAACTAATTGGCAATGGTGACTACTATTTCATCCAATTTCAAAACTGCTAAAAAAAATAACACTGAAAATACTTAAAATTATGCCTAAATGTATAAAATATCATTTCTAAAATGTTAATAATTATTTGCTTTCCGATACCAAAAAATCCGATACTCCGATCTGAAACTGCCGATATCGCCGATCCCGATACCCATAGGAATGTCCGATACCGATTCAGATACCGATATCGCGAACCTTGCGTGAATATTTGAACTCTTTGAATATCCTACAGAATATGACCATAAAAATCTGAAGACCCTCAAACAACCTAGAAGACTCCCAAGCAACTCCAGAGGTGGTATATTAACAACCTAAAACCTCCTAGTAATTATATATCTAGCAGTATATATCTAGAAGTACGTTATTGGGTCTAAGGACTTGGATAGCATAAAATGCAACTGGGTTAATCAACCAATCTAAGGTCTAGGTCAACTTAGTCTAAGAAAGAAGATGTAGGTCAACTGAGATTGAACCCTACAGAGACTCCTATGCTATTTTGCCTTTGCTTCTATATGTCGGGCCATATTGCTACCTGAGTTATTAGGTGGAAGGTTTAGTAGCTCTAGGAGTTTCTCATAGAAAAAAGTTATTAGGTCAAGGACTCAAATAGCTTCAAATCATAGTTTGCACTATCGGCCGATACCGATACCAATACCGACATTGGAAGGCTCTCTTTTCAGTCAATTTGGCAAAGAAAAATGAACGGAAAAAACCAACTAGCAAGGGTGTAAAAACATAGTAAGGTTGTAGAACAATGTAAAAGAAGAAAACTTGTCTATCGCAGGTAAACCAATCGACAAAGGTGACTTCTATTTCATTCAATTTCAAAACTACTAAGAACAACACAGAAAATACTTAAAATTGTACCTAAATGTATGAAAAAAAAAATTCTAAAATCTTAATAATTATTTGCTATCCAATACCAAACAATCTGATACTCCGGTCCGAAAGAGCCGATACTACTAATATTGCCGATACCGATACTCATAGAAACGGTCTGATACTTTTTCCGATACCGGTACTGCAAATCTTGATCTATATATGTAAATAAAACCTTAATAATATATGTATGTGGATTTCAGATCATAAATAGATCCAACCCTGAAATGGATCAATCGGAACTTCTAATGTTTTAGAATCTTTAGATAATGTTTTACACAAGTCTACCTAATCTAAATGCATATCTAGTTGTCGTTTAGGGCTTTAAGGCCCGCCAGAACATGTACTTGGGCAGAGTATGTCTGACATGCTTACTGGAAAAGTATGGTAGTTGGACACAAACATGCTCCTCTGGAGGTGTCAGTGCAACCGATCTTAGCTAAAGTTGCTAGAGAAGCAAATGACAAGATATTTAGGTATTCATGTCAGATATCTTGATTTGGATATTGCTGCTCACGTCGTGATGGTTCCCATAACCTAATATGTAGCCTTTTATTATACTCTAAATAATGGTTTAGTCGAGCATAAAATAGAAAATGTCTGGTATGAATTGGTTATATAACAAAACCAAAGCCAGAAAATCAAATCTAACTTCAACTTTTAACTAGAAACCTTGCACAGTATTTTCATTACTGCCGAGCAATAAATTCAAATGATATATTACTAAACTTTGAGATTAGAGAGCTCTTGGAAGATTAAGATTATATGTGTACGTTCAAGAATATGAAATATGATATCACAAAGAGAATATAAGAAACTTTACTGATCTTGGGTACTCTGTACCAACAAGGCCGATCTCGCCTTATATGTGAGTTATCCATGATATCGTCAAGTACAAGAAATATGCTTGGAGCTGCATGTATGAAGGGTTCGATGTAATCCATCCCAACATTATAAGATACCCATCTGCAAGCAAATACCTGAAATAATAAAATGTTGTTAAGGAAGTGGAAAGAGAGATTCCACGGTTACCTTCTTTCAGCTTCACTGAGTTGGTTACCTTCTTTCAGTCACTTGTACCTATCAACCAGAGATATTCCACGGTTCAACTTTCTTAACAAAAATGACATGACTCGGAACTCGTGTGCATGAAATATTACTTCTCCTCTATCTAGCACAGAAAAATATAAGATTCAAATCCCTGAATCCTGGAAAATAGTAGTGTCACCAACGATTGAATTTTGTCATTCAAACCAGATGTGCTGCATGACATGATAGGGTGTCATATCTCACAAGTGCGTTACTTGCTCACCTCCAGGTACATTGCAGTCCAACATCTGTCAGAGGAAAAACACATGGCAAAACATGGTCAACAAAAAATCATATAATACAGGGAGAGAAAATATAGCATTAAGAAATAAATCGAATTTAAAAAGAAAATGATACACATGGCAAGCATATCGTCACCTCTTTCATTGTCTAAACCAAGCTAATTGAAACTGCGAAAGAAGTACCTTAAATTGAGGAATATGAAAAGGCTTTGGAAAATGTTGTACCCAACATTTAGAGCTATACATAAGAGACCAAGATATAAAGCACAAATATCTGGTAGTGGACAGAATAAAATAAAACTAACATAGCTTCCTATGCACATTAGTACTTCAAAGGAAACCTGAATTAACATATTTATAGGATTTGAAGTATTTCGAGAAAATTTGGATAGTTTTAGTTAGTTTTATTTCGGTCACTGAGTCACTTTTGGTATGTTTTTGTAGTATTATTTGTTAGTAGGAAAATTTCCAACTCTGTATTTTAGAGACAAAATAATCGAATATATAATGTAAATAAATAATCTGACCGATACCGAGGCTTGAACTTGGTTCAATGTCCTTAAGACAATATTAGCCCCGCACTGGTGCTTACGGTTTTAATAGCGATCAGTCTCCCAGAATACAACGATTCTTCTCCTTCACCGTAGGAACTTGTCGAAGCAACGTTGGTTGTCTCTCTCTCTCTTAGACTAATTAATGCTAGATGGATGAATTGATTGAATGTTTGTTTCATTCAAACACTTGTGCTTTTATAGAAATCAAGAGACAATGGAAATGACACATCTTTCCAATAAAAAGATTCGTACACCTTTCCATAGATTCGTTGCCATAGATTCGTTGATAATTTTTTTTTAATATTATTACAAATATGCATTCAATTATTCCAACATTATTAGCCACGGGGTTTTATTCACAACTCTTAGGAGTTGTATTAAAAGGTAATACAACTCTCTGGTCGGTTGTGTCTATGCAACCTAGGGACTGAGACTAGAGTCGACTCCGTGGTTAGTTGTGTGTGCAAGTTCGGGTGTCTCTGTGTGAAATGCTAGTTTGGTTGGTGTGTCCATAGTTTCTCTTCTTCGTATTATTTCTTTCTTATTCCCCAAGAAAACCTTGGATCATCAAATTTGGCCAATTGTCCTGCACGACTGCTGGAAACTGACCTCTCTTCTTGCACTCGAGATAATCCTAGCCCCTCTGTCTTCCGATATATTACTCCACAACTCTTAGCTGTTAGCTTTAATCCTAGAACCCTCCTCTCACCAACCATCATACAGAAACCACCTAAACTTCCCCATTTACAATCATCTATAGCAATTAGATAAAGTACGCCCAATTGCTACAAGTACCCTAACAGTTCATCCCAACCCCAAAGTCCAATAAATTTGAATCCAATCCTATTCACTACTATCAATCCTATCCCTAAATCTTCAATTTGTGAGCTAAACACTTGTTCAAAACATAGATGTTCAAATACAACTAGGTAATCAACCAATCTAAAGTATACCTCAGCTGAAGTTCAACCCTACGCAGATACCTCTGGTGTTGTCCTTGGTTCTATGTGCCTAGCCATGTTGCTTCCTTGGCTGATCCAGACTGGGCTTGGTCGACGAAGGTCCTGCACTGCTTTAGTTATGGTTTTGGATTCTGTGAGGTTCATTCTTGTATCCATCATGTTCTCTTTGATACAATGTAAATGTGTAGCCTATCAGCAGTCATTGAGTCAGACTTCAAAGATTGTATTAGTCAAATCTTATCCTTAGACTATGTGTACTCATGAGCTAGTATTAAACAAACAAAAAAAGTTGTTAGCTCAACATAATGCATCATATATATTAAATTTCAGATTGAAAATACTGCCATGTTAAACAAATTCCGGCAGAGCAGATTCTATAATTGTTTATGGTGAACAGTATGACAAAAGTATTGCAATCATCAAGAATTCATAAGAAGTAAATTAATTGTCCACACAGATGATCCAAATATTAGTTCATTGTAACTGCTAAAATATTAGCTTGTAGTGTTTCAAGTGAATACCTAAAATTACAACTGTGTATGAGAGGCATATAAATTGGGATGTGTACTTTATTGTAAATATGGGGAAAAGGAAAAAGAGACGAATCAGGTAGGATTGGTATCATTGTTTAGGTGTCACCCTTCATGAGATATACACCTCCAATATTGTGCTTTTCTGGCAGAAGATTAGGTTCAATTTTCATAGGTGTCAGAATGGGTTGAGTGCCAAGTAATTTGGTTATAAGCCTAGCCCTGGATGAAATTTACTAGTCTATAGGATATAATTAAATTATTTTGGTTATAAGCCTGGCCCTAAATTGTTGCTCGCCTTGCTCGATCCGCTAGCAGAGGAGCTGAGAAGTTGTATCCGCATCTCGAAACAATATATCACTAAGATATTTAATTTATGTATGAGAAAGACCTTTCTATGAGTACTAAACCATAAGATACAAATTGTTTCTGGAATCCACGATTTAGTGAAGATGCACCCAAATCAAATTAAAGGCACATTTAATACTCATATCATAGTATTTTCTTAAAGGGGTAGATGAATGATGTGCACGGAATGGATGGTGTTCATAGTTCATTATGAATTTAGGATGCATTTGAAATACTTGTCTCTTCCAGATGATTAACAAGATATAAGTTAGGAGGTTATATGTGATATAAATGCCCACAGGGAATAACCAATCTTTGAACAAGACACCAATTATGCTCTAGAAGTAAAATAAGACTAGGACATTCTGGACCGCTCTAGATAAAGTTTGATATTGAATAATTGAACTTGATAAAAGAAAATTGTCCTTATGTTTTCTTTCCTAATCTACCAGCGAGTATTAATTTTAGTCTTTCTTTTCCCCTTGACCCTTTTCTTCTCTAAATCCTACATCCACAACCTCAAAATCACCAACCTTCAGTTCCTCGCAGCCTCGAGAGTGCAAGCCTCAAATCCTCCATTCCTACTTCCCTCAGTCTGATGCTATCTCAACTGTATTTGAGGTATCTGCTGCTCAGTTCACAGAGCTCTGAAGACTGGAGAAGGAGTTCAGAGACTTAGAGTTAGAACACTAATTCACTGAGTAACGGTTCACATGGCCAGGTCAGCATCTCAATTAGCCAGCTCAGATCAGTAATCAGCCTTGTCAGCATTCCTTGTCAGCATATCAAGAGAGTATCAGAGCTCTCCTCTGAAGCCTATAAATACCAGAAAAGAAGAGAAGAAAGAGGGCTTGGATATTAGTTTGTTAGTGCAGATTAGTTAGACAATTAGTCTTTTCTCCTATTGTAACTTTCCCTCCATTTCTCCATTTGAATAAACCCTAGGATTCTCAACCCAATTTCTTCTGTTCTTCCCCAATTTCTGGTGTAATTTCTGTGAAATCATGATGAATTCGATCATATTTCCTTCAAACTCTATCATGTCAGGAAGGGGATCATATCACAGCCTTGCTACAACATCGCTCTTGAGCCGCTTGTGCCCTTTGTGGGGAGTTGGAAGAAAGTCGGTGTTCCTTTGGAGCTCGGCTCATTATTTAGTACAGTATTCTTGACTGCAATTTGCTGGTGCAACCATACAAGTCTGTGTTCAATTTGTCATTTCAGGTGATGTTTGGGTTTGAAAATAAGAAGATTAGTATCTATTCAAGAACATGATGTAAAGGTAGATGTAGGATTGAGGTAAGTTCTCTCATTGAGGAGGTTCTTAATGTATAATGCTTTGGTAGTGGATCTAGGATTATGATGTGACTTCTTTTCAGTGAGGTCTTTTATGTAAAATGCTTTGGAAGTTTTAGTCATGGAAATCCCCAGCTTCACGGTACCTTTCTTAAAATAGTTTCTATTGAACTACATTTTGAGCTTTTGCGTTAAGAGTTTTGTTCCTTCAATTTCGTGTTGGTTTGTTTGTTCTATTTTGTTGGTATATTTCTCAATGAAATTTCGGAACCATATTGTAATGGCAGATAATTAGTTGTATTATTGTTGTTGTTGTGCTATAATGCTTAGATTTTTCAGATTACAAATAACATTCCAGATGTAGATACTTCTCATTTGGAACTTCTATATTTGTTGGTATATTTCTCATGAATTCATGCAGATCTAAGTGGTTCGCATCAATCATGTCTACATTCAACCCTTTCGACCACCCATCACAAGGAAGCAGTAGAACGAATCCCTTTGCCGACCTTCCTTGAAAAGGTATATTTCTTCTCTCTCTCTCTCTCTACATATGTAATGTGTATATGTAATATAGTTCAGCTTCTTGTATATTAGAATTAACAAAGATACGAGTTCCTTCTAAAAAATTTAGGGTTAATTACACTAACCTCCCCTATGTTTCATGAGTATTACAGGGACCGCCCCTATTCCGAAAATAATTACACTGACCACCCCTCTCCTTTATAAATTTTATTAACCATAGGGGTGGTCGGTGTTATTAGTTTCTATAGAAAATAGAAACTATAGGGGGTATCCGTGTAATTAGTTTCAAAGCAGGGTGGTCCGTGTAATAAGTGTAAAACATAGGGGTAGTTAATACAATTAACCCAAAATTTTAATTTACTATTTTTTTCTTGAAATCAAATTTCACATCCCAATTGAGACAGAAGCATAGTTCATCTTTTTGTGTATGTGTTAATATATATTTATATATATATGCACAAAGTTTTGCATGCATCAATATCTGTGTAATATGTATCTGTATCTGTGTAATGGGGTCAGATTAACATATTTCAGCAAAATCTTTTAGCACAATTATAAAACAGGGCCAAAATTTTAAATGAATCAGAGAGATGATTCCCATCATTAATATGTAGGGGTGGGAAGTCCTCTAGGGGGCGCCAACCTAGTTTGTAGGTGAAAAGTAGTGCCCATAATACTTTAGCCACTTCAAACTCTTTTTTACATACTCGTTTATTCTACCCCATTTTAAGTCCATAACTCCGTAGATAATTGGTTATAAACCTAGCCCTGGATGAAACTAACTAGTCTATAGGATATAAATTAATTTGGTTATACGCCTAGCCCTTAATTGTTGCTCGCCTTGCTCGATCAGCTAGCAGAGGAGCTGAGAAGTTGTATTCGCATTTGAAACAATATATCACTAAGTTATTTATGTATGAAAAAGACCTTTCTATGAGTACTAAACCATAAGATACATACTCGTTTAGTCTCCTCGTACACCTCCGCCCACACGAAATTTTTGAACTTGCAATACCCGTCGATAATCACAAAGTAGCTCTTTTGTCCCGGCAAAATCCCTCTACCGATCATCTCGGACCATAATTCCCATGCTTCTTCCATCCGTCCCATCTTGCAGAGTCCGTCGATAACGAGAGTATAAGCTACTACGTCAGGGTCGTGTCCTCTCAGCTTGAGCTGGTTAAACACCCACAACATTTCGTCCGTCATGGCATAGCAGGAGTACATGAGTGCAAGTAAACATATTCGACGTTCGTCTGGAGGACACCATCATTTATAGAATCTTCGAAACAAGATCGAACTTTTTGATCTTTGAAAGCCCAAAAACGAGCATATTGAATGAGACGACATCGCGGAGGAGGGAGCCGTCGCTTCTGTTGTGGATGAGCTTGTAGGCGTCAAGTGGCTTGCCGTCGAGGTAGAGGGCCCGGACGAGGTGTCCAACATTAGAGGGGTCGTGTTCGAGGGGGATAAGGTTCTGATAAAGATGTCAGAAGAGGTCGGTGCGGCCGGCATGGAGAGACACGGAGAGGGCGGCATGGCTGGGCCGCACGCTTTAGAATCAAGAAGAGAATGTAGGAGAAGAGAGTAGGAGGAGGATGTAGTGGAGAAGGAAGAGGAAGAAGAGAGGAAGTAGAAGGAGAGGAGGGGATTGGAAAAGAAGGATGTAGTGGAGAAGGAAGAGGAAGAAGAGAGGAAGTAGAAGGAGAGGAGGGGATTGGAAAAGAAGCGGGAGGACGAGATCCGCGTAGAGTGGGTGGAAGAGATGGGAGTGGGAGTATCGGGAGATGAGTGTCTTCTCCTACCTCGGTTGTGTCCAGATTGGCGACGCTCCGAGCAGTGTCCTTCAAATCCTGATCGACGTCCTCCACTCATGATGTTGCTGCTGCTGCTGGTTCCGTTGCCAAAGAGATCTCGAAAGAAGAAAATGAGAGAGCTATTACATGGCGGACGACGACAACGTCAATTCTGCAGCGGATGGTGATCATGTTGGAGCTTGAGTGAGCGATGGTGAAGAGAAAAATAAATCAGCAGGGTTTTCTTGGGTTTCCGTTTGAATAGACAAATGATAAAGACACTACAAGAACTTATGGGCCAGCAAAGAAAACTATATAAAGTATGTCTTCGTTTATAAACTAAACTAAGAAACAAAGTATGTAATGTTTCTCTTCCTACTCGTAAATAATGCGTAAAATATGAATCAGAAAGGAGGCGTGGAGTCTAAAAATGCATGACAGAAATATTAGCTTAGTCAATATGCCAATAGAAAACTCACTTGAACATAGAATTTGGTCTGTGTTGTGATGCATGAAACAACTCCAAACCAAATTCCAAAAGCTCCTTCACATCTTCTGAAGATAGCTTACTTTTCTTCTTTTATGAAACTTCAAAGAAAAAGGAAAACAAAGGTAAAACTCATCCAATCAGAATTATGTCTTAGGACTGTCAGAATTTGTCAGTCCTATGTCGTCCCCAACGGCACTGTCGAAATTTGGAGGTTGGAAATCCTAATTTTGTACTCTAAACATTGGAAAAACATTCATTATAAAATCATTAACCTAAAATCTAACAAGCAATGTTTAAAAACAAATGAGAATCATCTAGAAACTAAAATTCCAAAAAAAAACCTAGAATTGGAAGAGAAAAAATTCTTAAAAATAGAGAAGAAGAAGAAGAGAAATAGAAAGATTACATTGATTGGGAAGTAGCCTTTGTGTGTGTCAGCTTCTAGGGTTGGAAGAGGAAGATGAAGTGAATTGGGCAGAAAAAAGTAGGAAGGCACCCTCTTAGACCACAATAACTTGCAACATCAACCCCTGGACAGTGGGGGGTGCAACAGGAGAACTAGCACAAAAGGCTACTGAATTGACAGTTGTATCAACTAATACTCAACCAGTCCACACAGATGAGGGAAAAACTTTTGATACTAGGGCCCAAACTGAAGAGGACACTGTGCCTAACCTGATTGGGACATGATGCTAGCAGCGCATCAAGAAGAAAAGCCAAAGACACAACAACACCAGAGGAAAGGGACTGTTTCTGCCAAAAATAATCTGCAAAGAGGCGAGTCTTAGAATAAACAAGAGGTTAAGAAACTTATGATGTCATTGCTAGTTTGGAATGTCAGAGGGCTTAACTCTGTAATGAAGTGGAAGGATGTGAGGGACCAAATCTATAAGCACAAATGTACTATAGTGGGTTTGGTTGGAAAAAAAGTATCAGTGGTGCAATGTTAAGAAATTTGAGGCTAAATTCCCTAAACACTAGCAATGGTGTCATGATTCTAGTGAGAAGCGCGGATTTTGTACTATGTGGCACAACGTTATGGCAAGGGCAGATACTTAGCATTAATCACCAAGCGGTAACCATAACCTTCACTAACATGGGTGGTTTGCAGATAGTAGTTACCAGGGAGACTTTAATTGCATAAGATATGGTAGTGAGAAGATTAGACATATGCGAGTATATGACAGTATTAGTAGAGAAGTAACGAGGGATCTGTGAAGGCATTTACATGAGCAGCAATCACACACAACTAGCCCAGGTAGTGGAGGAAGACTTTAATTGCATAAGGTATGGTAGTGAGAAGATTAGACATATGCGAGTACCAATGAGAATTTCGGATGATATGGACCAGGGTATTAATCTCTCTAACCTGAGATGACCAGAAAGGGACACATTTAATCCTGGAATAACCGGAGTAGCAGCAGCATGATAGCTTGCCAATTTGATACTTGATAGGGCTTTCATCAACCAGTCATGGCAAGGTCTATTCCCAGAAGTGTAAGCTAGGTGTTTACCCTCATCCACCAGTGAGCATGCTCCTATCCTCATTATTCTGAAGGAAACACACATAAAGAGAAGGATCACATTCAAACCATTGGCATCTAAATGAAGGGTATTCAGACACAGTTGAGTCATCATCTCCATGGAACAACTTAGTGCAGGGAAATGCCATGTTTGTGGTAGTCAATAAACTAGGAAAGTGAAAGTTGCATTGAAAAATTGGAAGAAGAGTCAGCCAGGCAAAACTTCAGGAACAATTGGAGAAAATCCAGAAGGGGCTACAACAGGACCCTTAAACAGGGAACTGGCAGAGTAAGAAGTCCAGGTTCAATAGCAATTGAGGAGAGAACTGTTCCAAGAGGAAAGTCATCTACTTCAGAGCGCTAAGTGTAATTGGATACAACAGGAAGCCCAATATAGTAAGTTCTTGTACACAAAAATCAAGGCCAGGCAGGGCAGTAATCAAATCTCTAGCCTCCTAGATGAGCAAAGCGAAGAACCCATGATACCGTACTCATGAAGATCTTGCTTAATATGGAAAGTCCAACTTGTTTTATGTCCATGTGTGTCACACTAAGCACCCAGAAGTATTTCAAAAAAGATTTGAACCTAAAATAAGTCAAGCTATGCATGTACATCTGCTAGTCTACACATTGCACATAATATCAACATGAAGGTTGGTCTGATTACTTGGAAGAAAAAGGTTATATGGCTCAAAAGTCAAAACAACTTGCATAGAATTAAATAAGACAAATAAAAAGAACCACAGTTACTTAAAAAAATGGATTATAGAAGAGCAATTAAACAATGTAAGCATCATAGATTATGCATCAGATGTTCTTTTACAAGTTCTCTATGAGTTGATCTTCTTTTATCAAATACACTCAGTTATAATAATTGAGACTGAAAATCATGAGTTGACGAGTCTATAGCCAACATAATATGGTCCGTAGAAAAGCTCTAGAGACATTTGTGCACTTTTAACGAACCTCCGTACCTAACAGTCGATTTAGTCAGATAAGAAAGCTTTTAGAGCGGGATGGCCTAACGTAAAAATAACATGCTACAGCTAACTGGAGCACCTCGGCAGCAACAATTGTGTGTCCAAGGAAACATGAACAATCCGCAAAAGATGTGCTAATTAAGGCAATCCCGTTGCCTGTGAATCTCATTAATTTTATTAAATAAAGTTAACATCGTTGTTATGGTCATCATCCTCAACATCTCCGAGATCCGACTTTTCCCATTGAAATGGGTACAACTATAGAACACATATATATTGAGAGAGATTACCAGACTCTAAAAGCTAGTACCAAAATTCAAGGCCTTGAAAACTTTGGCCAAGAGAGACGTACCATGGAATTGCAAGTACTTATGATAACAAAGACTCCAACATTCTTCTAAACCAACGAGCAAATTTAGGCCACGAGGAAGGATGTTACATTTGTTGTAGGAGATGTCATTTATCTCAGAGGCATAACACAGGTCCAGAGAACAAACCAGAAACACATTATATAGTTCCTTCAACCATAGTAGCAAACATCTCATATCCCTTCAAAGAATGACGACATGATGGAAATCCCTTCTTCCTCAAGAAGCAAGCTTGGACGCTTACTATTACTGTCAATTGGTCAACAAAATCTGGCTCACAACTTGTTCGGATAGTACTCTATTACCTCTGCTGCAGAGTTTGTCTACAAGCAAATTGCAGACTGATTTTTCGAGTGAGTAGCTCATCTCGAACAGTGCATTTAACACCAGTAGGGCGTCATCTACCCTACCAACCGAGCTGAAGAATTCTACCAATTCATTCAATGTCTCCGGTTGGGGTCTCCTCTTCGTTTTCAACATCTCGACCAGCCACTCCAATCCCTCTTCAGCTCTATCGGCCTTACATAACCCGAGGAGGATGCAGTCGGCAGTGCGGGGCAGAGGTTCCAAGCCCCTGGCCTCCATATCCTTCACCAGCTCCGTTGTCCCAGTCAAATTCCCTTTGCTGCAGAGAGACGTGATCAGTGGCGCATAAGTTGAGGCCGTCGGCTGTAGCCCGGAACCCACCAGTCCCCTATAAAATACCAACGCCTCTGCCGTCTTCCCATCCTTGCACAGGCCCTGGATCAGCGTGTTGTAAGTGACCACGTCGTACTCAATACCCTTCCTCCGCATGCTCGTCGCAACATCAATAGCCTCCCTCACCTTCCCATGGAGGCACAAGCCGGCAATCATAATATTGCAGCCGACCGAGCACTCGCCGTACTTCAAACTCATCTCCTTGTACACCTCCTCCGCCCGTTCGAGATTTCCGGACTTGCAATACCCGTCGATAATCACAAAGTAGCTCTTCCGTCCCGGCACAATCCCTCTGCCGATCATCTCGGACCACAGTTCCCACGCTTCTTCCATTCGTCCCATCTTGCAGAGCCCGCCGATGACGGCAGTATAAGCCACTACATCGGGGTCGTGCCCTCTCAGCTTGAGCTGGTTGAACACCCGCAACGCCTCGTCCGTCATGCCGCAGCAGCATAGCCCGTGGAGCACGGGAGTGTAGGTGAGAATATTCGGCGTCCGTCCGGAGGACACCATCATGTGCAGAATCTCCGAAACAAGACCGAACTTTTTGATCTTTGAGAGCCCGGAAACGAGAATGTTGAACGAGCAGACGTCGGGGAGGAGGGAGCCACCGCCGCTGCTGCGGATGAGCCTGTAGGCGTCGAGTGGCTTGCCGTCGAGACAGAGGGCCCGGACGAGGTGTCCGGCGGTGGTGTGGTCGGGTTCGAGGGGGGGAAGGTTCTGGTAGAGCTGCCAGAAGAGGTCGATGCGGCCGGCGCGGAGGGAGGCGGAGAGGGCGGCGTTGCGGGCGTGGGGGTCGGTGGGGCATTTCGTCGAGCGGAGGAGGTGCATGGCCGGGCCCCATGCTTTAGAGTCGAGAAGGGACTGTAGGAGAAGAGAGGAGGAAGAGGATGTAGTAGTGGAGAAGGAAGAAGAGGAAGAGGAGAGGAAGAGGAAGTAGCGGAAGGAGAGGAGGGGATTGGAGAGGGAGCGGCGGAGGACGAGGTCCGCGCAGCGCGGGTGGAAGAGATGGGAATGGGAGTATCGGGAGAGGAGCGTCTTCTCCCACCTCGGCTGTGTCCGGATCGTGTCGGCGACGCTCCGAGCGGTGTCCTCCAGATCCCGATCGACGATCTCCACTCCTCCTCCTCCTCCTGCTGCTGCTGCTGGTGGTTCCGTTGCCAAAGGTGTCTCGGAAAAAGAAGAGAAGAGGCGGACGACGACGACGCCGCCGCCGCCGCCGCCGCCAATTCTGCAGCGAGTAGTGATCATGTTGGAGCTCGTGAGTGACGGTGGAGGTGACGGAGAAAAATTAAAATCATTCTCTAATTTAAATTTAACTCTCCATCCACACCAGTTGGGCCTTATCTGACGGTTAACTTGGACTAACGGTTAGATCTGCGTTTAGGTCTCCGTCATATTTATGTTTATATTTAGTGTTAGAATCTTGTATAATATACAAAATTTAGGTTTATGTCTCATTTGGATGGTCAGTCCGACCCAACCGTCAGAAAAGATCCAAACCCTCTTCTAAGAAAATATGAAGATATAAATATAAATTTTAAATATTATACTCTAAAACTAAATGAGTAGAGCAGTGCTTTCTTGTGTTGCCGTCCGAATACTTAGAACATTAGGTACAAGACAATACTTAGGCCTCATTTGGTTACCAAAATTTGAGCTTGAAAAAGGAAAGTGATTTATTTTTCATGTTTGGAAGTCAAAAGAAAAAAAGTTGGAAAGAAAAAATGATTCCCAATGGGTAAAAAAATAGGAGAAAAATGGTTTCCTCCATCCATCTAAGAAATCACTTTTTCTCCAACTATTATGCATTTATTACAAAAATATTTGACCAAAATATCTATGTTCAGAATATTATTTACCATTTTATCCATAATACCTTTGGGTCAAAAATATTTCTGAGTAATAAAAATTTTCATTAACAAGCGGGTATTATTGAAAAATTGACTTGATTTTGTTTCATTTCCTTACAAATATGAAACACTATAATATTTTTTTTTTTTGAAACACGAAACACTATAATGGAAAGTAAAGATATATTCCGACTATAATCCCAGTTTTTTCAAACACCGAAAAGGAAAGTTGATAGGAATTACAATTTCCTAAAGAAAATAAAATATCAAGGAATCAATTTTCGTTCCTTTCCATTCCGCGTACCAAACGAGGCCTTAGAGCGTCTCCACCCTTATTGTCTTGTAACGTAGATAAAATATTGATATGCTTGTTTTTTTCCTCCAATTTTAAGACAATTACTCTCCTTCTTGTGGAGATATTTTCAAGTCTTTATTGATTCGCGGAAAGAAAAGGGAAAGGAAATCAATTCCTTGTTCTAATTCAATCAATTCCTTGTTCTAATTCCGATTTTTTAAGCGTTTAGAAAAGCCAATAAATTGTAAGAAAAATTGAATTTTTAGAATAGAAAAGTACATCCTTGATTAGATTTAGTTTTTTTCTTGGAAATCATTTTTCTTTCCATGCTTCCCTATTTAGGGGTGCAACTCGGACGGACTGGATCATGTTTGAGGTCAACCCAAGTCCAATCCGATGAATCATAAGCCTAATCCGAGCCCAAGTCCAATCCGACCTCGGGTTCAACATATGAAGTCCAAAACCAAATCCGGAGTATTGGGTTGTGTTCGGGTTGGGTCGGATTTATCGGGCCCAAATGTAATATTTGAAATAGTTTTAAACAAAAGTAATATTAAACACATAATAAAATATCAATCAAGCCTTGATCATACAAAATATAAACTGAAAAAAGATTTAGGATAAATAGTTGAAGAGTTTGGATGGAGAAATTTAGGATTTAAACTTTTTATTTTATATATATATATATATATATATGTGTGTGTGTGTGTGTGGGGGGGGGGGGGGGGGGGGGGGGGGGCGCGGTGGCACACCGGTAAGACTGCTGGCACTCGGGGGTGAGGGCGCGGGTTCAAGCCCCCACTCCCACGGGGGCGGCTGGGTGGCGTTGTCCACGAGCCTTGGTTTATATATATATATATATATATATATATATATATATATATATATATATATATATTCTTTCTTTTTTTTTTCTTTTTTTTTTCTTTTTTTTTGAAGCAAAAGGGTAATTTGTATTAACTAAAAAGAAGTTTTACATCAATCTCATATGACTCACTGTATAGGTTAGGCTCAGCGCCTCCCCACATCATCCGACTCCCTCCAAGCATGCAATGTCTCGTTCAATGTTGTTAGTGATTCTACGTATGGATATGTGCGCTCCTTCGAAAATCCTTTGATTTCTTTCTCGCAAAATATGCCATATCGCCATCAGCAATCTAATTCTACCTTTTTTGTATATATCTGCTCCCTGGAATCTCTCCAACTATACTATGCAACCTGGAATCCCTTACTTTGGGTATGCCAATCCGGTCGCAGCAGTGTTTCCAGATAGTTTCTGATACCGCGCATGTAAAGAATAAGTGATCCCTCATTTCATTGTCTCTCCAACATAGAATGCATCCTCCATGAGGGATTTGTAGGCCGAATCTTGTCAGTCTGTCTCTAGTGAGTAGCCGATCTCGAATCGCCCTGTATGCACATAACTTCATTTTGGTAGCACGTCCTTTCACCCATATAATGTCTGCCCAGTCAACTTGGTCTCGTCTCCGCCTCACGCGGTCATAGATCACTCGCCGTTTGAATAACCCGTCACCGCCATCCTTTCATTCCCAACGATCGGTTGCTGCCTCATGGTTGATGCGAAGACCTATTATCTCCGCCGAGAACCAGTTTCATGCTGGTCGAGCCGATGTATGCCAAGTGCCCTCCTTGATGATGGCGCTAAGGCTCTTATCTCTGCCAGCTAGCTCATAAATAGGCCAACCAACCCTGTCTAATATGCTTTGCTTGTTGAGCCAGAGGTCAAACCAAAGGTTGGTCGTTTTTCCGTCATGAATGACCCGTCGTAACAGCATTTTGAGTACAGGGCGGGTTCGGAGGAGATTTTTGAATGTGATAGAGTGATTGTTGTTCATCTGTTGCACCCAAAAATTCCTATTTTGCAGGTATCTACTCCGAGTCCAAGTAGTCCGTAGCGAATTTCCCTCAATGAGTTTCCATGCCAGTTTTATCATTGCGACGTCGCGTAGTACCCGTAGAGATCTCATGCCAATGCCTTCTCCTTCCTTGGCCCATGTCAGTTCATCCCATGCTATAGCGTATAATCCTCCCCGCCAGATAAAATTAGCGCACAATTAATCAATCTTTTAGATGGTCTTCTCCGGTATGTATAAAGCTTGGAGCCAGTATCGGCCGTGGCCATAATGACGGATCGGACCAATTCCAGTCTCCCACCAAACGATAGCAACTGGGATTGCCACCCCTCCAGTTGGGTAACGAATATAATGTATCAGTCCCTGACAATTTGTATCTCTTACATATGTGAGAGATAGCGGAAGGCCGAGATATCGTACCGGTAGTTGGCCCTCTTCTATTTGTAGCATATCCAACCACTTCGTCTTCCCAGGGCAGTCTTTGCTAAAGTATGCATTGCTTTTCTCTCTATTCAACTGGAGCCTCGAGCATCGACCGAACTCTGCCAAGTTGTGGTTTAACTTCTCAATACTCCTCCTCGGGGATTCAATAAATACTAACAAGTCATCAGCATATATGAGGTGAGAAACTGCAGGGGTGACCCGGCAGTATAGTGGCGTAAGTTGGTTGCGGTATATTGCAATGTCCATCATACATGTGTAGTATTCCATCACAATTGTGAACAAGTACGGAGATAGAGGGTCTCCTTAACGTAGCCCTCGATTACTGCCAAAGAATCCAACTGGTTGGCCTTTGATAAGTACTGAGAACGTAGGAGTTGAGATACATTCCTTTATCCTGTCGACCCACTATTGCTCAAATCCTATTTCTGTCAACAGGTGACATAAAAACTTTCTGTTCACCGTATCGTATGCTTTTCGGAGATCCAGTTTGATACAACCTTTCCTTCCCCCCACCTTATTGAACTCACGTACAAGCTCGTGCGCCAGTAGACAGTTTTCTGTAATGGATCTGCCTTTGATGAATGCCGTCTGATTTGGAGAGATTAATTCCTACATTATCCCCAGCATTTTAATGCATATTAAGTGAGTAATAATTTTGTATAAATAGTTACAGCAGGCTATTGGCCGAAAATCTTCCAAAGTCGCTGCTCCTTCTTTTTTCGAGACAAATGTGAGGAAAGTATGATTCAATTCCTTGAGAAGTCGTCCCGTCTTGAAGAAATATCGGACAATGTCGAGTGTAGAAGCATGAAATTTCTGGCACATCTACTATGCGCCCTAAAACAAACATGCGCCGAGAGTTCAATAACAGAAAGAGAAAAAAAGTCTAAAAATAGCAAGGCACATTGAAAAAGCTGCTGCGCAGGCGCATCAGCTAGGCGCATCAAGACAGCAGCTACGCAGGCGCATCAAGTCAGCGTCTCAATCAGGCGCGTCGTCTCAGCGTCTCATTCAGGCGCATCATGTTGATGTCTCAGTATAGGCGTTTCACTTCGTCTCAACCAAGTGTCTCGGCTAAAGGAAGCAGTCCTTTGAACATAACGCGAGCGGGCGATCAACCCCACTCTAGCAGGAGGAAGAGCTCTCCGAAGCCCAAGGAAGATGGGAGCACCACAATTCCAATCTGGGGCTCTTCCAGCATAACAAAGACGGGACGCGAATGTCCTGATCTTTGGATGCAACAGGCACCTTCGGCCTGCGTCGGGACCCTGCGATCCCGACTTTTGGATGTAACAGTCACCTTCACGAGTGCGTATGAAGACAACTCGACACATCTTCACCTTCGGGAGCATCTCGTCGACAGAACGTACTCGGGCAAAGAGGCGCATCTCTACACTGAGTAAACGGGAGAAAATAGGGAACAAAACCCTCTTATTGATGCTATTTATAGCTTGGACAAATCAGACCCATGCGCCAAGTGGCAGGCTCTCCGATGTCCGTGCAACGAATGTACATTTATGGAATGAATCTGTCTTTTTAAAATCAGCCCAGTCAACATGCACAATCAAAACATTGGGAACCCAACAGTCGGGCCTAGGTGGATGCGCCGTGTGGCAAATCCCTGCGCCTCCTTCTGATGCGCCCAAAACAGAGATCGAGCCCATGCGCTCACGATCCGAGCATTTAATGCTGAGTGACAGGCTGGACAAAAGCCCATGTGCCTGTCACATCGAGCATTTAATGCCGCATGACAGAGGCGGCAACACGTCCCCCGAAGAGTCTTCAACCCTTAGTAGAAGACGAGGGGTCGATGACATCAGCACATTATTTCGTTTGTTCGTTCGAACTGCCTTGCCACATGGCCAACCAAAGCGCATGCACCACCACAGCCATGCGCCCAAATCTTTACGTGCGCCCCAAAGCCATGCGCTTGGACTCGCTCTTGATCCCTAAAGACAACAGCTAAAGTCCTCTCCATGCGCCCAATCCTAGGCGCATCCTGTCAGATCGCTCTCCACCAAATCCGAGATCTTTGAGCCACGGACATACGCCACGTGTCCTTTGACTCAGTTCAGTCCACGAAGGGGTGCTAACCACCCAAGATCTCAGCAACCAAAGAATCCTCTCAGCTGCCATGTGTCGGCTCTTCCGCAGCCCACAGGCGCAACAGGAAGGATTCAATCCCCAAATCAGGGCACATCAACCATGCGTCCCCGCCAGCATCAACCACGTGGCGTTCCCACGTCCAGGCGCATCCGACATATACGCGCATGAGCAGCCAGCCTATAATTTATAAATAGAAGGATCATTCCTTCATCATACACACACAAACAAAGACAAACATACATACTCAGAGAGAAGCACCTCCACAGAGGCCATAAGAGACACTTAACGTCCGCTTCTCCTCGCAACGCTCTGACATCCAGAGCAACCCAGACCTTCAGAGAATCTAAAATCGTCGTCAGATCGTCAACGGAGTCAACGCATTACCACTCGCTCCATCAACACAGTACCCAGATAAAAACAAAAGTGTACTCCTAGGACTATATCTGAGTCCTACATTGTAACATTGTTCTATTTGTGTTTGAAATTTCAATTCAAAGATTTTAATGGCAAATAAGCTGGCGACTCTGCTGGGGACTTCTTTCTCCTTCGATGAGAAAGTTGTATCGCAATCTGACGACGTGAAGGTGGGCTCCTCCCACAAGACATTAGTCGTACGCCTCAATCAACAGGCGTATGAGGAGTTCATCTGTAATGCCCCAGTTCCAAAATACGTAGGACTAGGTACGTATCCATGACAGCTGTATTCATACGAAGTATATTCCAATATATGAAAACCTCGTATAAATACATAAGCTGTAAAATACAATAGAACCATAACTAATCTCATCCACACAAAATAAATGAATAGAATATGTCATATAATGAGAATAAATATGTCTTGATACAATATGTTGGGCGGAGACAAATCCACTACCAACAAAATAAGAAAAAGTACATAGAAAATGAAATGAGTGGCGAGCGAAACTGTAAGCCCCTAGATTTCAAAAAAAATAATTTTTTATAATTTTCAGTAACATTTAATTTAAATACGTATTTTGTAGCGTATTTCGTATTTTCTTGGTTTTCGTAATGCTTTGAAATTTTTCCTAACTTATAGATTTTTCCTTGGCCGGCATACCGCTAGTATACCGGAGTATACCGACGACATACCGTCCAGACAGATTTTCTACATTTTAGATACTTTTGATTTCAGATATTTTGATGAATAATATTTTGGATATTTTGATGAATAGTATTTAGATATTTTCGTGAATAGTGTAGATGTACCCTATTACCCAATGGACAATTGGTTTTGTTTGAATGGCCATGATTGACTTAGATTTTGACATGGATCACGATTCGACGGCTAAGATTAATTCCCCCTTCTATATAAACCCTTTCACTTTCTCTCTCCTCTCTCTTTTCATTCTCTACACTCTCTTTCCACTTCTTCTTCCTTTCTCTTCCCTTGGAGCTTTGCTAGGAGCTTGGCCTTGAGGTCTAGAGTGTGGTTTCGTACCCCTCTTGGTGGTGGAGTAGAAGATTAGGCTTGGAGCTTAACCTAGGCAAGTGTATCTTGCTCAAAAGTGACATGACCATACTTTATTTTTGTTTTCCATGGAAACTAGAGTTTTATTGGCCTATAATTTGCTTCTTTAAATGGTTAGCATGTTTAGTATATAGCACTTTTGGTTTTGATCGACAGTATTGCGTAGATCTGAGTTTCTAGATATGATTTTCGAGTATTTTGAGGTTTTGATCTATCAAATATTTTGATTTGTGAAAACTAATACTTCCATGTTGTAGGAAATTCAATTCTATTCAATTTTGACTTTTGAAAGTCCGAATTTCGATTTAAAACGAAGTTTTTATGGCCGAAACAAGTTTTGAGTTCAAAAATCAACTTTCTGCGACGGTTCGAAAAATCCGTCGAAAATCCGCGGAAATCCGTTGGAAAATCCGAACTTTCACCACAAAACTTGCTGTGACGGAACGAAAAATTCGCCGATAATCCGCAGTAATCCGCCGAATAATCTGGTTAGGCTATTTTACATTTTTTTCATGTATTTTAAGTGCTGTAAAAATTCTGGAAAAATTGTATTTAAATACTATGTTAATTTAGCTAATTTATTATAATTTTTTCAGCATTTAATAAGTACTTTTGGTATTTTATAAAAATAGGAAAACAGAGCTCATTTTCAGGATACCTATGTTTGCTGATTTTTAATAAATGTTTATGAAGGTTTATAAATTCCAGAAAAATTAGTATAAATTTTTATAATTAACAAGGATCATTTTGGTACTTTATTTCATGAAAAATTGAGCTTTTTATCTATCTCAAAAATTGTTGGAACACAATGTTCAGTTTGATTTATTTATTGAATAATTACGACTTGTAATCTTTTGTGTTGTTTTGAGTTTTAGCCGTATTGAACCTCATCCCACACTAGTGTAAAGATCCTAGAAAGTTAGTTGAGTATTGTGTCACCTCATATTGGTCTTCTATACTAAAGTCATTATTTTGGCTAGGTGTCCAGTCACAAATCGTATTGCACCAGTTAGTGTCTTAGTGATTTAGCTTAGTGTAAAAACTAAGCTTATATATATTTATTTCTACAGTGACGAGTTACCAGACATCTATAGCACTTTTATCGCAGGTTGCTTTGCTAGAGGCAAGTACTTTCTACAAACTTTACATACTGTTACATAAATGAACTGCTAATTCAACCATGTTAAATGCTGATCCTTGGGGTAGCAAGTTAAAATATCACATGTTGTACTTTCCATTACTACCATGCTTAGACAGTTTTTATGTATCTCTCACATGATTAGAATATGGGTTATAGGGAAACTGATAGTAGAGTACGTGATCATACCCCCCCCTCTACAGTACCGAGCAAAGTTTCATTTTATATGTTACTGCGCCGTAGGCCTTACTCTCAAAGCTGTATTTGTACGTGTGTACATATATCGCCTTTACACTTGTACGGAAGTACATTTTATTTACATGTGCCTCAGTATATTGTACACCTATTGACCGATCACGTACCTGCTACAGTTTTAAACATTACATATACATCTGTCTCTATGACATATATGTCCTTGCCATGATAGATTGTGTGATGCCATGTTTACAGTTATTCCTCTATGTTCATTTCCATGTTTCATATGCTAGTTTGCTAGATTCAGTACTTGCTCCCGTCCTGACAGGATAACGTTGTAGGTGTCCTTACTGAGGAGGAGTTACTCTGCGACACATATTATGGAGTTACTGCCGAGGACCCGGCTCTGCCTTACGAGGATGTTCCTGCGGGAAACCTCGCCTAGTTGTCTTTTGTATTATTAGACTTTTGAGAGTAGTCATGTATTAGACTATACATTTTGTAACTGGACATGTATCCAGTTTTACATTTCAGATCACTTGTACTTTGGACCTATTTCTATATGGGACGACTTTTGTGTTTGGAGCATTTATGACTTTATTTCACTTATAGAACTGTTAGCACATTTAGTCTTATCTTGTTATCTCTAGAACAGCTTACTGCGTTTTATCCCAAACGCAGGCTGGACATGACTCGACCCGGCCCAACAATTTGGATAGCGGGTCGTGACATATTTTTAGTGGTGGCCCATGCAGGTCTCGACTAAATTGTTTGGTTACGTTATTGTACCAAGCATGCCTGCAATTAGGAACTTAAGGTAATTAGACAACATTAGGAAAGACGCTTAGAATATCTAGAGGAATGCTAGGATTGCAACATAGAAAATATATCGCATGTTTGCTATTATAATTAGATTTCCTTGCATGTGATTGCTTACTTTAAATAAGTCCTTATAAGTACTTTTTATTTGTAATTTAGATGGTGCTTACTCGTTCATCCCAGTATGTCACACCTGATAATGGCGTACTCCCCATCCAGTCAGCTGACCAGTTGACTGATACACCCCCACCTCCACCTACCACACTCCCTCACTCCACAAATCCACAAACCCAGATACCACAACCACCTTCCACATCACAGGCCCGGCAGTACCCAATACTTCCACCACCCCCTATCACTATACCTACCCAGGCTTCTGTCACACTCGACAGGAACCAGCTGCTCACTCTGATTCAGGGGTTCCTAACAATCCATCAGGAGCAGACTACCCTACTCCGCCAGAGCATGGAGCGTTCTGAGGGACGTCCCGTCGTCCCACCACATGTAGAGCCACGGCAGAGAGCGGGGACGATCAAGGACTTCATGGGTTTGAATCCCAAGGAGTTCTCAGGGACTGAGGGCATAGTAGTAGCAGATGACTGGCTCGACTCGGTGGAAAGAAAGCTTCTTGGAGTTAGGATGCCGGATGAACTCCAGGTCGAGGCTGCGGGATTTCTGCTGATAGACCTAGCAGGAGTCTGGTTCCGGAATGAGCCATTGTTTGCGAGAGGGAGAGCCACTTGGGATCAGTTCAAGACCCAGTTCAAGAGGAAATTCTTCTCGACCACTGCTAGAGTAGCCATGGGGCTACAATTCCAGAATATCCAGCAGGGGAACCGTTCTGTTGATGAGTATGCGGCAGAGTTTAGTCGCCTGAGCCGTTTTGCTCCTAGTCTGGTTGCAGATCCAGAGAAGATGACCCGTAGGTTTTGCCATGGTCTAGTTCCAGACATTGGCATCCTTATAGTGGCGAACGGTACGACTGACTACTACCAGAGCCTAGAGTTGGCCCGGAGCATCGAGGAGCGTCTTCTGTCTAGCAAGAGGCCGGCTTCTGTACATCATGAGGGACCGTCCAAGCGTCAGGCTTTCCAGCAGAGAGCACCGACGCCACCCCAGCAGACTTACCGTCCTCCTACACCACATCATCAGACCCCGCCAGTTAGAGCCCCGGGATCCCGGCATTAGCAACAGCAGCAGAAGGGAGCTATATGTTCTTTCTGCGGAAGACCAGGGCATGAATTCGCCGTCTGCAGGAAGAGGTTGGGTCAGTGTTTGGCTTGTGGGTCTGCCACCCATCAGCTTCGGAACTGTCCAGCAGCCAAGGGACCTAGAGGACCGCTTCCTACTCAGCAGCAGAGGTTTGGACAGCATCTGCAGCAGCAGAAGGGACCTCATGGGAAGGTTTATAGCCTAGCCCTTGAGCCGGAGCCGGAGCAGGTTTCGGAGCCAGATTACTTAGCTGACGTCATCACAGGTCATGTTTATTTGCATACTTTTCTAGCTCTATGTTTGTTTGATTCTGGTGCATCTCATAGCTTCCTGTCATTAGAGTTTATACATAAATACCATCTAGTAGCTACACCTACTTCGGAGATTAGTAGAGTAATGACGGAAGGAGGACCAGTGCCTATTAGATCTATTTATAGATGTTCTATTTTTATAGCCGAGAGAGAGTTCAGGGGACGATTCTTTGTGATGCCACTCCCCGGTTATGATATCATATTGGGGATGGACTGGCTTAGCTATGCCCATGCATCTATAGATTGCCATGAGGGTAGTATTTTGTTCAGTCCCCCAGGCACAGCACCATTCAGTGTCAGGAGGACAGGGCCGGAGATCAGCCTAGAGCCGAACTGTTGTGCGACAGTCGGGGACGTAGCACCGCCACACCCTATCATTAGGGAGTTTATAGATGTATTCCCAGAGGATCTTCCAGGACTTCCGCCTGACAGAGATGTGGAATTCACAATAGATTTAGTGCCGGGTTCATCACCAGTATCCCGGGCTTGCTATAGAGTGAATCCCAAGAAGGCAGTAGAGATGAAAGAGCAGATTGATGACCTGTTGAAAAAGGGTTTCATTCGATCTAGTGCTTCTCCATGGGGAGCACCAGTGCTCTTTGTGCCTAAGAAAGATGGTACAGTCCGGTTGTGTATTGACTACCGGGCCTTGAATGCCATCACCATCAAGAACAAATACCCTCTGCCCATGATAGATGATTTGTTCGACCAGTTGAGCGGGGCGAAGGTGTTTTCCAGGATAGATTTGAGATCCGGGTACCACCAGGTGAAGGTTAGGCTAGCAGACATCCAGAAGACGGCGTTCAACACGAAGTACGGGCAGTACGAGTTTCTGGTGATGCCATTTGGTCTCACAAATGTGCCAGCTATCTTTATGAACTTGATGAATAAGAAATTCCACCAGTATCTGGATAAGTTTGTCATAGTATTTATCGACGACATCCTGATATACTCGAAGACGCCAGAGGAGCATGCAGAGCACTTACGGATAGTTTTAGAGATTCTGAGGCAGGAGAGATTGTTTGCCAAATTGCCGAAGTGTGAGTTCTTTTTAGACCGAGTGGAGTTTCTCGGCCATATAGTCACTGGAGATGGAATCTCGGTGGATCCCAGGAAGATTGCTGCAGTTGAGACGTGGAAGGCTCCGACGTCAGTTTCAGAGATCAGGAGCTTTCTGGGTTTAGCAGGCTATTATAGAAAGTTCGTCCAGGACTTTGTTAGGATAGCTGAACCCATGACGAAGCTGACGCGAAAGGACGCAGAGTACATTTGGTCAGAGGACTGCCAGACGGCATTTGAGGAGCTGAAGAGGAGGCTGACGACCGCTCCAGTTCTGACTTTACCTTCAGGTTCTGGAGGTTTCACCATATACAGCGATGCTTCTGGAAAGGGGCTAGGATGTGTCCTACAGCAGCATGGGAAAGTAATTGCTTACGCATCTAGGCAGTTGCGGACTCATGAGAGGAATTATCCTATCCATGACCTAGAGTTAGCTGCGGTGATCTTTGCACTCAAGTTATGGAAATATTACTTATACGGAGAGCGTGTGGAAATCTTTACTGACCACAAAAGCTTAAAGTATATGTTCACGCAGAAAGAACTGAACATGAGGCAAAGACGATGGTTGGAGTTGATGAAGGACTTCGACATCGATTTACAGTATCACCCCGGGAAGACAAATGTGGTGGCGGATGCGCTGAGCAGGCATCCGATGGCATGGTACCTGATGATTGATCGGCATGTACGGGAGGATCTGGAGAAGCTCGGTATCGAGCTAGTTCGGCCAGGATCAGTGATACAGATGATGGCGCTTGACATTCAGTCAGGTTTGATGGAGCAGATCCGGGAGGCACAGTCTACAGATGAGAGCCTTCGCAGACTTCGACCCCAGGCATTAGCAGGATTGCTGGATGACTTCACGATAGCAGAGGATGGATCCCTGAGGCATGGCAGCCGATTGTGCGTGCCGAAGGGAGAGCTGGTAGAGGCAGTCTTGCAGAAGGCGCACCGATCGAGATATTCTATTCACCCTGGTGCTAACAAGATGTACCGTGACTTGCGGGAACATCTTTGGGGGTACGGGATGAAGAGGGATGTATCATGTTTCATTTCGAGATGCCTAATTTGCCAGCAGGTCAAGGCGGAGCGCTAGAGGCCAGCTGGTTTGTTACAGCCGTTACCCATTCCCGAGTGGAAGTGGGAACATATTATGATGGACTTCGTCTCAGGGCTTCCTCGTTCCCAAGGAGGGAAGGATGCCATTTGGGTCATCGTGGACAGGCTGACGAAGTGTGCGCACTTCATACCCTTCAAGGTGGGGCTTTCTACCGAGAAGTTGGCAGAGCTATACATGCAGCAGATACTTCGCCTACACGGAGTGCCGGTGAGCATCGTGTCAGACAGAGACAGCAGATTCACATCCCACTACTGGAGGAGCTTGCAGGAGGAGTTGGGCAGTAGGCTCAAGTTCAGTACGGCGTACCACCCGCAGACAGATGGGCAGTCCGAGAGGACGATACAGACACTGGAGGATATGCTGAGGACTTGTGTGCTAGACTTTGGAGGATCATGGGAGAGCCATCTGCACTTGGTAGAGTTTTCATACAACAACAGCTACCAAGCCAGTATCGGTATGTCTCCTTTCGAGGCACTTTATGGACGACGATACCGCACACCGCTCTTTTGGGATGATGTTGGAGACAGAGTTATGCTTGGGCCAGAGATGATCACGGATGCAGCAGAGAAGGTCGGGATGATCAGAGACAGGCTCAGAGTAGCTCAGGACAGGCAGAAACACTGGGCTGATGCTAGTCGCAGGCCGATGGAGTTCGCAGACGGTGATATGGTGCTAGTGAAGATATCACCTACTAGAGGGACGATCCGGTTTGGACGAGGAGGAAAGCTGAGCCCCAGATACATCGGGCCATTCGAGATACTTGGCAGGATTAGAGAGGTAGCTTACAGGGTTGCACTTCCACCCAACCTAGCAGGAGTTCACGATGTCTTTCACGTATCTCAGCTGAGGAGATATGTTCCAGACCCCAGCCATGTGCTAGATCATTCAGTGTTGGAGATCGGGCCGAGCCTTACAGTTTCTGAGCAGCCAGTGGAGATATTAGACAGGAGGGAGAAGAGGCTGAGGAACAAGGTTATACCCCTAGTGCGTGTAGCTTGGAGCCGTCACTCCCCAGGTGAATCTACTTGGGAGAGGGAGTCGGACATGAGGGAGAGATACCCTTACTTGTTCGACCCAACCGCTGCGAGGGAACCCCCCGTTCCCGCTTGATACCTTAGAGGTTAGTCTTAATAATAGCCTTAGTCATTTGTTTGCATTGCTTGTTATATTAGAATGTTTGTAGAGTCTTCTATCCTTATAAATTTTGAGTACGAAATTTTTCAAGGAGGGAAGATTTGTAAGCCCCTAGATTTCAAAAAAATAGTTTTTTATAATTTTCAGTAACATTTAATTTAAATACGTATTTTGTAGCGTATTTCGTATTTTCTTGGTTTTCGTAATGCTTTGAAATTTTTCCTAACTTATAGATTTTTCCTTGGCCGGCATACCGCCAGTATACCGGAGTATACCGACGACATACCGTCCAGACAGATTTTCTACATTTTAGATACTTTCGATTTCAGATATTTTGATGAATAGTGTTTTGGATATTTTGATGAATAGTATTTAGATATTTTCGTGAATAGTGTAGATGCACCCTATTACCCAATGGACAATTGGTTTTGTTTGAATGGCCATAATTGACTTAGATTTTGACATGGATCACGATCCGACGGCTAAGATTAATTCTCCCTTCTATATAAACCCTTTCACTTTCTCTCTCCTCTCTCTTTTCATTCTCTACACTCTCTTTCCACTTCTTCTTCCTTTCTTTTCCCTTGGAGCTTTGCTAGGAGCTTGGCCTTGAGGTCTAGAGTGTGATTTCGTACCCCTCTTGGTGGTGGAGTAGAAGATTAGGCTTGGAGCTTAACCTAGGCAAATGTATCTTGCTCAAAAGTGACATGACCATACTTTATTTTTATTTTCCATGGAAACTAGAGTTTTATTGGCCTATAATTTGCTTCTTTAAATGGTTAGCATGTTTAGTATATAGCACTTTTGGTTTTGATCGACAGTATTGCGTAGATCTGAGTTTCTAGATATGATTTTCGAGTATTTTGAGGTTTTGATCTATCAAATATTTTGATTTGTGAAAACTAATACTTCCATGTTGTAGGAAATTCAATTCTATTCAATTTTGACTTTTAAAAGTCCGAATTTCGATTTAAAACGAAGTTTTTATGGCCGAAACAAGTTTTGAGTTCAAAAATCAACTTTCTGCGATGGTTCGGAAAATCCGTCGGAAATCCGCAGAAATCCGTCGGAAAATCCGAACTTTCACCACAAAACTTGTTGTGACGGAACGGAAAATCCGCCGATAATCCGCAGTAATTCGTCGGATAATCCGGTTAGGCTGTTTTGCATTTTTTTCATGTATTTTAAGTGCTGGAAAAATTCTGGAAAAATTGTATTTAAATACTATTTAATTTAGCTAATTTATTATAATTGTTTCAGCATTTAATAAGTACTTTTGGTATTTTATAAAAATAGGATAACAGAGCTCATTTTCAGGATACCTATATTTGCTGATTTTTAATAAATGTTTATGAAGGTTTATAAATTCCAGAAAAATTAGTATAAATTTCTATAATTAACAAGGATCATTTTGGTACTTTATTTCATGAAAAATTAAGCTTTTTATCTATCTCAAAAATTGTTGGAACACAATGTTCAGTTTGATTTATTTATTGAATAATTACGACTTGTAATCTTTTGTGTTGTTTTGAGTTTTAGCCGTATTGAACCTCACCCCACACTAGTGTAAAGACCCTAGAAAGTTAGTTGAGTATTGTGTCACCTCATATTGGTCTTCTATACTAAAGTCATTATTTTGGCTAGGTGTCCAGTCACAAATCGTATTGCACCAGTTAGTGTCTTAGTGATTTAGCTTAGTGTAAAAACTAAGCTTATATATATTTATTTCTACAGTGACGAGTTATCAGACATCTATAGCACTTTTATCGCAGGTTGCTTTGCTAGAGGCAAGTACTTTCTACAAACTTTACATACTGTTACATAAATGAACTGCTAATTCAACCATGTTAAATGCTGATCCTTGGGGTAGCAAGTTAAAATATCACATGTTATACTTTCCATTACTACCATGCTTAGACAGTTTTTATGTATCTCTCACATGATTAGAATATGGGTTATGGGGAAACTGATAGTAGAGTACGTGATCATACCCCCCCTCTATAGTACCGAGCAAAGTTTTATTTTATATGTTACTGCGCCGTAGGCCTTACTCTCAAAGCTGTATTTGTACGTGTGTACATATATCGCCTTTACACTTGTACGGAAGTACATTTTATTTACATGTGCCTCAGTACATTGTACACCTATTGACCGATCACGTACCTGCTACAGTTTTAAATATTACATATACATCTGTCTCTATGACATATGTGTCCTTGCCATGATAGATTGTGTGATGCCATGTTTACAGTTATTCCTCTATGTTCATTTCCATATTTCATATGCTAGTTTGCTAGATTCAGTACTTGCTCCCGTCCTGATAGGATAACGTTGTAGGTGTCTTTACTGAGGAGGAGTTACTCTGCGACACATATTATGGAGTTACTGCCGAGGACCCGGCTCTGCCTTACGAGGATGTTCCTGCGGGAAACCTCACCTAGTTGTCTTTTGTATTATTAGACTTTTGAGAGTAGTCATGTATTAGACTATACATTTTGTAACTGGACATGTATCAAGTTTTACATTTCAGATCACTTGTACTTTGGACCTATTTCTATATGGGACGACTTTTGTGTTTGGAGCATTTATGACTTTATTTCACTTATAGAACTGTTAGCACATTTAGTCTTATCTTGTTATCTCTAGAACAGCTTACTGCATTTTATCCCAAACGCAGGCTGGACATGACTCGGCCCGGCCCAACAATTTGGATAGCGGGTCGTGACAGAAACGAAGACGATCCAAGTGCAATCATCCTCGAAGAAATAGCGAAGATCACGACTAGAGCTAGAACACCTGCGAAAGACAAGAGCACACACCTGGAGAGATAACCAGGTCCTCAGAGGGACGTAATAAGACACATAATATCATGCCATATAAACTGAATAAATATTGCTCAAATAAATAAGTAAATCGAATTATAACATGGTCCAATACGCACCTACTGAACGAGCGTACCATCCCCCCAACCAAAAAAGGACAGGAGATGGTAAACTAATTCACGGCGACGTATCTTTCCATGCCATGAATCCGATATGGTATTCGGACCCCAACAAGGTTCAATACCTTCTCATCGAAGTAGTAAGTCACACCTACAACCAAACAAGGACAAGATGTGACAAACTAATCCGCGACAAGTTATTGTTCCAAGTTACGGTCAGATACAAGTACCCAAACCAAAAGTACTCGTACCTAACGGATAGGGTAGCCTACCGTTCTAAGTAAAATGTAGTTAAGAACAATCCTTCCTACGCATGGGCCCTGGCTAAATAGGATCGGCGTAGTCCCCCCCTTGGGCACCAGAGGCCCCATCAGTAAGAGCATGACGTTTCGCAGAATCGTCAGTGGCCGTCAGTAATCATGGGTCATCAACCCCGTATCTCCAGCGGAGAGATCGGGTCACAAGGGAAGTGCATCGAAGCCCATACGCTAAGAAATTGTCCTCTCCGTCCAATGCCTACTGTGTTGTATCCACAACACAAACTACTATAATCGCTAAGTCAAACTAGCATGCAACCTCTATTAGCGGTTATTCCTATCGCACGGCTTGTACGTACTGGTGGCCAGCCAATCACGCACTTTCGTGTCCTACATGCGACACACAACTTCGTGTTACAACGTGTCAAGGCCAGTGAATGCAACACACAAGGTGGTCCCTTAAATCTAGGTTTAATTTGTAAGAAAAATAATACACAGCATGAAATATAAATGAACAGTAAGTTCTAACAGGTTATGCCATGTATCACAGTTTATTTTGCATAAAGAAAATAAATAATGCATGAAATATGAGCTAAAATAAGTAAACAGCGAATGGCAAGGTGTCTTGCCTGGTAGGGCGTCTGGTGTGCTGCGATGATCAAGGTGGCACGATCTGCAACTTCGGTGCAACAACTATACATGGTGACCTCGGAGGGTGGCACGGACAGTTTCATTGGGTCCGGGACGGTCAAATTGGTTAGGGTCGATATAAATAAGCTCGAGATTTGGAAGAAGATAAGAAACGAACGATTGATCATGGTTAAGATTATATAATCGAGGAAAATTTATAGAAATAAATATATATAACTATTTTTGAAAATATAACTATATTTCTATTAGTAAAAACGGTTTTAGATGAATACTTGAAAGTCATAAAAAAAATTATCTTTATATCAAAACTATAACTTGCTTCAACCATATTTAATACCATAAAATATATAATAATTAAAAGCCCAAACCCGATTTGAAATTACATGTAGGGCCAAGCCCAATACTGTATATATAGTTGGAAAAATAATATTATGTAATTCTCAAAGTAATAACTTTAATAATAATAGTATAATGATAAGTATAACAAAAATACTAATGTCAATAATAATAGTTATAAACTAAATATTGTATTATTGATAACAGTGTAACTAATATTACTAATAATAATATACATAAAAATAATATACATCATTTATACACTATATTCTGTATAAAAACCTATTACTAAGAAGAAAATAACATATTAATAATAATAATGATAGTAAACATAATCATGTGAATATAATAAAAAATAACTAAGTAATAATAAAAATTAAAAAATAATAATAAATAAAAAACGAAAACCAAAACCTTTAGAGAACAGCTGTTCTCTGCCAGCAAAGGAAGAAACGAGAGAGAGATTAAGCGAGAGAGAGAGGCAGTGAGAAGGAGAGAGAATCAAGAGGGCAAGAGAGGGAAGTGAAGAAGTGGGAAGAGGTGAGAAGAGAGCGGGGGAGAGCTCGGGATAAGGTCGGCGAGGAGCTCAGCGATCGGCGCGGAGGAGATGAGCGCGGGAGAGAAGGGAAGCTGGCGGATGAGACGGCGGAGTGCGGCCGGTGAGCGGCGCTCGTCGAGCGTGGCAAGGCGAGGTGAAGAAGGGCGGATGCGGGGGTTCAGACGGCCGATCGTGGCTGGCCAGGCGGTCGGTGCGCGGTGGTGCGCTCCGCGGAGGGGTGCTCAGGCGGACTTGGCCGCCGGTTGGGGTTCCGGCGAGTGAGATGCTCGCAGCACGGGGTCAGGGTCGGGCAGCTCAACAAGGCTGGCACGACTCGGCGGGGGTAGTCGTCGATCGGTGGCCTGGGATCTTGGGGAGGAGGTCGGTTCGATCCCAGCGCTGGTGCTGGCCGGAGAAGGCACGGTGGCGGATCGACGGCGCACAGCTCGACGAGGTGAGGTTAGGGTCTGGTTTAATTTTTAGGGTTTTTCTTTCCCTTTTTGGTTTCTTGGGTGGTGATGGTTTGGGTGGTTGGCCGGAGTTGGCCACTGGTGGCGGTGGCCGAGGGTTGGGCGACTGCCGGGGTGACGATGACGGGTTGGTGATGGATTGGTGAGGGCTGCGGTGGTGGTTAGCGACTGATGATCGGTGACAGGGATGGCGTTGGTTTGGTCGGGGGCTCGGTCGTGGTGGTGGCGAGGTGGTTACGGGGTTAGGCAATGGTGGGGGTTAGCCGGGAAGATGGCGGGGGTGACGGCGTTTGGTGGTGATGACACTGAGCCAAGGTCAAGGCACAGGCCGAGGAAGACGGGGAGTTTGGGTTAGGTTTAGATTAGGAAATTCATTGATGTCGGGGTGTGTCCGACACGAGGAAATTAAATATAAATGTACAAGAATTGGAATAAGAGAGTCACCCGGGGTCGGACCCGAGGCCGTCACGGCTGACACGAGAATGGATGGAACACCGACACGAGGCACGTATATTTGTGGAGAAAAATTATTGTGGATGAATAATGAATTGGAGGAGTACCTGCCTATTTATAGGATGTGGGAATTCCCAATTAGATAGGAACTAGGAATAGTTTTAACCCAATTTGGATATTTCCTAATTTAATTTAAAGCAATCAAATCCAAATCCAAATCCAAATCTAAATCTAATTTCAAATTAAATATCCAATTTAAATCAAATTAAATTTCTAGTATAAAATTCATGAGATAAATCAATTTCAAATATTTAACTATTTAAATAAATTCAAATTTTTAAATCAAGATTTAAATGTTCCAATAATTTCAAAATATATTTTCTAAAATACTATTAATATTAATTTTGAAAATTACATTATTATTAGAAATAACTCAAATAAATATTTATGAAATATATATGTAAGCATAAATAAAGCATACTTTTCCTAGTACACAATAAAATATTATTTGATTAATAACTCTAAAAAACCAAAAAGGCTTTTTATAACAATAATAATAATTATATATAATATTTTGAGAGTGTATAATAAAATAGAAAAATGCTTTTCTAAAATATGTACGCTCGCACATATTCGTACTCGTCGAGCAAAAAATAATAATAAATAAATAAATAAATAGATAATAAAATTTTGTGCGCGACGTACAATACGACTACGCGACGTACAATACAAAATTTTAAATCAGTACCAAATTTAATAAAAATAAATATAGTAGAAATTTAGGGGTTTTACATCATCTCTGAAGACAGAGCAAGTCCTTCGAAGCGGCTGCAGAAACCGAAGAAGACTCGCCAAGCCTGGGTACGGAAGGTCGAGGCCCCTGGCACCATCACTGAAGGGGATGCGTCGATGCAGCCTACCCTTCCCGCTGACGTCCTCAACAGCCAGGATGCGTCCACGGGTGCAGCACATCCCTCGGAAAAACGTGGGACTGACCACATTCCCCAACTATCTCCTTCTCAGTCAAGGAAGATGCGTCGACGGAGCAGGGGCGCATCTAACGCCTTGCGCATTAACTTTGATGCGCCCTGAAAGGCTTCTGTCTTTGACAGACTCACTCGTTGTCATGGCGAGGATAAGTTGGACTCTGAGTATTATGCATCCCAGCGAGCTGGTACGAAGAAGTCCAAGGCAGCACGGGCCACGCGCCTCGAACGTGCTATGCCGACAGTAAGTCAGAGGCATGTGCTCACAATCACGCGCGCTGTCGATGGTAATCTGTACAAGGTTGAATCGGGTGCTTCTGCACCGCAAACGAGCCAACCTTCAAAGACCTCGTTTCACTTGGGCGCATCCGCTGCGCTTTCAACCAAGCCGTTCGAGGAAAACTCTGTGGTCTTGAACCCCTGCGCCTACATTGGTTGTGCGTCTGAGACTGGTTCAAACCACCCTAAATGTTGTTCCTCCACTATGATCTGGATGCATCTTATGCGCTGGATCAGGGGGTGCAGCATTCACTTGATCTTTCCGACGCTTGGCCTTGCCATGCGTCTGATGGGGGTGTAAAGGTGGCACTCTCCTCTAACGATTTGCGTAATATGATCATTCACAAACGCCGATTAGGAGAGTCGGCCGACAAGCACAATGCGCCTCTCACGGGGCACACCTGTGCTGTGGTCACCATCAACTGTTGTTACAAGACAGCAGTCCCACCACAAAGACAGTCTGTGTTCCAGCGACTGCAATCGTCAACACCCCTCCGACGTCGCCTCGGGAAGAAGGTGTCGATTGAAGAGGAGCCGGAACTAAAGGTTGCTTCTTGCAATGTAGTCTCTAACCCCTCATCAATCTGAAAGGTGACTAGCAACTCCTCGACCTCATCCTCATCCAAGAGCCAGCCGAGGAAGACCAAGGTGATTGTCCCGTCCTCATGAGTGTTTGAAGGCACCCGGGCGAGAAAGAAGATTTCAGAGGAAGTAATAGCTGGGGGTAGTCAAGCCCTTGTTGATCCTCATCCCGAAGACGAAGATATCCTCCAGAGCATAACTGGAGGTAGCCAAGATAAAACTCCAGGAGAAGTGACTCTTTTACAGGAGAACGAGGCTGAAAGTGAAGCTTCAACCGATCCATCCACTTCCAGTCACGTCATGACAGTATACATGACAGGAGGTGGTGATACGGAGTCAGATGCTCCGCCAGGAGACCTCGTTCAGCGCATGGATACTTTGGAAGGGGACTCAAAACCCTCTCTGTCTCCATGCAAACACTGACTCAAGCAGTATTTGAGATACGGTCAGCTTTGGCCAGGGCACCTTCCACCAATTCTGACCCGGGAGCCAACGGGGAATCAAGTGTGCCCCTTCAACGGTCATCCTTGAATACCGATTGTCGCGAAGTACCTCGGGTATCAGAACCTTCGAATATACAACTCCAGACCGTACCACCTTCTCCGACTCCCAATACCTGAAGGAAAGCTGCAGGACTACTATCATCGTACTCGACGGGGGGTGGGCTATGTCATACCGTCGGCAACTCCAGAGAGTTTGGAAGCAGAAGAAGTGGAGCACTCTCATTCATCTGAAGCATCAACTTGGGATTCCGATACCAATATCGGCCCAATCTTCAGGAAGGTGCTATCAGTCAACATGGCATCTGCACAATCTCGAGAGGGTGAAGGCGATGACCAAACGCAGGAATTCTTTGAGGAAGAACCTTGGGCTCAACGCCTAGGAGCGCAGTGGGAGTCTCGTTTTGAATTACGCGAACCCCCTATCGAAGACGAAGTCAAACAGATCGACCTTGGGGATGGATCTTCTTCCAAACCTATCTTCATCAGCAAGAGTCTAAAGGGAAGAGACCGAGAGTCTTTAGTCCAATTGGCCAAAGAATACATCGACGTCTTCGCATGGAGCTACGAAGATATGTCGGGACTTGATCCCCATATCGCGATGCATAGACTTAACATCTTACCTGATGCCAAGCCTATAAAGCAGCAACAACGACGTTTTCGTCCTGACATCATGAACGCTATCGATCAAGAGGTGGACAAACTCCTGAGCAGTGGGTTCATTCGTGAAGAGCAACATCCGGATTGGGTGGCCAATGTCGTTTCTGTCACCAAGAAGAATGGAAAGATACGAGTCTATATCGACTTCAGAGATCTCAATACTGCTTGCCCGAAAGACGAATTTCCGCTTCCACTCATTGACGTGATGATCGACAATACATGTGGCTTCGAACGCATGTCTTTCATGGACGGGTATTCTGGCTACAACCAGATCAAAATGTTCTCTGATGACGCAAAACACACGTCATTCAGGACTCCGAAAGGAGTTTTCTACTACACAGTGATGCCCTTTGGTTTGAAGAACGCTGGTGCAACGTACCAACGAGCTATGAGTACCATCTTCCGTCAACGTCTACGCAAAACAGTTGAATGCTATGTTGATGATATCGCCGTCAAGAGCCGTCTCAAAGGTGATCACTTACAAGACCTAAAGACAGTCTTCGATCTCATGCGAGCGCATCAACTCAAGATGAACCCCGCTAAATCCTTCCTTGGGGTTTCTAGCGGAAAGTTCTTGGGCTTCATTATCATGGCGAAAGGCATTCATGTCGACCCCGAGAAGACCAAAGCCATCCTTGACATAAACCCTCCGAAGAACCTCCGAGAACTTCGAGGCCTGCAAGGGCGTCTTGCATACATCCGAAGGTTTATATCAAACCTTTCCGAAAAATGTCAATCCTTCACCCAGCTCATGAAGAAGGGAGTCTTCTACGTCTGCACAGAAGAATGCCAGAAAGCTTTCGATGATATCAAAGCTTACCTGACGAGCCCGCCAGTCCTGGTGGCACCTGTCACAGGCAAACCATTTCTCCTCTACGTCCATGCCATGGATCATTCTCTCGGTGCTTTGTTGGCTCAGAACAACGATGCAGGCTACGAGCAAGCTATCTACTACCTTAGTAGGACAATGATCGGGGCTGAACACCGGTACAACCCCATTGAAAAGGAATGTTTGGCTTTGTTGTTCGCCATCCAGAAGACTCGCCATTACGTTTCGGGCCAGACAATTCATGTCATCTTCCGAGTCAATCCACTCAGGGTTCTCATGACGAAGCCGGGATTATTGAACTCCCGACTAGCTACATGGGCAATCCTGTTGACACCGTATAACATGGTATTCGTCCCACAAAAAGCCGTCAAGGGCCAAGCTCTAGCCGACTTTTTAGCTGCGCACCCAATCCCAGAGTCCTCTAGACTCTGAAGACATCCCGGATGAAGTCCAAGAATCAAACGTCACCGAAGAAAACTTCGTCTGGCGGATGTTTTTTGATATTGCTTCGAGAACAGGCCCCAAAGGCCAAATCATCGCAGGAGTGGGGGTGGTCTTAGTCTACCCCGATCAGCTGGTCATCCAGCGTGCTTACTCCCTTTCAAAGTCATGCTCCAACAATGTTGTCGAGTACAACGCTCTCATCATGGGACTCCAGCTGGCGCAACAACTGGGGGTGGATCATTTGGAAGCTTATGGCGACTCAAAACTCATCGTTTATTAAATTCGAGGGCAGTACGAAGTTCGTCATGAAGATCTGGTTCCTTACCATGAAGTTGTATTGAATATTATCTCAACCTTCACCAAGTTCTTCATAGAACACGTACCTCGGCTACAAAACCTGGAGGCTGACGCTCTGGCTGGCCTCGTAACTTCATTAGCAGTACCCCTCAGGACTCAACACTACGTCACGGTAGTTGGTTGAGACTTGGTCTGTCCTAAAAACAACCTATGCACACAAATGGCCCATGCCATGACGACAAGTGCCGGTGTTAATGTCCGAGACTGGAGGTTCCCATTCATCAACTTTGTTGTCTATGAAATTCTCCCAGAAGACCTGAAAGAAGCCATATCGGTCAGAAGGCGTTCCCTTCGGTTTATTATGATACAGCTACTAAAATGCTGTACCGACGTTCCTACGATGGACTTCTCCTTCGATATCTATCCAACGAAGAAGCAGCCGAAGCCCTTCGGGAAGCTCATGACAGAACTTGCGGGGCTCATCAACCCGGGCCTAAATTGCAGGATCGATTGCGACGCATGGGTTACTACTGGCCAACCATGGCAGCAGACGTCGTCGACTATGCTAAAAAGTGCCATGCTTGCCAGCTTCACGCCGACTTTATCCATACACCATCGGAACCACTACATCCTACGGTCGCCTCCTGGCCCTTTGAAGCTTGGGGCATGGACATTGTGGGACCTATCACCCCTCCCTCATCGAGGGGACACCGTTTCATCCTAGCCATCACCGTCTACTTCTCCAAATAGGCAAAAGCAGTTCCACTGACGGAAGTAAAAAGCTCTAGGGTGATCAGCTTCATCAAGCATCATGTCATCTACCGTTTTGGGGTACCCCATAGGATTATCCACGACAATGGTCCACAGTTAATCAGCCATGCTTTCAGCAGATTCTGTGACAAGAATCGTATTCAGAACGTGGCATCAACCGCCTACAATCCGACAGCAAACGGATTGGCCGAGGCTTTTAATAAGACTATCGTCAGGTTACTCAAAAAGGTCGTGTCATCCAATAAACGCGACTGGGACGAAAAACTCGGCGAATGTCTGTGGGCCTACCACACAACGGTACAGACTCCGACGGGCAACACATCGTTCTCTCTGGTTTACGAAAGTGAAGCGGTACTGCCTCTCGAAATCCAGATACCCTCACTCCGTGTTGCAATCACAAACCAGTTGACGAAGGAAGACAATCAACGCCGCCGTCTGCGAGAGTTAGAAGCACTTGATGAGGAATGCCTCTTAGCTCAACAGCGCATTGAACTTTATCAAGCCCGTGTATCACAAGCTTTCAACAAGAAGGTCAAATAGAGGACTTTCCAAATAGGCGACCTGGTTCTGGCAGTCAGGAGGCCGATGGTGTTGACTCATAAAATGCCAGGAAAGTTCGAACCCAAGTGGGAGGGACCTTTTATCATAGAGACAGTATACTCAAACGGTGCTTACCGCCTCACCCGACCCAACGGAGACTTGTTCATGATGCGCACCAACGGCAAGTTCCTAAAGAAGTACTACACTTGAGATAAACCCAGATATGTACTTCCATCCTTACCCAGCAGGAGAGTTAGTGAACTTAATACTCAGAGTTCACACACTTCTCTTCTGCACAAATCCTGTGCTCCTGGAACCCAGTTGTTCCGTTGCATTCTATCTCCAGTAAAAGAACAACCACGTCTACATTACCTCTGAGTTGCTCCTCTACGCTCGACAAAGCAGAATCTTACACTCCGTAAGATTACGCTAACTATCATGTTTACCACGTCCACATTACCTTTGAGTAAACATCCCGTACAAACAACCCCTGTGTTGCTGTACATCTACCGCAGAACTTCCATGTCCACATTACCTCTGAGAAGTTTCGCGTACCTCCCTCCAGAGTCGTTCCTACCACGTCCATAATACCTCTGAGTAGGAAAACTCCACCAGAGGAACCCTATATTTGCTACGTACACATTACCTCTGAGCAAACATATCGGTCCTCTCAAACTTATTATCTATACCTCAAAACCAGGATACACAAAAGATAATAGGTCCACACAAATCACAAACACAACAGAAAATTCTTTATTCTTATCAAAAAGTGAGGGATTACATTTCAAAAAAAAGGGAAATCCTTAGACATCACGGGGAATAGCGGAAAGTTCCTCGATCTGGTGCTTTAAGGCCTCAGCACGGGTATCCACAGTCGCCAAAACTCGATGTTCAACCTCACCCCGCATCACCATTACGACCTCGGGAGCAGTATCGGCTTCATATTTAGCATCCAAGACTTTCCGCTGGCAAGATAGAGAAAGGATGTGGCGCATGAATTTTGCTTCCTCTTCCTTGAGTATCACATGCTCAGCCTGGGTGCGTTCAGCATCCAGTAAAAGTTGAGCCCGTTGATCCTCGAGGAGACGAATCTTGGCAGTTATCTCCGTTATACTGGTATACAGGGAGGCTCACTATTTAGCCTTCTCCTTAACGGATTGAGTCAGCCTCTCCGCTGCAGCCTCAGCGTCGGCCACCTGGTGGTCCCAGATGGCCACCGTGTCCTGATAAGCCAACTCAACCTAGGCAATCATTTTTCTCTGCTCTTCCTCTATCAGAGCGGAAAAATCATTCCGCTGAATACTCTGGAGTTCGAAGAGATGTTGGTCGAGCTCAGCCACAGAAGCCTCCAGTATGTCGGCCATATGATCATGGCCCCGATGCGAACGTATCAAACCGATATAGGGGAGCGCCATGGCTTTCGCCGTCGTAAAACTCCCGTTTGCATTCAGCACTGTCGATACTCCTTTCTGCAGCATCTTATACACTGCCTCGACAGCAAACTGTACATACTTATCCGTATCAGCCAACACTTGAGGCGTCATAGCAGAAGTTGGAGGAGCTACTGTGATGGACGACAAACCTGAAGAAGATCCACCAACCTCAATCCACAAGGCTGAAATCTCAACATCAGCGGACCCTCCCTCGTCGGGGACTTGAACTTCGCCGCTAGTCCGAGGAGCCAAGAGGGCGGAAGGAGCCGAATGGGGTGTCGATATCGTCCCCCAAATAGGAGGAGCAACAAAGGGTTCTTTCACCAGCAAACCCTTACCCTTTTCAATCTCGGAGGGACCACCGACGTCTGGGGTTGTCTCCTCCGCCTCCAAAACACCACCTGCAACCAGCACAGGGCCTTCCTCCTCCGACAAGACAGCAGGATCAGCACCCATTTCCTGACTCGGCATATCCTCTGGAGTCGGGCTCGACAGACGAGTCTCACCTTCCTCATCAAATCCCTCTGTGGGAATAGAGTCTGTCAGTACCTCCTGGACGATAGCCAGATCGGCTTCCATTGCTGGGTCTGGGGTAGGGCTCGTCAATGGTGTAGCCGACCTCCCTTCATCATGACAAAGAGAGGAATCAACCCTCTCATCTGTTACAACCACGCCTGTTGCCCCTACTGCAAGCTCAGGGACCTCTGGAGGAACGTCATCCGAAGAAGACGAACTCTATTCCTCTTTCTCATCTGGAAGCACAGCTTCTACTGGGACCTCGATACCAGAGGCCCCCACGGCAGCTTGTACTATCCCGAGAACTGTTGCACCTTCAACTTCCCCTTCAGTACAGTCCAGAGATACTAAAATCTCCACAGAAGTGACATCATCAGGGTTCTCCTCCACGGGAGATGCCACAATCAGCGGAATGCGCTCGTCAGATGTGCTCGCCACCAACTTCGATTTGCTAGCACCCGGTTTCGAAGCTCGGGATTTCCTCTTCAGCGTCTCCTACAAAAAGAAGACATATGTCACAAGAATGGTAGAATGAACCAGACTATGTGGGACGTCCTTACCTCTACAGGAGCTGATTCTGTTGACACTACCGGTGGTACTGCTTTCCTCTGCCTCTCCGGCACAGAAGAACCGGCCTCTGTGTCAGCACGTCTCTTCGGGTGATTAGCCGAGGGCTCTGCCTGAGTACCCCTCGTGGATACGACAGGGGCATCTCGGTAACCAACCTCTGGCGGGCGGTACAATCGAGCCTTCACCAACATGTTTCCAGTCGCTTCTAATTGGGTGCCGACAATGAAACTGGTCTCCCTATCATATCTAGGGGATACTGTGTTCATCGCACAATAAAATTTGGCGGCTGAGAAAAAAATCGGCAGCCGTGGATTCAAAACTGGCATGGTAAAGCGAGCTCCGGTGCATCCGGCATTGTAGTAATGCCAAGCTCGTGCCCCGTCCAGCAGACTCCCAGTATACCCCAGGCTAGTACTGGGGTTTCCCAACATCAATTAAGCATAGCCGAATTGACGTGCAAAACGGCTCGGCAAGTACGGCTCCAAGTAATACTGGTTCTTATTCCGGTACACCAAATGGGACAGCCGGATGCTTTACAACCAACGAAATTCCTACGGAGGCAGAGTTGTTGCGTCTTCACCCGAATCTGCCAAATCTTCATTAGTCTCGAAGCCTGTAAAAATGGGACCAACTTTAGTGATCTCCCATCCCTGAAGGTAGGATAAAACTTTTCTACAAACAGGAACGCCAGTATACTGCCATTTCCTCTGGTAGAAGCGGCGGAGGAATGCATCTCTGGCCACGTGATCTTCTTTCTGGCCCGGACTCATCACGTTGGGATGGTGCAAAATCAACCACCCCATCAGATAATGAAACGGTAGCTCATCACGGGGAAAGTTGCCATTCTTACCTCGTTCATGAACGACGTTACCCAGTATGCAACCATTTCCTCTGGTAGAAGCGGCGGAGGAATGCATCTCCGGCCACGTGATCTTCTTCCTGGCCCGGACTCATCACATTGGAATGGTGCAAAATCAACCACCCCATCAGATAATGAAACGGTAGCTCATCACGGGGAAAGTTGCCATTCTTACCTCGTTCATGAACGACGTTACCCGCAAATTCTCGTAAACCTCGTAGCAGGTTACACACCATCGCGGGGAGTAGAGCCAAGAGACGGCCAAAAACCAACTTCACAGCTGGCAGGATTAGGTTTCGGGTCACCCTCTCTACAGAGCTTGACCCGCCTGAAAAGACATAATCCCGGAGCCAAATCATCAGATAAGCAGCCAACACTGCTTTGGACGACATCCGATGAGTACGGTACCAGAAACAGCTATAGAGACGCTCGTCTGACTCCCGGTCCTCATTTTTGTGGGGACTCTTCTCATTTAGTCTGCTCATTTCAGATAGCACTTTAGTACTGGAGAGAGCTGGCGGAGTCGTGAACCGAGAGGAATCCTTCGTGTACTAGAGCTGCTTGTAGATTATGATGTCAACCTGCAGTATCATCCTGGGAAGGCCAACATCGTTGCAGATGCATTGAGCAGGAGAGCCGGAGTTTATTTCCTAACAGCGCAACCGAAGTTGTTAGCAGATCTTCGAAAGATGGGTATTGAAGTTGTTCTCCCTTCCAGTGTGGCATTAATGGCCAGCATGCAAGTTCAGTCCACTATAGTCGAGAGGATCCGGATGGCGCAGTCGGCAGATTCCAAGCTTCAGCGACTCAGAGCAGAGTGTGAGGCAGGCCGGCGACCCGAGTTATGCATTCATGAGGATGGTACACTTCGACATGGTAATCGTCTTTGTGTATCCAGTGGAGATATCAGACGGGAGATCATGTCAGGAGTGCACAGTTCTCAGTATTCCATCCATCCTGGCAGTACAAAGATGTACCGTGATATCCGTCAGCACTTCTGGTGGAATGGCATGAAGAGGGAGATAGCCCGGTTTGTCTCTCGTTGTTTAGTCTGTCAACAAGTTAAGGCTGAACATCAGAGGCCCGCTGGACTTCTTCAGCCCTTACCGATTCTAGAATGGAAATGGGAGCATGTGACCATAAATTTTGTGACTGGATTACCTAGATCCCCAGCTGGTAGAGATACTATCTGGGTTATAGTTGATCGGCTCACGAAGGTGGCTCACTTCCTTCCGTTCAGGGTTGGTCAGTCGACAGCTCAATTAGCAGAGATGTACCTCAGGCAGATTGTCAGGTTATACGGTGTTCCAGTCAGTATCACCTCGGACCGAGATTTAAGATTTACGTCACACTTTTGGCATAGCTTGTAAGAGAGTTTGGGGACTCATCTCCAGTTTAGTTCAGCCTATCACCCGCAGACAGATGGCCAGTCGGAGCGTACGATCCAGACTCTTGAAGACATGTTGTGGTCCTGTACACTTGACTTCGGTGGTTCGTAGGAAGATCACCTGTACCTGGTGGAATTCTCGTACAACAACAGTTTCCAGGCTAGTATCCAGATGGCACCGTTCGAGGCATTGTATGGTATGAAGTGCAGATCCCCGCTAGCATGGGATGATATTGGAGAGAGGCAGATGCTCGGTCCAGAAATGATGGCCCAGACAGTTGAAGTGTTCAGACGGGTCATAGATCATCTTCGAGTTGCCCAAGATCGCCAGCGCCATTAGGCCGATTCCCATCGGCGTCCTCTCGAGTTTTCGGTCGGCGATCATGTATTCCTGAGGATTTTGCCTAACCGTAGCGTCATTCGATTCGGCGTACGGGGAAAGCTTAGTCCTAGGTATATAGGACCGTTTGACATTCTGGAGCGAGTAGGAGATGTGTCCTATCGTCTCGCTCTTCCGCCGTCGCTAAGCGAGGTGCATGACGTGTTTCATGTATCCCAATTACGACGGTATATCCCGGACCCGAGCCACATCCTAGATCATTCGGAATTGGTTGTTGGTACCAACCTTTCGTATGAGGAGAGGCCCGTGTCTATATTGGACCGAAGGCAGAAGATACTCAAGAACAAGACTATCAAGTTAGTCCGAGTTGCTTGGGGTCATCACTCTTTGGGTAAGTCAACGTGGGAGCGTGAGGATGATATCCGATCGCGATATTCCGACTTGTTTGACTCGTGAGGTATAATGTCTTCCTTATGCCTCATGCCTTCGATTTCTTGCTTGAATGAGTGATTGCCTGCCTAGTTATAGCTTGCTTGTGATTAATATAGCTTGTCCTCGTCTCTCTAGCCTCTTAATTAAATTTCGAGGACGAAATTCTTTTAAGGTGGGTAGAGTTGTAATGCCTGTGGTTCGTATTACGTATTTTGAAATACGTGTACGTATTTTATCTTGTATTGCTTGATTCCTTGCTTAGCTTGCATCTTGGCTTGGTTTATTTCTTGGCTCGGGTTGGCTTGGTTCGGTTTAGGATTTCTATTGGTTTATTATGAACCATGGATGAACCCCTACCTACCACCACCTTTGGTATTTATTACCATTCTTCTTTCTCTCTCTTCATTAATCATCTTCTTCTTCCATTTACTTCTTCACTTACCAGAGAGAGAGAGAGAGGTCTAGGCAAGTGCAACTTGTTTCATGGAGGAACTCCAATTTTATTGCTTCATTCTCTTTCTTACAGCATTCTAACTTACTTTAGAACTTGGCATTTTCACTTTCCATGGCTAGATTCTTGTAGATCTATATTTATTTTATTTTCGGAATTCTTGGGTTTTGATCTATTTAATCTTGTTATTTTTGAGTTTTGATGGTTCTATGTTGTAGAGCATTTTGTTCTACCCTATTTTGACCTATGGAAGTTCGGATTTGGGCTCCGGATGATAGAGTTATGCAGCTTGGAAGCCATGGCTTATGGTGTACTTCTTCTCGGAAATTTGGAGAAGAAGCACAGTCCCGAGCCGCATGGTAGCACTTGACCGCATGAACATTCGTGCGGCAAGTCAGTTCCAACCGTATGCACTATTGTCTTGACTTGACCGCATGACAAGTTCATGCGGCAAGTATTCCTTCTAGCCGCATGAAGTCCTTCTTACTTAACCGCATGACTGAGGCCCAGTCCTTCCTGGCCGCATGGATTTCCAGCAACCCTGAGCCGCATGAACTCAACGCTCGCGAGCCGCATAGACCGCAGTCTTCCAGTCGCATGAGTTCCCTATCCTCCTGACCGCATATGTCTTGCCCTTCTCAGCCGCATGACTGAGTGGATCTCCGAGCCGCATATGACTGATACCCCTTTGACCGCATAAGCCCTTCCCTCTTTAGCCGCATGCGCCTGACCCATTCAGCCGTATGGGTTATTCTCTTCCAGCCGCATGAGATCATTCCTGGCCGCATACGCCTTAGCCGCATGGCTCTTCTATTGTCCTATGTATTGATATTTTATTAGATATTTTATGCCCATTTTATATCCTTACGCCTTTTTGTCATGAACTTGATAATCACGAATTTATTTAATATATTTAGAATGATAATTGAGCATGACCTGACAGTGACCCGTAGTGGTGCACTCCTGACATGACTAACCTAACATGACCTGATTGTGGCCCATTGTGGCACACTCATGACAAGTACACCTGACATGATTATCTTGAACAGCTGTTGCGACGGCTACCTGACATGACATGACCTGTATAATTAATCTGGACACCGTGGGCGATTGTGCTTGTATAAATAATCCAGTCCTGTCTTACATCATGTCTAGGAGGGGACTCCTGAGTACCACGGTCAGGAGTACCTGCTGAAATGGACTAAGGATAATAACTAGATTAATACACTAGTCATAAAGAGATCTTCCAGCTACAGGCAATCCCGTTACCTGGGCATGCCTTGGGATCTGTAGCCTGCCGTCGAGTAGGGCACATTTCCAGCACACTGTCATGTGTTGCACCCTTCAAGCTACCTAAGGGTACATTCGTTTCCTGGACGATGTACCCACCTGAATTCAACTCTAATCTTTCAACCCGGGTAACCTGGATGGTCTGCAGGGCTTGTGGCTGTAGAGTAATCTCACTGCATCTTGCTAGTAATTAGGCCTGTGATAACCCTAGTTAGTTAAAGTATCAAGCCGTAATTCTTGCTTGGTCGTAAATGATTGGATGGAGTCTAACCTGTCTAGTCTTGTCCTGATTCTGTTCCAGATTACTACATGACCGGAATGCCTGTGTTTATTTTACCGATAAATGGTGAGAATCCAAGTTCTGTTCAGACGAAGGGTTACAACCCCGGTCCTTGTTTGGTTTACGGGTTGTAACCTGGCTATCTGAATAGCTCCATGGTTATCTCGTCGTATATCATCCTGATGTATTTTCTTTACTTCCAGTTCTTACTTTTATTTATACTCTTGTGCTGATTGCTGGTTTTAGTTCCTAAGTGAAGCTTTCTTTGTGGCACTTGCTCTTTCTGGGGTCTGACCCAGCTGGTTTTGTATGGCCAGATTTCGGAACAGCTCTAGAGGATCTACCGACCTTCCAGCCAGATGGTGGCCACTAGACGGAACCCTGGCAATGAGTGGGTTTATTTTTGATCTCCCACTTTATTATAAAAATATTCTTTTTAGGCGTTTAGCCGGCGAGCACCTGTTTAGCTCGATTGCACTTTTACTTACTGTCTGCCTACGGGCTGTAACATGATTAACAGATCCTAGGGTTGATCATGTATAACTAAAACTCTTGCTAGTCCTAACATTTTGTAACGACTAGCTTCATGATCAGCTGAATATGTAATATTTGGGACGCCTTATTATTGTATATTTAATGATCATACATCTTGTAACATTCATTTACTTGCTTGTGATTGAGACACTAGACTTGTTCATGACCTTAAGAGACTGTTGGCTTGTAGTTAAACCATCATGTATCTAGACAGCCGTGACCGTATAGTGAGATGGATTCCATTTCATATACGTAGCTGGCTATGTCTGTCCCCGCTCTCCAGTATTCTAGTTCTGGGGCGTGACACAACAGGAAGGATTCAATCCCCAAATCAGGGCGCATCAACCATGCGCCCCCGCCAGCATCAGCCACGTGGCGTTCCCACGTCCAGGCGCATCCGACATATGCGCGTATGAGCAGCCAGCCTGCAATTTATAAATAGAAGGATCATTCCTTCATCATACACACACAGACAAAGACAGACATACATACTCAGAGAGAAGCACCTCCACAGAGGCCAGAAGAGACACTTAACGTCCACTTCTCCTCGTAATGCTCCGGCATCCAGAGCAACCTAGACCTTCAGAGAATCTAAAATCGTCGTCAGATCGTCAACGGAGTCAACGTATTACCATTCGCTCCATCGACATAGTACCCAGATAAAAACAAAACTGTACTCCTAGGACTATATCTGAGTCCTACATTATAACACTGTTCTGTTTGTGATTGAAATTTCAATTCAAAGATTTTAATGGCAAACATACTTGATACTTCAGCTGCTCCCAATGGCGCTTATAGAAAGCAGCATTAAACCCATCCGATCCCGACAATTTATTGGGATATGATTATTTAATGATAGCCGCATCCATTGTGACCTCCTGCTTCAGCCAAGCATTCCCCGCTATAGAGACCAGGCGCTTACTTGTAAAGGACGAAAATTTATGTATATAGTTCTGTTGGTTGTACAGATATGAAAAGTAATTAACCGCCTCCTCTTCTAATTTACTGTCATCCGCTTGGGCCTTGCCATCTTGGTCGAGGAGAGCCCCTAACGAGTTCCGATGTTGCCGAGCACGAATAGTTGCGTAGAAAAATTTTGAACATCTGTCTCCGTCCCGAAACAACGCGCACTTAGCCCTCTGTTGTAATTGGATCTCCTCATGGAATCGCGTCGTCGCACCTATTCTTGAAGTGTCATTTCCTTAGCCAAAAGCGTATGGTCCATGGGAGAGGATTTAATCTGTGCTTGGACTTCATGCAAATCACTCTCTGCATCCGCCAACTTGCTAGCCGGTTTAACTTTATTCCAATGCTTCAGAGCAATTTTGATGAGTTTAAGTCGATATACAAATTGGTATTGGGCATTACCTGCAATGGGACGCTTGAACGCCTCGACTATCGTCTTTTGGTAACCCGCTTCGTTAGGCCATGAGTTGCAGAAGCGAAACGGTCTTCTCTTTGCTTGAGTGGCAGCTATCAAACGCAGCAATATAGGAGTGTGGTCGCTCGTGCCGCTTGGGAGCCCTTCAGCACGAACATGAGGAAATACTTCCAGCCATTTGCTGTTGCAAAGCATCATATCCAGTTGGCATACCACCCTATTGATCGTCGAGCTATTGTTCCAGGTCTATAGATACCCAATCCTCGATAGGCATACCAGTTCCGAGCTGAGTAGGCAATTCTGGAAGTCCGCCAAGATAGGCGCTGGCACTGGTCTGCCTCCTACCTTTTCTCCTTCGGCTAGTATGGCGTTGAAGTCTCCACTTATCACCATCAGAATATTGTTCTCGGCTTGCCCGACAACCATAACAATGTCCTTCCATAATTGGAAACGTCTTCTCCGGTCGTTGTGGCCATATACAGCCCCAACCAGAATCTGCAACCTACCCCTTTATTAGTAAGTTCAACTATAATCATTTGTTCGAACATGAAACGAACCTGGCCTATCCAGATACGTGTATCCTATAGTGTCCAGATACGCACAATCCCGCATAGATCTAAGTTGTGTATCGACTCCCAGTGCGACGTAGTTCTGCTGTTTAATTTAGAGCTCATCTTCACCTTGCTCTCTAGTACAGATACAACCGTGCACTTGTATCGCTTTACCATATTTGTCACCTCACACCATCTCCCGATCGAGTTTGAACCTCGAACATTCCAAGTGAGAACTGTCATCTAGGCACTATGAGAAGTATCCGCTTGGCTCTGTCGTCTCTCCCGCGGATGGATAGGAGGGCGGTTGTCTTCATCACCGTTGGACCCGCCACTGGCTGTGTTAGGGCTCAACTGATGTTTTCCTTCCAACATATTTGTCCATTGAGGATTTTCAATGGTAAGGCCCTCAGCGTGTCCCTTTTGGCTAATCACATAAGCTTTATCTCGGCTCGTATCATTGGTCAATTTCCTTCTTGCTCGCTGCTGTGTGTCCTCTCTTCCAGTTTCATAGGACTCTTCCCTATCTGGGATCTCTTCTTGCCTTTGCTCCCTTTGCCGAGCTGTTTCTACTACTACTAGAGCCAGAGTCTGATCTCCCTCATAGGAGTTCGAGCTTTCGGGCCCGTGTCGCTTCTCTAACAAGGATGCTAGTTGAACTTCCATCTTTTCCCTTCGATTCTCCTCATCGTTGTTTTGTACTGCTGGCATACAGACATCTGTGTCGTTGGCTTTGTCTCTCCCGAGTTATTTTGCTCAGTTTGTTCTTCCTGAATGGGGTCATCCGTTCTCGGTCCGACCTCTTAACTGTTAGTCTCCGTAGGAAGGAGCATGTCACAACAGTTGGCCTTTGTGTGGCCAAAGCAATGACAGCCTTCACAGGACGGGGGAACCCACTCATATGCAATGTCTTGCGTGATCCACTCGCCATTAGGTAGGACTAAGTCTACCTTATTTGGTAGTGCATCTCTAGCAGTTATTTCGACGAAGATCCTTGCATATGACAGTCTCTGACGTCTGGCCGTAGGTATATCCGTACGCAGAGGATTGCCCACCATGCTAGCAATTTTCATAATGGACGGTAGGCTCCATAGTTGTGGCGAGAGCCAGGGTAATCTTATCCATATGGGAACACGGTCTTTTTCAAAGTTGGATTCAGGCCTCCATCTCTTCAAAACTATCAATCTTCCGTCAAACGTCCATGTACCACCTTCAAGAATCCAATCCAAGTCTTCTGCCAAGTCAAATTTAATGAAATAGAAGCCGTTCCCCCTCGAGAAAATCTCCATGTCTTCTGTAGGATGCCATACTCTTAGCACATAGGCTCTAAGATGCCCATAGAATGGCCGATTACCCATCACATAAAGCACGAGCGTATTTTTCCAGTACTCCAGAGTTTCCTGCAGGTCATCGTTTGTGATTTCAACAACTTTTCTCCCATTGATAATGCTCGGCTCTATGTATTGAAGATCGACCTCCTCTTGCGAAGCAGAATGCTTGCAGATATCAGCCCATGAGATAGGTTTCGTTCGTGCTCTTAGTTCTTCTCCCTCTCGGACCCTATTTTGGATCTTAGGAAGGCGGGCCACCTTCTCCTGCGCTCCGTCTTCCCCAGTCTTGCGTCGCTCCACCCACAAGGGTCCTGCAACCCTCGTTCCGTCTTTCCGAGTGGATCCGACCACCCTCGTATTAGACGCAGTTCTCAGATGTTGTCCATTGGCTTGAGGGTTCGTCCCAGTCCTGGTGCGAGGTCCACGACTTGTCTCTGCTCGATAAAAGTCGTCTTGCAGCGACGTTGTCCTTCCCCTCCGCCGGCGCTCTACTGTGGTCCATTCACCAGCCTCATCTCTATGTGTTGTGTCCTCCTGCGATAGCCTGACTTCTCGCGCCACCAAGTTATTCCGATCAGTGTTACGCCCCGCTCCTGCAGGAGCGATCGTCCTCGCTAAGGCGTGATGCCGCACGGGCCTAGGTTGCGCCCGTGCAAGGCCAAGTCCAGAAATGGCCGATTTGAGCTTGGCCACGGAGTCGTACAGAGTGTCCCCATTGCAGCGGAAAGTAAATGAACACAAATTGAAGCGAATTCAACTCTTTATTGATATTCAAGAAGTTTACAAACGGCACTAGGCCGATATTACAAATCGCTCAAGCTCACTCTCTCTGAAACATAAAAGGCGTGCCAAGTGGCTTACAACATAGAATGATTCATGGCGATGTTCCGATACATTATGTCCTGTATATGGTGCTTCAGTTCCTTGCAATGCTCCAAGGCTTCGGAGATAGCTCTGTGCCTTAGCACGTTCGATGGAAGCTCCGTACCCGCCGGCGTCTCCTGCATCCTGCAAGCAGACTGTGGGGTTATCAGTACATTATTATGCACTGGTGGGGAGGCTAGCTCGCCCACAATGCTATCATTACCAAACACGTTCCATTCACTTTTGTGCATCTTTATCATTCATTGTCTTTCTAATCTTGCCTTAGGATCAATTTCATGGCATATGTCATAACCTATCCCGTGTTGCCAAATTCAAGTGTCGTATGGAAATACATGCACGACTTACCCATACTTACCGTCCGGCCTTCCCTGTCCAACGTAAACCAAGTTAGTCAACAATTCATATGAAATAACTTAACGTAGTTCATGAAAGCATTCAATGTCAAGTGAGTGTCCTTGCCTCGGGTTCTAGCACTTCGTAAGCACGTTTTCTAACTCGTTTGCTCAAGTACTCTTGATCATTTTGTGTGTTATATTCAAGCCTATTCAGAAAGTGCTTTGTACAGTTAACTTAGACTACTTTGATTTCAATGCAAGGACTTGCACGTGGATTGCCACCTACAAAGCCCACTTAAATCTATATGCACCGGTCGCTGGCATTACAAGCCATTTTGGACACATCCAAGCCGTGGTATTTCTCAACTAGCGTAGGGTGAGGACTGGCACACACCCCGTTAGTCTCTTGAAATACTCCTGCACTTACGTCCCCCGGGTGGCCAAGTCCACACCCAGGCAGCCCGTAAGCCATGACTTTGATCCCGCCTAGGCCGGCCACGATCCTCCCTTTGATCATGCCGCAGAATCCGTATCACCCGTGCACGGGTCCGTCCACGACCATTTCGTATTTTATCGTCATAGGCTAACGCTTAGCCATAATGCGTTATCGACCAGGTTGGCATCCGTACAGCGCGGGTAGCGAGCCCCGTTGCACGTGCCCGTCACACCTGTCGCTAACCATTCCTTTCCTTCTTATCTTTTATTCATTCCTTCTTTTCTTTCTTCCACTTGTCCATTCGTTCATTGATTTATTTTTGTATTCATCCTTTCGTTGATTTATTCATTCGCTCGTTTGTTCGTTCATTCTTTTATTTATACATTATGCAACTTCCCGTACGGGAGTCGCCTTGGCGAACCATCGGTCCCATAGTCTTTCAATGTTGCTAAACTCTACTCGGAACGACTATGTTGATAGTCTTCCCGTTTCATTGTTGTAAACCATTCATTGTTTCATTGTTGAACGCATTAGGGACTTGAACGTAAGCTTGTGCCTTAGCACGAGCGTGGAGCGCGGTGCGAGAGTTCTCGTATTTTTCATGTTCCTTTCCATATTCTATACAAGCATACAAGATGGGATTAATCCCTTAGCTAGGTGCATTGGGTCATTTATTAGCATGCGCGGTGTTATCGCCTAGCGATTTCAGTAATAGTGTCCGTATTATTATGTGTCTAGGCTAAGCAAAGACGGGTTCATCGGAGCCACCCACCTTAGCGATGTTCGTATCGGCCGAGCGATACTTCGAGCGCGCCTTTGAAAGTCTAAGTCTGGATTCATCTTTGATGGGCCATTGTAAGTCTTGCATCGATTCTTCATCAGGTCGATGCCAACTCTTCGGGTCGACGGCTCTAATTTGAGTCGTTGTACTTGTCGTTTGAATCGGCATTTCGCTAGGGCGGAGCGGGTCATTACATAATACACCACTCAAAACAAGTCTCGTCCTCGAGACTTCCTGAGTGCAGGTCATCCTACCATTCCTTAACTCGTGTCATCGTGTTTCATAGACAATTCTATCGAACGGCTCTATCGTTCGATGGCATCGAACCATGCTCGGTACCCTTCCAAGTTCCGTGTCGCATACGTTTGGTCAATTTTATTGAATGGCTTTTCATTCATTTTAGAGTTGATGGTTCTTTTTTAATTATCGTGTTTCCTTCGACTTGGTTGCTACTTCGACGTATCATAGGACTGAAACGGTCGCACGAGGTGCGTTGTAATTCTCAAATACAATAGTCGTAGGCTGAGGCAAACTCACTCATTCGTTCATGCGCATCTCAACACCCACTTGCAGCTGCATTCGAGTTCATCATATCGCTGAGTTTGGATCGTGCACGCATTCAAGGCGTCCCTCAAATACGTACATTTCAACCAAGCTTAGCGACTAGCGAAGTCGGACAAGCTACTCGTGATAGTTTCGATTTGCCGATCGTTTTGCTAACTTCGATTTAAAACCGAACTCATGTGTGTATCACATATCGTTTATCTCGATCCTCGAGATGATTCGATTCGCTTCTCAAGCGCTCTTGTCAACGAAATCAATACGATTTCTTCTTAGCGGAGTCGACCAAGTCTAAGTAATTCCCGTCTGATTCGAGACCAAGTATTGCACTATCATCGAGTACGTCTTCCGACCAATGATTCAATTCGTTATTCCAACTTTACTTGCGCATCATCCATTCCTATCATTCCTTTCGTTTGGGGCCATTTTTGTTGTCGTTCACGCACACTCCTAATTTCCCGTCCTACTCTAAGTCTTGTTGCCCCAAGTCTATCATCCGTCCAGACGATACTCTAATATCAATCTCACAGGTTCAATCACTCGGTATAGGGTCGTCCGCCTATCCGCTAGGCTATTTCTTTTCGAGGCTAAGTCAATGTCAGGATTGGAATCACAGTTCCCCAACAATTGTCACGACCCGTACCCGCTTTTCGGATACGAAACGTGTACAAGCCCAGCCTACGCCGCAGTGTCGGCGGTAGTACGCTGCCTATACTCAAGTCACGGCAAATCTAAAATCACGAAAAAACTATATCTCATCCACAGGAATAATCATGTCACAGTCAAGATCAATGAAAAGATATGAACTGAATAATAATGAATCAAGAATCACGGTCACGTCCGGTGGACACAAATCCACTACCAATAGACGGAAAAAATAGAAGAATACATGGAGTAACAAACTGAAATAAAAACTGCTAATCTAGACCACCTCAAGTGCAAGCGATGCGATCTGATGCTGGCTCAACCCTCTGGTCTGCTCCTAACTTAAACTCGGCTAACCTGAAGAGATCATCAGGTCCTCAGAGGACTAGCAAGTTACATAAAAACGAGCCTTTCTAACAGTTTATTATGCATGGAAAAAGTACAGAATAAACAAGTAAAACGGTGCAATGAATAAAGCACGAATCTATACACTGTCTACAAGAAACTAAACTGCTGAACAAGGACTAGAGAACTCATGTCAAGATGTCAACGGATAACCGAAACGAATACTCAAACCCTCGTCCCTAATATGGATCGCAGGTTTGAACTAATAACCCTCGTCCCTAGTGTGGACTCGCAGGCTAGCCTCTACTACTAACCCTCGTCCCTAGTGTGGACTCGCAGGCTAGCATCACCCTCGTCCCTATTGTGGACTCGCAGGCGTAAATCCTATACTGCTAACCCTCGTCCCTAGTATGGACTCGCAGGCTAGCATCTACTACTAACCCTCGTCCCTAATGTGGACTCGCAGGCTAGCATCACCCTCGTCCCTAGTGTGGACTCGCGGGCGTAAATCCTATACTACTAACCCTCGTCCCTAATGTGGACTCGCAGGCTAGCATCTACTACTAACCCTCGTTCCTAGTGTGGACTCGCAGGCTAGCATCAAGGTTCAAGACACGGAGGCACGACTCAATCAAGGCACGACCAATAAGAAACAAGGCTAACTGTTAACACTGTCTAAAGCAATGATAAAAATATAAGAATAGGATATGAAAAATACATATCAAATAGTATGAGAAAAACTGGATAATAAATAAAGACAGTGCATGTAAATAAAGCTGTGTAGAAAGGCAAGGTATACTTGCCTTAGGTCCTTAGCTGCTGGTACTGGTCACTATACTGAGTCAAATCCAATGAACCTATTTTGTGAAGTAAATCGAATCAACACATGAATTTAACCAAGATAAAACTATCTTTAATAATTGCTAATTGCTCATGTACTTCTAATGGCCCTAAATTGCTTGGTGGTCTCTACTTCTAATCTGTTTCGAGTACTGGTCTTCATTGCCACCCTTAATCATCTTTACATATGTATACTCCATATATAAGTGCATGTAGGGCTTGCTAGTGCACCCTGGCATGGTGTATATATGTTTATCCCTTGAGAACAAGAATGAAGAAGATGATGATTGCACTTCAAAACTTCAGCTTGAGTAACTTGGCAATATATTAAATGATTGTACTTCAAAACTTTAGCTTGAGTGATGTGTGTCACGACCCGCTACCCAAATTGTTGGGCCAGGTCGAGTCATGTCCAGCCTACGTTGAGATAAAACGTAGTAAGCTGTTCTAAAGACAACATGATAAGACTAAATGTGCTAACAGTTCTATAAGTGAAATAAAGTCATAAATGCTCCAAACACAAAAGTCGTCTCATATAGAAATAAGTCCAAAGTACAAGTGATCTGAAATGTAAAACTGGATACATGTCCAGTTACAAAATATGTAGCCTAATACATGACTACACTAAATATCCCAAATAGCTGAGCAAACTAGACGAGTCTTCCCGCAGGAACATCCTCGTATGGCAAAGCCGGGTCCTCGGCAGTATCTCCATAATATGTATCGCAAAGTAACTCCTCCTCAGTAAGGACACCTACAACGTTATCCTGTCAGGACGGGAGCAAGTACTGAATCTAACAAACTAGCATATGAAACATGAAAATGAACATGAGAGAAATAACTGGAAAGTATGGCATCACATAGTCTATCATGGCAAGGACACATATGTCATAGAGACAGATGTATATGTAATATTTAAAACTACAGCAGGTACGTGATCGGTCAATAGGTGTAAAATATACTGTGGTACAAGTATATAAAATGTACTTCCGTACAAGTAAAACAAGCGATAGATGCACATACGTACAAATACAGCTGGTGCGCCTACGACAAGGTACACATAAAATGTCAACCTTGCTCGGTACGTACGTACGAGTAAGGGGGCATGATCACGTACGCTACTAACAGTTTTCCTATAACCCATATTCTAATCATGTGAGAGATACATAAAAACTGTTCTAAGCATGGTAGTAACTGGAAGTACAACATGTAGAGATCTAACTTGCTACCCCAAGGATCAGCATTTAACATGGTGGGGTTTGCAGTTCATTTATGTGACAATATGTAAAGTTCGTAGAAAGTACTTGCCTCTAGCAAAGCAAAGCAAAACAAGCTGCGATAAAAGTGCTATGGATGTCCGATAACTCGTCACTGTAGAAATAAATACATAAACTTAGCTTTTATACTAAGCTAAAACACTAGGACACTAATTGGTGCGACACGACTTGTGACTGGGCACCTAGCCAAAATGATGACTTTGGCATAGGAGACCAATATGGGGTGACACACTACTTTAACTAACTTTCTAGGGTCTTTACACTAGTGAGGGGTGGGGTTCAACACGGCTAAAACTCAAAATAACACAAAAAGCTACAAGTCGTAATTAATCAATAAATAAATCAAATGATCATTGTGTTCTAACAATTTTTGAGATAGACAAAAGGCTTAGTTTTACTTAAAGTAAAGTACCGAAGTGATCCTTGTTAATCATAGAAATTTATTATAATTTTTCTAGAATTTATTAACCAGTACAAGTATTTTATAAAAATCAGTTTTCCTAAGTATACAGAAAATGAGTTTTGGTTTCATATGCCAAACTAGTGGCAAAACTGTAAATTAAATACTATAAAAATTATACTAAATTAGCTAAATTAACATAGTATCTAAATACTATTTTTCCAGAATTTTAGCAGTACTTTAAGTATTTTTAGAAAATCAAAAACAGCATTGCACACAATTGAAATTAATTAATTAATTATCTGCGTATTTTGTCCATGTATATAATTTGAACCAAAGTTCAAATACAGGACCCAAGGCCATGAATCAAGTCCAATATGACTTGTACAGGTCTTGAATGTGTGAAAATATATTTGGGCCCAAAAACCCATGCTAGGCTTGGACACCAAATGGTTGCAGTAATTTAAATGCACTAAAATACAATTTGATAAAAAGTGTAAAATAAATATTAATATTTAATAAGGCAAAATTATGCATAGTGATAATATACATACATATGTTTAAAAGTACATATATATATATGTAAGGAAAATACTTAATTTATAAAGTATATATATATATATATATATATATATATATATATATATATATATATATATATATATATATATATATATATAAATATATATATATATATATATATATATATATATATATATATATATATATATATAAGGAAACATTTAATTATAAAGTGTATATATAATAATGTATATATACACATAAAAATATATATATACATATACATACATATATATTATAATAAAGTACTAAATATAACATATATATATACATATATAAAAATACAGTACATATATACAGTATAATAATACATATATATATATATATATATATATATATATATATATATATACACAAATATATGTATATACATATATATATATATAAATATATATATAACCAGAAAAAGAAAAGAAAAGAAAAAGAAAAAGAAAAAAGAAAAAGAAAAAGAAAAAGAAAAAGAAAAAGAAAAAGAAGAAGAAACAGCATTAAGGGGGCTCGAACCCTGCCCACAGAAAGGGGGGGTTTAATACTACTGCGCTGGCCAGTGGGCCAATTGGCCCGCTGTGTTAGGATTAGACTTAGGTTGATTTTATTTAGGTTTAAACGAGTTAACATACAAAAAAATAATAAAATCAATCCTGTGTCCGGACAGTTTGGGATACAGGAATCCACGTGTCCGTGCTATGCATGACACGTACGAGCTCAGTCTCGCGTGTTCGAGCACAGCGTTAGGTTCGTCGTGTCCTGGCGAGTCTCGTGCGTGAAAACGAGACACGCACGACACGATTCAAGTTCTGTTACTCACGTGTCCGGCGGTTGGGGGGGTTCAAGTGTCTTGGACGGCGGAGGAGACGTCGGCGAGGCGGCGCTCGGGTGGCGCTGGGGTCGTCTCGTCGAGGCGCGTCTGATGACGGCGGTTGGGGGCGGTGGATGTCGACGGTGGGGCTGGACGGGGACTCGTCGGAGTTAGGGTTAGGTCTAGGGTTTTTGACAGAGACGAGAGGCTGCGGTGGTTATGGTGGGGTGTAGAGCTAGGGTTTGGGTCTGGGGAAGAAGGGGGGTTTATTTATAGGGGTTTAGGGCGGTGGATTGGCCAGAGTCGGCCAGAAAACGCGGGTCGTCGTCGGCGTGGCAGGCGTCGGGGGTGGGTGAGCCAGAGGAGAGAGAGTGAGTTCGTGGGGGGGGGGGGGTTGATTAGTTAGCAAATTGGCCCCCATAGTTTAGAAAATTACAGGAAGGCCTTAACCGAGTCTAAATGCAATTAAGAATTTGCATTTCATAATTAATAACAAATAATTAATTACAAACTGACTACAAAACAGTTTAGAAAATTACAAACAGATATTAAAATAATTTAGAAAATTACAAATTAATATTTTTGTATTTTAAAACTTATTTAAAAACCATTTAAAAATTCTAAAAAAATTCCTAAAAATCCTAATAAATATTTTAAGGCTAAAAATGACATTAATAATTAATTAACACTAATTTAATATTTTTTGAAAAACAGGGGCTTACAATGTGCATATGTCTATCCCTTGAGAACAAGAATAAAGAAGGAAAGCTATGGAATAATCCTTATGAGTGGTCAATGTTGCAGTTGCACACAATGCACATATACAATAAAGTCACAACATTGACTTTGGCGTGTATATTTTTCTCCTGCCATGCCAAATAGGTATCTAACACAAACAATAAGATCCAGACACCATGTTTGCAGTATCTGTGATTTACAGGACAGTGGGAGAACATAAAACGTCACCAGTGCAAGTTACTTGGTCAGTTCTTATTTATAACCAGGGAGTATAACAACCTAGGAAGCACAATAAGATATGTGTGTATGTCCATCCTGGGACTGGACACTAGAACAAACGATGACTGTAAAGAAGTGATGTCACCAAGGGACAAAGCCCTTAATCAGCTGAATGAAGGAAAGGATATTGGAATTAAAGACTTGTTCATGCTGTTACACTGGCAGGATCCCCAACTAAGAGGATCAACCCAAACTTGAACATTTTCCAGGATATTAGATAACTAACAAGTATGACAACACAACAACATGTGGGTGACAGATACAAGAAACTAGTGCAGTTAATGTTCTGTAGCTGGAACAGGGAATATATTCAGGAATGATATGGAAGTGAACATTAATAAGGATGTGGCCTTGACTGCAGCAACAGGGAGCTAACCGTACACTAATGGATAGGAAGTTGTTTGTACCAATATAGACTGATATCTCAAGATCAATTTAAACAGGGTATGGAAACATTTGTGAGTATCTGCCAACTATTCTGTGCATCAAGTTTTATTATCCCTGCCTCACTTCAACCTGTAGTATAAAAACAGCCTATAGTTGCAATATCATACAGTGTCACAAAGGAACTGTATTGTTTGCAAAAATACAAATCCAACCATTAGTGTATGTAATGAGAGAACTCAAGGGGAAAAGGATTTGGGTCCCAGTGAGCTTACTGTGGGGAATTTGCCTTATAATGCAAAGGGTGTTATTCCCTTAGGCATACGATTCCCTGAACACTAATAGCTGCTACCAAACCCATTGAGGTATCAAGCATATAATGCAGAGTTTCCATCAGCGAACACAAATATTTGTAAGAAACAGATTAGAAAGATAAATCTAATAGAAAGCAAATGGATGAAAAAAATGTCATATTTGGCTGAGAGGAAGAGTGGTCACCAAGTAGTTACCAACCAGATGAGTAAAAGCCACACCAGCTGATGCAAAATTCCAATATAACAATGGCAGTTCAAGTGACAAGACAATGAATATGTTATAGGAAGGGAATCAATCCCACTTTATGGTCGACCAGAAGGAACCTGCAACTAAATGTTAATCACATCTATCTATAAGCTCATAGCATTAGCAACCTGCTACCCTGCTCTTTCTTGCTAAATAAATACCCTCTGTAATCAGTCTGGTTATCTTCCCACACCAATGTGCATACAGGTACAATCAAGCCTACAGGACATGCATATGGCATCATGTTATGGTGCCCAAAATGTATTCGACTTTGAAACATAGACCCCATGAATTTGCAGGATCCCACATCCCTTTGTACAGACTTGCCAAGGCAAGTACGGGCCAGCACAGGATTTGCCTGTGTGCACAATCCTTGCACACCCATATATGTTTGCAGGACACTTTATTTCCTTTCTCCAGTTCAGATGTCTCCCCCCATAAATTGCTATACTTCTCACCATAACCACTCGACTCCCCTACAGGGAATTTATTGGCAGTTACTTGTTCCCATACCCCTACTCAGGAATTTCTTCGAACATCTATCGATCCCCATCTAATGTGTTGTTAATGACAGTAATTGGCAAGTTTAACAGTAGATTTAGCTTACCTATTTGGATTGGAAGCCAAACTCGACTGCTCCTTCGACCTCTTCTTTGTTGTTCTGGCGATAGACAAAAAGTAGATTGCTAGGGTGTGGTTAGGGTTCGTGCGGCTACTCCCTCTCCATATATAAGCACTGATTGATTGATCAAATCTCTGAGGGGATAAAGAGAAAGAGATTTGATCCTATCTGTGTTTAGTTTGAATTTAAACTGAATTCAAATAGCAGGTTTTGGTGAGTTTGGTTTAAATGGCAATTGAGAATTTAAATATCAATTTATTCAATTAGGCCCCTGCAATTTCCTACATTACTCATTGGTCCCTGCTGATATAAAGAGTAAACAACTAATATAACGCATTATTTTTTTCATGTGAGACAAATACTAAATAATAAAAATAAAAAAATATAGGAGAAAAAAATTTGGTCAAGGGGTTGACAACAATAATGCCAACACCGATCCCAATCCTAGGGTCAAACCAAAGTCGGTAGTACGGGAGATTTTCTACCCAAGCTCGCGTCACTCAGATTTCTAAACATCGAGCACGATCACCTATTCGCATCAATGTATTCGTTGCGCATATTCGAATCCATTAAATCACCCAATCGACATACTTCACATATCCATTCTAACCAATTCATGTATTCGATCACGAGGTCATCCAGCTCGACAATACATTACGTCCCAATCTTACGCGAGTCCGATTATCCACGGTGGTTCATGAATCACCATGCAACGCTCCCGTAGAATAATCATTCTCATCGGGGCGTAACTCTTGTTTGAGTTTAGACTAACTCATTCTCGATACGCGGATTGGACCTACTCAATCCTCAAGTTTAATCATCAAGCATACCAAGTCATTCTCAAGTTTACCTTCGCGTCAAACCACAAGTCGAAGCAATCAAATTACCACGCCATCCAAGTTCAATCACTTCCGCTGTATGAATCACCATATCAGCGCTCACGCGGAGTGATCGTCCTAATCCGGTACGACGCATGTGCGAGGCTGGAGATGCGCTCGCATAAGACAAGAATGTCAACGTTGTGGTTGTCAACGAAGCAAATCCAAGCATTCACATTTTCATCCAAACCAAATCAATTCGATAGTCTGACCGTCATACGTTCAACTAGAAAATCCTCGAGCCAAGTCTATCTTTTCCTCGACACATTTTTAATATCCCAAGTATAGCATCCAACGGGACAATGACATTTGCATGATCGTCATTCGCCGAGTCAGAGTACTCCCGAGTTATCGCATATCGATCTTTGATACACCTCAATACCATCGACGATATGCGTAACCTGACGATCTTCCTTTGCAACCGATTTCGAGTCGTGCGTTGATGCTGTTGTCCGAGTTGGATATTCCACAATTTTCTTGATATTCAAGATCAAGTTTGATCGCTATTCCTCAAGCTAGTTTCAAGATCGTTGTCCAAACTCAAGTCACAATTTATTTGAATCAATCCAAATTCGCGCGCGTGATCCTCTAAGTTTTCCTCGATCAAGACCATTCATTTTCATTCATCGTTCCGAATCGTTTTCTAACTTGCGTTGCCCATTGACAAGTTGTCCGAACGACATCTCGTTCGGGACATTCAAAGTCACGACCAACTAAGCGTAACACGTTCTAAGGCTTTGCGCGATCGCATCGCCTCGCCGACGTACTCGTTGTGTTTCGTAATCCTCAATTTTCGCTCGAATGATTTTCCAAGAACATCCATACACCACTCGGATTCGAGCCATATGATCTAGTCGTCGATATTCATTCTTATTCTTCTCCGAACTTATCACATACACCACTCGGATTCAAGCCATCCTATTTAATCCACAATCACATTTGCATCATGCGCTAAGACATCCTTCAGATTCGTTCGACGAATATCTAGCGTAATCGCTCACGTCGCCTCGACGTACTAAGTCGTTCGCACTAATCCTCAAAATCTAATAAATCTTCCGTGCATGCCTAAGCGTTAGTTTGATAGCGTTCCTATCGATATACACTCTAAGTGTATCTCCGTTCTCGATCGAGCGATACTTGATATCGCTCGCAACCCGATTGCACCCAAAAGTCGAGGTGCGCGACACGCGGCACAACTTAGCCAGAAGGCCGTGTGCATAGCTATCCCGTGCGGACTATATTCGAGTTTGCACGCTCACTTATTCTCGTTCGAGCGATAACCGATCTCGCTCGCATCTCGTTTGTACCGGAAGGTCTAGGTGCGCGATACTCCGTACAACTTAGCCAAAAGGCTGCGTGCATAATCATCATGATCGAACTATACTCCGGTCTCGTATATTTCGTTTGCTATTGTCAGCGTAAGCTTATTCAAGCACGCACTGCGTTTGCTAACTCTTAGCATCGGTTCCTTCCAACTCAAGTTCGTCGTGGTGGCACAAAGGCCTTCGCCTATCGATCCCATCCAACCGAGTACCTGTACGAGCTTTTGAAAATATTAGACTTATTGTATGGAACATCCCAAGGCACAACGAGAGAGAGCGTATACTTCTTTTGTTTCAATGAGATTTGAAAACTGAGAGAATCGAAATGAAGTCCAAGGACGTAAAGCCGTGCTCTGATACCAATCTGTCACGTCCCGCTCCCGCAGGAGCGATCGTCCTCGCTAAGGCGTGATGCCGCACGGGCCTAGGTTACGCCCGTACAAGGCCAAGTCCAGAAACGGCCGATTTGAGCTAGGCCACAGAGTCGCACAGAGTGTCCCCATTGCAGCGGAAAGTAAATGAACACAAATTGAAGCGAATTCAACTCTTTATTGATATTCAAGAAGTTTACAAACGGCTAGGCCGATATTACAAATCGCTCAAGCTCTCTCTCTCTGAAACATAAAAGGCGTGCCAAGTGGCTTACAACATAGAATGATACATGGCGATGTTCCGATACATTATGTCCTGTATATGGTGCTTCAGTTCCTTGCAATGCTCCAAGGCTCTGGAGATAGCTCCGCGCCTTAGCACGTTCGATGGAAGCTCCGCATCCACCGGCGTCTCCTGCATCCTGCAAGCAGACTGTGGGGTTATCAATACATTATTATGCACTGGTGGGGAGGCTAGTTCGCCCACAATGCTATCATTACCAAACACGTTCCATTCACTTTTGTGCATCTCTATCATTCATTGTCTTTCTAATCTTGCCTTAGGATCAATTTCATGGCATATGTCATAACCTATCCCGTGTTGCCAAATTCAAGTGTCGCATGGAAATACATGCATGACTTACTCATACTTACCGTCCGGCCTTCCCTGTCCAACGTAAACCAAGTTAGTCAACAATTCATATGAAATAACTTAACGTAGTTCATGAAAGCATTCAATGTCAAGTGAGTGTCCTTGCCTCGGGTTCTAGCACTTCGTAAGCACGTTTTCTAACTCGTTTGCTCAAGTACTCTTGATCATTTTGTGTGTTATATTCAAGCCTATTCAGAAAGCGCTTTGTACAGTTAACTTAGACTACTTTGATTTCAATGCAAGGACTTGCACGTGGATTGCCACCAGCAAAGCCCACTTAAATCTATATGCACCGGTCGCTGGCATCACAAGCCATTTTGGACACATCCAAGCCGTGGTATTTCTCAACTAGCGTAGGGTGAGGACTGGCACACACCCCGTTAGTCTCTTGAAATACTCCTGCACTTACGTCCCCTGGGTGGCCGAGTCCGCACCCAGGCAGCCCGTAAGCCATGACTTTGATCCCGCCTAGGCCGGCCACGATCCTCTCTTTGATCATGTCGCAGAATCCGTATCACCCGTGCACGGGTCCGTCCACGACCATTTCGTATTTTATCGTCATAGGCTAACCCTTAGCCATAATGCGTTATCGACCAGGTTGGCGTCCGTACAGCGCGGGTAGCGAGCCCCGTTGCACGTGCCCGTCATACATGTCGCTAACCATTCCTTTCCTTCTTATCTTTTATTTATTCCTTCTTTTCTTTCTTCCACTTGTCCATTCGTTCATTGATTCATTTTCGTATTCATCCTTTCGTTGATTTATTCATTCGCTCGTTTGTTCGTTCATTCTTTTATTTATACATTATGCAACTTCCCGTGCGGGAGTCGTATTGGCGACCCATCGGTCCCATAGTCTTTCAATATTGCTAAACTATACTCGGAATGACTATGTTGATAGTCTTCCCGTTTCATTGTTGTAAACCATTCATTGTTTCATTGTTGAACGCATAAGGGACTTGAACGTAAGCTTGTGCCTTAGCACGAGCGTGGAGCGCGGTGCGAGAGTTCTCGTATTTTCCATATTCCTTTCCATATACTATACAAGCATACAAGATGGGATTAATCCCTTAGCTAGGTGCGTCGGGTCATTTATTAGCATGCGCGGTGTTATCGCCTAGCGATTTCAGTGATAGTGTCCGTATTATTATGTGTCTAGGCTAAGCAAAGACGGGTTCATCGGAGCCATCCACCTTAGCGATGTTCGTATCGGCGAGCGATACTCCGAGCGCGCCTTTGAAAGTCTAAGTCTGGATTCATCTTTGACGGGCCATTGTAAGTCTTGCATCGATTCTTCATCAGGTCGATGCCAACTCTTCGGGTCGACGGCTCGTTTGAGTCGTTGCACTTGCCGTTTGAATCGGCATTCCGCTAGGGCGGAGCGGGTCATTACACTCAGTAGGGAGGTCTGATATCGGCGCAGACGAAGACGACCCAGGATCCTGTCACGACCCGCACCCGGATATACGGGTACGAATACGTGGGACACGCCCAGCCTACGCCGCAGTATCGGCGGTAGAACGCTGTCAAGTATACTATACTAACTACCACATCTAAATATCCATAACTAGAAATGTACTCATAACACATCACGAAAACTAAGGAAGATAAGACAAGAAATAATAACAATATCACTAGAACAACTAGAATCTACAATGATCATAAGACAGGAAAATAAAGAAGGAACAACAAGACTAACTAAGGATAACTACCAGGCAAATCACATAGAAGAATAGTGAGATCCACCTCATCTAGCAACATCATGAAGTCCAATACTGAGGGCACAACTACTCCTAAAATTTTATCAACATATCCAGTCAGGATGGAACGAGCATAAATCTCAAATAACAGTTCTAGTTAGACGATATTAAAAATGTAGCAGTAATTAGAGAGAATATACGAGGTAAAATAATGTGTACATGAATCATGGTAAGGCATGTCAAGACTGTAACTGAATGTAAGAACAAGAAAACAGTATATATCATGTACAAAAATCTGGAACTATATCTATGTGAGTTTAGTATTAGTTTCAACATGTGATCGGCTTAGAACTTGATAAAATGTTTGGCCTGGCTAATCATACGTGAGTGTATGATTAACACTATACAATAATGATACAATAATCTGTGGGGTATTGATCACATATCTACGCTAACACCCCCATCCCTGACTAATATAGTGGATCCAGTCATGACACGTCATGACACGTGATTCTCTGAGAAGGTAGCTAGCCTTCGCAGGAATCCTGTCTATACAATGCACAAGGAACTAGGAAGACTTGCACAAGGCATACCATATATAAGAGGAATAACATCTTATGACGGGATCCAGACAAATATCAATCCGTGTGAACAATGTGTCAAGAGAACAAGGATATCTACACTAAATACAAGAAACAAAGACGATATCATAAAACAGAAATATTATCAGAGAATGTACTCGCCTGTGATCTGGTGGAATATGTCAACTGGTCCAAGAACAGTGCCTCGAGGACCTATAGGTAGAATACTGTATCAATATAAGGGTTTGGAAGTAAAATCAAGTCATACTAAGTCAACTAGGTCAATTTAAGTCAAGGGTTGACTTACAGTTGACTTTCGGTCAACTGGTCAACTCTGGTCAACCTAGGTCAACTTTAGGTCAAACTTGACTAACGTTGACTAACAGTTGACTTTGGGTCAACTGGTCAACTTTGGTCCAGTTCCAATCAATTTTATGCTACGGTTGACTTCCGGTTGACTTTGGTCAAAATAGTCAACTGTGGTCAACCAAGGTCAAAACCAGTCTAACCTAGGTCAAAAGTTGACTCTACTTCGACGTTCAGTCAAAGTAGTCAACCATGGTCAAACTGGGTCAAAGCTAGTCTCTACAAACATCTACAGGGTCAACACATTTAATTTCAGTGGATGTGAAATCACTGGAATCGATGGATCTCAAAATACCACAAAAGGAGAAAGATTATAATAATATGGTGAAACCTACAGATGTTGTCGGATGGTGAAACAACCATCATCAACGTGTCCAGAATGGTCAAATCAGCTAGAATAGCCTGTCCATAAATCCAATTTGGACACAGGGGCAAAAAGGTAATTTCGGGCCAAAATGGTGTCCGTGTCGGACCCACTTTGCACCGAAAAATGTGTCAAAATAAAAGTGCACAAAATCTAACAAATTATATGTCCACGAATCCAGAATGACGATACGAACCCAACGGTATATCCAGAATTGGATTCCGTTGACCCAATCTCAAATTGGTCCGTTGACCAGGACATTGAAATTTCGAATTGCACGGAAAAGCGTGTCGGAGCTAATGTCCTCAAAACTCAGCAAATTATATGTCAACGAGTCCAGAATGACGATACGAACTCAACGGTATATCCGAAATTGGATTCCGATGAGCCGAACTCAAAATGACCCACAGACCCAGATATTGGTATCCGACTTGCACCGAAATGCGTGCCGGAACCAATGTCCACTAAAACCTAGCAAATTATATGTCAACGAGTCCAGAATGACGATACGAACTCAACGGTATATCCAGAATTGGATTCCGATGAGCCGATCTCAAAGTGACCCGTTGACTCAGAAAGTGGGACCCGGTTTGCACCGAAATACGTGCCAGGGCCCATGTTCTCCAAATCAAGCAAACTTTATATGAAAACATGCCAGAACGACGCCACGAGTCTACTGGTGGTGTCAGAAATTGAATCCGGAGTCTCGGGTTCAAAAATGGAATTTTACAAGTGCAACACTAAGAATTCGAACGGCCAACTTTGGCATCGAATTCGACCGACCTAACAAGCTCAAACTGAAATGAAATCTAAAGGGGGCAGGAAGAGGGTTATACCAGTTGTGCACCGGAACTGACGGCGCACCAAACGAAGTTGCAACGACGAAGACACGAACCCGCGAAGTTGGCGTCGCAAAACTGTCCAAAAATAGTACAAATTAAAACGTCAACTTGGTGGCCGGTTTTGATGTATCAAACGACGAAATTAACGGTTCAAACTTGACAGAGGTGAAGAGGGATATACCGAGATTAAGACGGAGTAAGGAGTTCGCTGATCCAACGGTCGGATCTTCCAGAAAATCGGTACGAAGTCGCTGTCCCGAGACGCGAATTCTGAAACTTCCCCGCGCGCGTCACGGCGGGATCTCGTGCAAAATGCACGGATAGCCCGTTTCCCGCATCGGGGACGACGGAGGCGGCAAAGGGGCCTCGCCTGAGGTCGCTCGGCCATGGGTGGCCGGCCACACGGTGGCGCGCGGCCACCCCCGGCGCAGCTGCGACCGCTGCTATGGCAGCTGCTACTGCCGCTCTCTTGCCGCCACTGCTCGCTGCAACTACTACTGCTGTGTGCGGCTGTGGTGCGCGCGGACAGGGCGGCGGTGCGACGCGGCGGCGAGCAGCGGGTGGAGGTAGCGAGAGTGGTGGTGGCGGTAGTGATGATGTGTGTAGATGATGATGATGATGATGATGTTAAGAAGATGAGGAATAGGAGGAGGAGAGTGGGGAGTCTCGGCCTAGGGTGGTGGTGGTGCTTGGCCGTCGGCCAGGGGCTGGGCTCGGATGGCCATGGTGATGGTGGTTTGATGGTGAGGGTGTCACGACCCGCACCCAGTGTGAGGGCACGAGAAGTAACGAACGCCCAGCCTACGCCGCAGTGTCGGCGATAGAACGCTGTCCTGAGTCACCATATCTAACACAATCTAACCAAGCTATGAATAGAGTAAAAATAATACGTAACTCAATCACAATACTAAGATGGAACAGAAGAATAATCTCAAGAAAGTCACTATAAAAGTATAGGCGTAAACCACCAAAAATATCTCAAGTACAACTCATAAAAGTCTCAAAAGAAAATGTAAAATAAAGTGCTAAGTCTCAGCTAGTCTATGGGCAAGTCCTCAGCGACTGTGGGATCCTCCTGTGGGTCCACGTCGCCAGTGTTATTTAAGCCAATGCCATAATAAGTAGGACAGTACTCCTCATCATCACCTGTAAAATTTTTAACATGCCCAGTCAGGACGGAACGAGCACATATCTCTCACAACAGTTCATATCAGGAATGGACATATAAAGCAAGCTATAGAAAATTATACATGAAACGCTGTAAAGAGAAATCAACAGAAGAGAAGATATAACTGAGATATAAATATGATAAATAAAGAATATAACCTTCTACGTGAAACAGAGCATGAATTGGTTATGTAAACAGCTTGGGTTGCACATGGATACAACTACGGAAAGAACATGGATAACAACTACTGGGGATAATGATCACATAACCAACTACACTCTCCCTGTCCCCAACTAATTCACAAGGATCGAAGCATGTTATGTTATTGCAAATGGATAACAACTACTGTATACATGGAGCTCATATGGTCATGAGTGTACATGAATAACATATGAGTGCACATGGATAAAAGTGAATACATGGAGTACATGATGAACATGATAAAGTACATGAAACATGACATATTCGATGTATCCGAGGGGATAACATCGCATGAAAAGATCCATAGGGTACCGATCCGTGTGAACGTCATGTCAGCATCAAGTATACTAGTCTATAACAAGAGTACATATCCAAAGAAGCATGAAAAGATCAGAGAATGTACTCGCCTGGCAATCCGAACTGCTGATGATGAAAAGTGACTGGACTGGAGTAATAAGATCCTATTTAAAATAATCCACATGTCATAATACAGTCTAAAATATCATAAGAGAAGTCTTCAATGCAAATTCTACATGATTTGGGTCAATCTAAGTCAAAGTCAACCTTGGGTCAACTTTGGTCAACCAAGCTAGTCAAACTAGGTCAAAGTTGGTCAACTAGTCTACAAGTCCACTTTTAGGTCAATACTAGTCTTAGAGTTGATTTGGTATGTGTTGGTGGTATCTTAGGTTTTCAAGAAGTCTAATCTTAACAACCAATGAATCATCACAATACTTTAACTCATATAGCCCTATATCTAATATCTATACCTTAGACTAGTATATACCAAACTCTAGGTTAGGGTACCTCTTAGGAAAATTCTATTTTTTAGAAAAATAGGAAATCTCAATGCTAAACTCTATTTTAACTATCAACCAACCATCTAACTATCTAAACTAACTTGGCATCAACAATCCTAATTAATCAATAAACTGAACTCTAGAATCCTACAATCAAACCATTCATATATACATCACAAGATTTCAGATTTCTATTCTAATTCTAACAAGCAGTCCTAAACTAATCAATACCAAGTAACCATACACACCCACATGTGCACCTTGCACTTGGCAGTTGCTGCCAAACAGCAACCCAGGTTGCTGTTATAACCTTCACACCTACTGCTGTTGTTGCCTTGGCAACAAACAGCACTGCAACCAGTTGCTACTGCTGCAACTGCTCATACTGCAGCAAGCAATTGCTGCTGCTGTTGATCTCTTCTTCTTCCTCTCCTCTTTACACCAACACACCTGCATACATACATCCATCTCAACAAATCTCAATTTTCAGTTTCTAAAACCAACTAACCACCATCCATCTTAAAACTGGAAGTAACTTAAACATTCACCTAAACCTCACTTCCCAGTTTCAGATTCCCCAATCAATCGATTCTCCATATCAACATTAACAAACTCAACAGGTCCAACTATACACAAGCTCAAACCAATGTAATTCGAGATCAACTAAACCAACTACTAACTTATTAAATCAAAATTGAACTTAATGCTTAAAATCATATTTTTTTACTGAACCACAAACTCAGGAATGAACTCGAGAGCCCAAAATCTGAACCAATACTCGACTCAACCCTCTCGATGTTGCCAACTAGATGATGTCACATAGGTGTGGTCAAATAAGATCTGTAGGTTGGGTTTTACACAGGAATTACATTCGAAAACAGATGGGGAAATTCAAATTACTGAAACAGGGAAACAACAGAACCCAAAACCTGATACACAACACAAAAATCCTAACATGGCCTAAACATTCGAAACTTTACAATAATAGTCAAAACTAGAGGTTGGTAAAGATGTCAAGGGTCTAAACATGAACTGTAGGTGTCGTGTGTCCAAGAAAATAGGACACAAAGTGTCCTAAACACTCGTGAACCCAAAACTGAACCAAATCCTCGTGCACGCGCGTCACTCATCCTAGGGCTTGACACAGAGCGAAATAGGACACGTGGTTACTCGTAAACGTAGCCCAACTATAGGGATACACATCCACGTACCTGCACTGGCCTCTCGCCATGTGTCCGTGTCGCACGAAGTGCGTATCGGACGCCGCGTTCTCACGCGCGCGCGACAGTGCACGTCCCGTGCCGTGTCGATTTCTCCCTCGATACTCTTCGAAACCCCACGAAATTTTACGAGAACTATGAAAGAAATTGCCCCTACCCACAGGCTAAAAATCATGCGTCGAGTCGCTGTGTCCAGCGAGAACGGACACAGCAGTAGCAGGGCACGCGCGCGGTCCTCGTGCGCGCGTGCGTGTCCTGTTTTGGACACGAATTCGTGTCGATTCAAACAAGAACCTAGGGTTTGGGAATCCTCACATATAACGGCTACTAATTCGTGAAGTTAGATTGCAAAAATAACATAATCGAATTATAAGAGGAATTTCATCGAACACGTTTAACCCTAATCCGATACGTGTCCGATACACCTATCAAACGGACACGAAACTTAACCAAACTTCATGGGTGGGTCTAGGGTACCTAGATGCATGCTACTATGAAGAAAAATTAGAAGAAACTATAGAGTTTACGGGTTTACCTATTACGAGTTGAAAAAATCAAGAAACTGACTCCTCGATCGATGAGACGACCAGTTTCCACCGAGCAAACGCCTCCAACTCCTTGCTAACAATGCTCCAGCAAATTCTCCTCCTTCCCACGATCACAACGCACTTCGTTTGTGGTGAAACGAAGGTCGTATGAAAAAGTTAGGATTTTGGAGAGCTGGAAACTAGGGTTTTGTAAAGGGGGTGTCTATTCCAATGCAATGCTTATATAGGGGATGGGGGTTTCCTGTTTTGGCCGACCATATGAGTCCTAATAGGGTTAAAGTTGGTTCATGGGTCCCACTCCTCTATTTAAGTTGAGTTTAAGCTCAATTAACAAAAGGCTACAAAGGCCAATTAATTAAATAGCCTAAAAATAGCCAAATGGCTTCTAAATTAAACCAAAGCCTAAAAATAAAATCTAATTAGCTAGATACTCATCATAGGTCATGGTTAGTCTCTAATGTGGGTTTTCTAAAGTTAGACCCAAGGCTAAATCAATCACAAGTCAATAATATCTAAAAGATCATAAAATGACTTAAATGGCTAAAATACCCTTATTTCAAAAAGTGGGTGTTACAAGTCTACCCTCCTTAAAATAATTTCCTCCTCAAAATTAAGATGATCCTACCCTTCTAGGTCAATCCCCAACAATCATGGTCTTACGAAAACTTATCTAAATCATGCAGTTGAAAAGAATCATACAGGGTTATGGCAGGCAATCAGTCTGGAGTCTCGTCTAGCTACTAAGGTCATACCAGATCAAAAGTAGTCATAAGGTATCAAGCATACAAACATTATGGTAGGGTACAGTAATCATCAAGATAGGATAAGGTATGGGTCAAGAACTCACCTCTACTAGGTCTGGTAGCTGGAACTCTCTCTCCTGGAGGTAGGCCTCGTCTAGGGGCAAGTGTAGTAGGACAGTCTCGTATCTTGTGTGCAGCTGACCCACAAAATAGGCACAATCCTAGTCTCTTCCTACAGTCCTTCCATGCGTGCCCAAGCTTCTTACAGAAGGCACATGTAGGCACTCGCTCAGCTGGTCTCTGCTGGACAGGAATCTGAACTGGATAGGCTGGTCTAGGCTGAAAGCCTGGGTACTTCTGAGGCTCTGGGTATAAACTGCTCCTCGCTCTCTTGGGACTAGGCTCCTCCCTCGAATGCATGTAATCCCACAACAGTTGGATACTGAGACTCTGCTCTCTCATAAGCTCAGCCTGAAGTCTTTGTACCTCCCGTAAATCCTGAAGAAATCTGTGAATATGAGCTTCAACAGGAATGGTATGGGGTACCGCTCCAGGAGGCAAAAGAAGGCCCTCAGTCTCCGGCTGAACTGCAGTCCCCTCCTGAAGGACTGGAGATGGAGGGAAATTCTCCGGTGAGGCTGCTAACACCTCCTGAGCAATAGAAGGGAAAGTTACAATCTCGGTCTCATCCAGAATTGCGACTGTGCACTGGGAACAAATTCTGGTCATGGGTGCCTTTCTGGAAAAGATGAGGATAAATAATAAATCATTGGGCTGTAAGACAGTATATCATCCTATACAAATACTGGTGATTATAAAAACAACTGAAATTAACCATAAATCATTAATATTCTAAAGATGATAAAAAAAAATCGAAAGTTTAAAGCACGACTGTCAATAACACTGGAATCCAAGCACACTATATATATATATATATATATATATATATATATATATATATATATATATATAGAAATTTTAGTCTCGATATGATCTAAGTTGATCAAATCCAGGATGAATCGAGGTTTGGTCAAGATGGAGAACGAGGTCGTTGAAGTCTCGGCACGAGTATCCAAGATTTGAAATCCATGTCACAATTGGATTAATTCAATTGAGTAAGGTTCCAAACATTGGACGATAAGGGAATGACCAAGTCGACTGGTCGCGATCGTGGGTTTAGAATTCAACACTTATTGAAATCCTAAAGGATACTGTGAGGATATAGAATTAAGCCACTATCCTCCTTTTGATAAGGAAGCTAAACGTGATACTCTGGGTTGACCTATTAAGTATAGTGCCTTGCCTTTCTGAATTATGTGAAAGGCAAAAACAAAAGAGTTCAAAGACGATACTATTGAGTACAATACGTGGTTCATAGACGACGAAAATAGTTCAAGAAGAATTGCCAAACTGTCGTGGATGAGACAGATGCTCTAGAGTCTCATCCACGTAGAGTAATATATGAAAACGAACCAAGTGCACTAGGTTGCTCAGACCATCATACACCGGTTCTGATTAGACAATATGTTAGTGGGTCGCAACCCAATAAAATATGTCATGATCAAGCTCAAAAAGGGATAAGCTTGCAAAACTAAGGCTAAATTAGCAACATAAGGTAGTCAAGTATAAGTAAGGGAGGTAATGATGAGGAAGAAAAGAAATAGTCCAAGATCCTTAACTAAGCTGGTCAAGCAATCAAGATAAGGTGCAATGTTAAGCATTTAAAGAACAAGAAGAACACCATCACATGTCGGGTCGAAAGAAATGAGTCATGGTTGGATCTCGAAGTTAAGTCAGAACGTAATTTAGTATCATGGTGAGGGTACAGGAATAAAGAAAATCAAGTTGAAGCATGAAATAAATTTAATTAAGAATCCAGTGAAATAATTTAGGGACACAATACTAAAGGCGAATACTGTTAAGGAATGATCAAATACCACGGTTAGAAGTCATAATAAAAGATCTATATTTGAGAGAAGGTTGAGTAGGTCAAGATTTGAGATACAGTCCTATAGTTTGGCAGACGACTAACAACACTAGAGTATATACTACTATCATAGTCATGAGTGATATGGCAATTCGTGTCGAACACTTCTATCTCATTAAGGTTTCCTTGGTGGCCTACCATTTCATTCCTTTAAAAGAAATTTCCAAAATAACTACCGCAATTTTTTTTATTCACTCTAAGTCATCCAATCTAATCACGACTAACATTTAAATCCTTTTCATAAATCTCCTAATAACTTTTATCTCGTTACTACTAACCTTTCCAAATTTAGCATTCCAATCCAACTTTAAACTCCAGAGTAATAAATCATGAATCCATAAAATTCTATATCACTTCCTAAATTTAAAAACTCCCAATTTGTCTCAAATAATCCTCAAGATAGACACTCAGCTTATCACGGCAATCTAGCAGTTACAGCTCAGTATTTTAACGCGCTTATCAACCATAATTTCTCCTTCTAAGTCATTGAAACATAATCACTACTTCTTAAACCAAAATCCAAATAGGTTTTTAAAACTTCAATCAATTGACACGATTCCAAATTTGAGATTTTTGTTTTTCTTCCAAAATAATTGTTTTCATATCTTCCCAATCTTTTAAACCAAAAATTTTAATATCATTGCTTCCACTTAAATTGAAATCCATAAACATATACATCGCAACTTGTACGACTCCATTTAATAGTTCATACTGCCACTCCTCCCCTTCCTTTTTTTTTGATCATTCAAACCAATCTATATACTTTCAAGGATGTATAATCATAATCCAATAATTCATGAATCACATCAATTCCTGAAATCAATTTATTTAGATTCTAACTAATTTCCTCCAGTATCAAGATATAATTTTATAATCCTCTGGTGATTACTACTTAGAATCTTCAAGATAAATTTCCTTGGTAATATCCCAACTTATAAACTACTAATCATTAAAGCATCCTTTTTAAAAAAATGCCCTTATAACTTAATCAAAATCTCTGTGTATCCCAATTCCTTAATGTAATCTTCCTAGCCATGCGTTTGACCAATGAGTATATAGCAGTGTAGCCATCTTCCTAACCATTATTAAACACAAGAAAGTAAGGGTATTGGTGAAAAGAGTTCAAACAAGATGCAGGAATCGAGGGAGGAAGGTGGACTAAAGTAAGGGAAAAAGGAATTTAAATCGAAGCTCAAAATGAGATTCTCAAGGGTCGTCCCAGGGAATCTCTCAGGAATTCCTAATAGTGATTGAGTACCTTAACTTATATCTTATATCCTACTGCAGGTTGTAATGATACTCTAGTTCGAGTACCACTACGAATCATACTAGTTGTGATTGGACTGACCTGCATAGGCCACCACTAAAAATGTGTCACGACCTGCACCCAGTGTGAGGGCACGAGAAGTAACGAACGCCCAGCCTACGTCGCAGTGTCGGCGGTAGAACGCTGTCCTGAGTCACCATATCTAACACAATCTAACCAAGCTATGAATAGAGTAAAAATAATACGTAACTCAATCACAATACTAAGATGGAACAGAAGAATAATCTCAAGAAAGTCACTATAAAAGTATAGGTGTAAACCACCAAAAATATCTCAAGTACAACTCATAAAAGTCTCAAAAGAAAATGTAAAATAAAGTGTTAAGTCTCAGCTAGTCTATGGGCAAGTCCTCAGCGACTGTGGGATCCTCCTGTGGGTCCACGTCGCCAGTGTTATTTAAGCCAATGCCATAATAAGTAGGACAGTACTTGTCACGCCCCAGAACCAGAATACTGGAGAGCGGGGGCAGACATAGCCAACTACGTATAATGAAATGGAATCCACGTCACTATACGGTCACGGCTGTCTAGATATATGAGGGTTTAACTACAATCCATCAGTCTTCTATGGTCCAGAACAAGCCTATTGTCTCAATCACAAGCGAATAATAACAGTCACAAGATATTAGAGCATCAATATACAATAGTAAGGCGTCCCATATATTACATATTGGATGATCATGAAGCTAGTCATACAAAATGTCAGGACTAGCAAGAGTTTTAGTCAATACATGATCAACCCTAGGATTTGTCAATCATGTTACAGCCCGTAGGCAGACAGCAAATAAAGGTGCAATACGAGCTAACACGTGCTCGCCGGCTAAACGCCTCAAAAGAATAATTTTACAAATAGAGTGGGAGGACAAAAGAAACCCACTCGTTGCCCTGGTTACGCCTGGTGGTCACAATCGGGCTGGAAGACAGGTGGATCCTCTGTTGCTGCTCCGATATTTGGCCACACAAAACCAGCTGGATCAGACCCCAGAAAGAGCAAGTGCCACAAAGGAGGCTTCACTTAGGAACTAAAACCAGCATAACACAAATAAATAGTAAAGGTAATTAAAAGATAGTGATAATAGCTGAGATAACAATAATATATTGAACACGGAAAAACCATTCAAGTAGCCAGACTGCAACCCTTAAACCAAATAAGGACCGGGGTTGCAATCCTTCGCCTGAATAGAAACCCGCCTCAATTACTATTGATAAGGTAACAAGACAATAAACGAAGAGATGACACAGAACTGCTCCGGAAGCCAGGTTACAACCCTTAAACCAAACAAGGACCGGGGTTGTAACCCTTCGCCTGAACAGAACTGGACCCCTGATCTTTATTGTTAAGGCCAGTATAAATAATCATGGTATTGAAGTAAAGGTAAAACATGACGAGCATGACAGGGGGTTATAATAAGACAATAAACGAAGAGAGGACACAGAACTGCTCCGGGAGCCAGGTTACAACCCTTAAACCAAACAAGGACCGGGGTTATAACCCTTCGCCTGAACAGAACTGGACCCCTGATCTTTATTGTTAAGGCGGGCACAATAAGCAGGACGATATATGATAGGATAAACATGGAACTATTCAGATAGCCAAGTTACAACCCTTAAACTAAACAAGGACCGGGGTTGTAACCCTTCATCTGAACAGAACTTGGTATCCCATCATTTATCGATGCAAGAAATCATGTCCTGATACAATCTGGTACATGATCTGGATAAGACTAAGCTGGAATAAACTTCATCCAATCAATCACGGCCAATCAAGAGTACGGCTTGATACTTTTAACTAACTAGGGTTATCACAGGCCTAGTTACTAGCAAGATGCAATGAGATTATCCCAACAGCCACAAGCCCTGCAGACTATCCGGTTACCCAGGTCGAATGTCCATTTAGGAAGAATGTAACACATGACTGTGTGCTGGAAATGTGCCCTACTCGTCGGTAGGCTACAAGTCCACTGAATGCGCCCAGATAACGGGATTGCCTGTAGCTGGGAATCTCTTCATGACTACTGAATCATTCTAGTTAATTAGCCTTAGTCAATTTCAGTAGGTACCCCTGACCGTGGTACTCAGGGGTCCCCATCCTAAACATGATGCAAGACAGTACCAGTTTATTACAAACACAATCGCCCACGGTATCCAGGTATTTCATACTTGTCATGTCAGTTTACTTGTCAAGAGTGCGCCACAGCGAGCCACTATCGTGTTCTATTCTTACATTATCATGAATGAGAAAGATTGTATAAAATAACTAATAACATATTCTTGAAGCCAAGGAAAAGATCTACAACTTCCACGTTGGGAGTTGGAAGAAATTCGAGCAATAATTCAGTCAATTAGGACATATAACAGTTAGTAATAGTCAAAATATGTATTATGTGGCCTATTCTGCGACATGCATGCAACTGCGACACCATATGCGTCTACTGCGACATGCGCCTTAATGCGGCTCATGTGCGACATGATATGCGCCTATCGCGACATGCGCCTCATGTGGCTCAACTGCGACATGACATGCGCCTACCGCGACATGCGCCTCATTGCAACATGCGCCTACTGCGATATGCGCCTTCTGCGACATGATATGCGGCTACTGTGACATGCGCCTCATTGCAACATGCGCCTTCAGCGACATGCGCCTTCTGCGACATGATATGCGGCTACCGCGACATGCGCTTCATTGCAACATGCGCCTTCTGCGACATGATATGCGGCTACCGCGACATGCGCTTCATTGCAACATGCGCCTTCAGCGACATGCGCCTTCTGCGACATGATATGCGGCTACCGCGACATGCGCTTCATTGCAACATGCGCCTTCAGCGACATGCGCCTTCTGCGACATGATATGCGGCTACCGCAACATGCGCCTCATTGCAACATGCGCCTTCAGCGACATGCGCCTTCTGCGACATGATATGCTGCAGATGAACCTAGAAATGACCAGAAACGGTTTTGGCCATAACTTCCTCATCCGAAGCCGAAATCAAGTGAAACAAAAGCCAAAACTGCATGAAATTGAATTCTCTACAACATAGAAACACTAGTTTTCGAAAATAACCAAGTTTTAAAGATCAAAACCAAGAAAAACCGAAAAGTTTACAAACTTAGATCTACAAGAATCCATCCATCAAATCCAAAAATGTCAAGTTCTAAAGAGGCTTAGAATCAAGTAAGGAAGAGAATGGAACAATAAAACTTGAGATCCATCATGAAGCAAGTTTGCACTTGCCTAGCTCTCTTTCCTGGTAGGTGGAAGAGTAAATAGTGGAGAAGAAGAAGTGAAGGAAGAGAATAAATGAAGAGAGAGAGTTAGATGAAAATATAAATGAGGGTGGTGGTGGTAGGTGGGGGGTTTTCTTTTGGTTCATGATGAACCCAAAAGCAAACCAAACCAAGCTAAGCCGAACCAAGCTAAGCCACAACCAATGACATGCCAAAACAACCATGCAGAAAAATACGTAATACGAGTCAAGAATACGTATACGTATACCAAGATACGTAATACGAACCACAGGCATTACAACTCTATCCACCTTCAAAGAATTCCGTCCTCGAAATTTAATCAAGAGGCTAGAATTGTAAGGACAAGCTATACTAATCGTAAGCTATAACAAGCAGTCTATCATGCAGTCATTTATTCGAGCAAGGAATTGAAAGCATAAGGCATAAGGAAGACATTATACCTTACGAGTCAAACAGGTCGGGATATCGCGATCGGATATCATCCTCACGCTCCCACGTCGACTCACCCAAAGAGTGATGACCCCAAGCAACTCGGACTAACTTGATAGTCTTGTTCTTGAGTGTCTTCTCTCTTCGGTCCAATATAGACATGGGCCTCTCCTCATACGAAAGGTTGGTACCAACAACCAATTCCGAATGATCCAGGATGTGGCTCGGGTCCGGGATATACCGTCGTAGTTGGGATACATGAAATACGTCATACACCTCACGTAGCGATGGTGGAAGAGCGAGACGATAGGATACATCTCCTACTCGCTCCAGAATGTCGAACGGCCCTATATACCTAGGACTAAGCTTTCCTCGTACGCCGAAACGAATGACGCCGCGGTTAGGCGAAATCCTCAGGAATACATGGTCACCGACAGAAAACTCAAGAGGGCGCCGATGAGAATCAGCCCAATGACGCTGGCGATCTTGGGCAACTCGAAGATGATCTCTGACTCTTCTGACCACTTCAACGGTCTGAGCAATCATTTCCGGACCAAGCATCTGCCTCTCTCCAACATCATCCCAGGCTAGCGGGGATCGACACTTCCTACCATACAGTGCCTCGAACGGTGCCATCTGGATACTGGCCTGAAAACTGTTATTGTACGAAAACTCCACCAGGTGCACGTAATCTTCCCACGAACCACCGAAGTTGAGTGTACATGACCGCAACATATCTTCAAGAGTCTGGATCGTACGTTCTGACTGGCCATCTGTCTGCGGGTGATAAGCTGAACTGAACTGGAGGTGAGTTCCCAAACTTTCTTGCAAGCTACGCCAAAAGTGCGACGTAAATCTTGAATCTCTATCTGAAGTGATACTGACTGGTACACCGTGCAACCTGACAATCTGTCGGAGATACATCTCCGCTAGCTGGGCCGTCGACTGACCAACTCTGAACGGAAGAAAGTGAGCCACCTTCGTGAGCCTGTCTATGACAACCCAAATAGCGTCTCTGCCCACCGGAGATCTAGGCAATCCAGTCACAAAATCCATGGTTACATGCTCCCATTTCCACTCGGGAATCGACAATGGTTGAAGTAGTCCAGCTGGTCTCTGATGTTCAGCCTTAACTTGTTGGCAGACTAAACAACGAGAGACAAACCGGGCTATCTCCCTCTTCATGCCATTCCACCAAAAGTGCTGGCGGATATCACGGTACATCTTCGTGCCACCGGAATGAATGGAATACTATGAACTGTGGGACTCTGCCATGATCTCCTGTCTGATATCTCCACTGGGTACACAAAGACGCTTACCATGTCGAAGTGTACCGTCTTCATGAATGCATAACTCTGGTCTTCGTCCTGCCTCACACTCTGCTCTGAGTCGCTGAAGCTTGGAATCTGCTGACTGCGCCATCCGGATCCTCTCGACTATAGTGGACTGGACTTGCATGCTGGCCATCAATGCCATACTGGAAGGGAGGACAACTTCTATTCCCATCTTCTGAAGATCGGCTAACAGCTCTGGTTGCGCTGTTAGGAAATAAATTTCGGCTCTCCTGCTCAATACATCCGCAACAACATTGGCCTTCCCTGGGTGATACTGTAAGTTGACATCATAATCCACAAGCAGCTCTAGCCATCTTCTCTGACGCATGTTAAGATCCTTCTGGGTGAAAACATACTTCAGGCTCTTGTGGTCGGTGAAGATCTCCACCCTATCTCCGTACAAGTAGTGCCTCCACAACTTAAGTGCAAACACTACTGCTGCCAGCTCCAAGTCATGGGTTGGGTAATTCCTCTCATGATCACGAAGTTGTCGTGACGCATAAGCTATTACCTTTCCATGCTGCATCAGAACACATCCTAAACCTCTGCCCGAAGCATCATAATACACTGAGAATCCTCCAGTTCCATCTGGAAGCGTGAGAATAGGAGCCGTCATCAAGCCTCGCTTCAACCTCTCAAAAGAATCCTGGCATTCTGTTGTCCAAGCAAACTGCACATCCTTGCGGGTCAACTGGGTCAATGGTGCTGAAATTCGAGCAAAGTCTAAAATAAATCGCCGGTAGTAACCGGCCAATCCAAGAAAACTACAGACTTCTGCCACTGTGCTAGGTACCGGCCACGTTTCAATGACCACGATCTTCTGGGGATCTACTTCAACTCCTCCTCGGGTGATGATATGACCCAAGTACGAAATGCGATCGAGCCAGAACTCGTATTTACTAAACTTGGCATATAACTGGTGCTCTCTGAGAATCTGGAGGACAACTCGGAGATGCTGCTTATGCTCCGCTTCACTCTTGCTGTAGACCAGGATGTCGTCTAGGAATACAATCACGAACTGATCCAAATAGGGCATAAAGATGCGATTCATGAGGTCCATGAATACAGCCGGCGCATTGGTTGCTCCAAATGGCATCACAAGGAACTCCCAATGCCCATACCTAGATCTGAAAGCAGTCTTCGGGATGTCCTGCTCTCTGACTCTGATCTGGTGGTATCCTGACCGCAAGTCAATCTTAGAAAATACTGACGCCCCTTTGAGTTGATCAAACAAGTCATCTATCCTCGGGAGAGGGTATCTGTTCTTGATTGTCACCGAGTTCAAGGTACGATAGTCAACACACAATCTGGACGTACCATCCTTCTTTTTCACAAGAAGCATCGGGGCTCCCCAAAGCGATCCACTAGCACGAATGAATCCCTTGGTTCTGAGTTCTTCAATCATCTTGTACAATATCTCTAGCTCTGATGGCACCATCCTGTAGACTCTCTCTGATACTGGGGCTGTCCCGGGAATCAAGTCCATGGTAAACTCGATCTCTCGCTCTGGCGGCATCCCTGGAAGCTCTTCTGGGAAAACATTCGAAAACTCTTCGACTATCCGAGGTAACTGTACTGCTGCTACTGCCATCCGCAATAATGGAGGAGAAGGTTCAACTTCGCCTCGGGAGAAAGAAAACACTGGCTCGCCTGGAATGCTAAAAATAACCCTGCCAATGTGGCAGTCTATCCTAGCATACTGGTCCCTCAACCAATCCATCCCTAAGACCACATCATAATCGGCCATCGGAAACTCTATCAATCTAGCGGGGAATTCTCTACCGCTAACTACGATCCGACACGAGGAAAACACCCTATCTACTCCCACAAGTCCGTTACCAGTAAGTATATTGAGCCTTACTGATAATGACTCGGGCTCCAGTCCTACCCGTGTCGCAAATCGTGCAGACATAAATGAATGCGAGGCACCAGAATCAAATAATACTGAAGCTGGAAAGGTGTTGACGAGAATAGTACCTGCTACCACCTCACCTGGTGCTATTCCTTCTTCTCCCATGGTCAAAGCCAGCACTTGACCATGTCCTCTGGGTGCGGGTCCCCTCTGCTGAAAATTCCTCTGCCTGCTCTAGATCAGGGCTTGGGCTTGGGCATACTGCTACGGTCTCTGCTGCTGGAATGCCTGGGCCTGCGTCGGTAATGGCTTCGGGAACGGGTACTGCAGCTGCTGCTGCTGGACTGGTGCTGGTCCTCTAACTGAAGGACTAGAGAAAGCGGATGAACTCCCCCTGTTCGGGCAGTTCCCAACCCTGTGGTCAGGGGCACCACAAACCAGGCACAAACCCTGTGCTCTACGACACTCTGACACCACATGTCCTGGCTTCCTGCAGTGTGAACATCCCACTGCGGAAGACTGCTTCTGCTTCTGCTGCTGAGGGTGCGTCGGGGTGGAATGCTGAACCGACGTCACTGAGGCCGCCCGCCTCAGAGCTCCAATGGTCAAAACCCTGGCTGTCGGGGCTGGTGCTGAAGACTGATTCATCTGGCCGTGAGATCGCTTCCGACCTCCGGTCCTATCCACAATCCTCTGGGAGGTGTACTCATGCCTCCGGGCTGCTCTCAACACTGCATCAAAAGTCTGATGCTCAAACTGCTCCACCGCCAATAAAATCTCTAGGTGAAGCCCCTGCTGGAATCGCTGGGCTCTATCGAACTCGGTTGCTACCAGGGTGGGAGCAAACCGACTAAGCCTGGAGAACTCGGTCGCATATCCATCGACCGTCCTGCCCATCTGCTTCAGATTGGTGAACCTCGTCTATAGATCATACCGAGCTACAGCATCAAAATACTTGGTCTGGAATCTCTTCCTGAATACTGCCCATAAAATAGGGGCCACTAATCCATCGGCCTGCGCTGCCCACCAGCTACGGGCAAGATCTAGTAACTGCAGGCGCACTACGGCCACCTTCTCATTCTTTGGAGTCCTGGCTGCTTCTAGAATCACTTCTGTGTCCTGAAGCCAAGCATCTGCAGCGATCGCATCTTCACTGCCATCGAAGAAGGGAGGGTTCAAGCGCTTGAAGCTGTTGGTCGCGCTATTACCCTGATGACCTCCTCTGGTCAAAGCATCTGCCACGGCCTGGTGCAAGGCATCTCCGCGACGATCCTGGGAAGCTAATAGGGACCTGATGAGACCCGCCAAAGTGCCATCATCATGCTCTGCAGGCTGGATGGGCTGAACTGGGGGTTCTCCTTCGGTAGGCATAACTCTGGAGGCTACTCCTGAATGCTGGGCTTGATCTCCAGGTTGCTGCTGGTCCGCGGGAGGTGCTCCGCCTTGCTGATCGGCAGGTCCAGGAACAATGCCGCTGAAGAAGACGACATAGGGAACAATAAGAAAGGACCAGGACAGATCAACGATACAAGCATGTGATCAGGTCAAGATTTTCAGGGATCAAGAGGATACGAGTAGAGATCAAGGACGAGTACTGATTGAGACATCTATTCGGTAAACCCTCACATATCTTGATTTACAAGACCTGCATGGGCCACCACTAAAACCATGTCACGCCCCAGAACCAGAATACTGGAGAACGGGGGCAGACATAGCCAGCTACGTATAATGAAATGGAATCCACGTCACTATACGGTCACGGCTGTCTAGATATATGAGGGTTTAACTACAATCCATCAGTCTCCTATGGTCCAGAACAAGCCTATTGTCTCAATCACAAGCGAGTAGTAACAGTCACAAGATATTAGAGCATCAATATACAATAGTAAGGCGTCCCATACATTACATATTGGATGATCATGAAGCTAGTCATACAAAATGTCAGGACTAGCAAGAGTTTTAGTCAATACATGATCAACCCTAGGATTTGTCAATCATGTTACAGCCCGTAGGCAGACAGCAAATAAAGGTGCAATACGAGCTAACACGTGCTCGCCAGCTAAACGCCTCAAAAGAATAATTTTACAAATAGAGTGGGAGGACAAAAGAAACCCACTCTTTGCCCTGGTTACGCCTGGTGGTCACCATCGGGCTGGAAGACAGGTGGATCCTCTGTTGCTGCTCCGATATCTGGCCACACAAAACCAGCTGGGTCAGACCCCAGAAAGAGCAAGTGCCACAAAGGAGGCTTCACTTAGGAACTAAAACCAGCATAACACAAATAAATAGTAAAGGTAATTAAAAGATAGTGATAATAGCTGAGATAACAATAATATATTGAACACGGAGAAACCATTCAAGTAGCCAGACTGCAATCCTTAAACCAAATAAGGACCGGGGTTGCAATCCTTCGCCTGAATAGAAACCCGCCTTAATTACTATTGATAAGGTAACAAGACAATAAACGAAAAGAGGACACAGAACTGCTCCGGAAGCCAGGTTACAACCCTTAAACCAAACAAGGACCGGGGTTGTAACCCTTCGCCTGAACAGAACTGGACCCCTGATCTTTATTGTTAAGGCCAGTATAAATAATCATGGTATTGAAGTAAAGGTAAAACATGACGAGCATGACAGGGGGTTACAATAAGACAATAAATGAAGAGAGGACACAGAACTGCTCCGGGAGCCAGGTTACAACCCTTAAACCAAACAAGGACCGGGGTTGTAACCCTTCGCCTGAACAGAACTGGACCTCTGATCTTTATTGTTAAGGCGGGCACAATAAGCAGGACGATATATGATAGGATAACCATGGAACTATTCAGATAGCCAAGTTACAACCCTTAAACCAAACAAGGACCGGGGTTGTAACCCTTCATCTGAACAGAACTTGGTATCCCATCATTTATCGATGCAAGAAATCATGTCCTGATACAATCTGGTACAGGATCTGGATAAGACTAAGCTGGAATAAACTTCATCCAATCAATCACGGCCAATCAAGAGTACGGCTTGATACTTTTAACTAACTAGGGTTATCACAGGCCTAGTTACTAGCAAGATGCAATGAGATTATCCCAACAGCCACAAGCCCTGCAGACTATCCGGTTACCCAGGTCGAATGTCCATTTAGGAAGAATGCAACACATGACTGTGTGCTGGAAATGTTCCTTACTCGTCGGTAGGCTACAAGTCCACTGAATGCGCCCAGATAACAGGATTGCCTGTAGCTGGGAATCTCTTCATGACTACTGAATCATTCTAGTTAATTAGCCTTAGTCAATTTCAGTAGGTACCCCTGACCGTGGTACTCAGGGGTCCCCATCCTAAATATGATGCAAGACAGTACCAGTTTAATACAAACACAATCGCCCACGGTGTCCAGGTATTTCATACTTGTCATGTCAGTTTACTTGTCAAGAGTGCGCCACAGCGAGCCACTATCGTGTTCTATTCTTACATTATCATGAATGAGAAAGATTGTATAAAATAACTAATAACATATTCTTGAAGCCAAGGAAAAGATCTACAACTTCCACGTTGGGAGTTGGGAGAAATTCGAGCAATAATTCGACCAAGAAAATAGGACACGAAGTGTCCTAAACACTCGTGAACCCAAAACTGAACCAAATCCTCGTGCACGCGCGTCACTCATCCTAGGGCTTGACACAGAGCGAAATAGGACACGTGGTTACTCGTAAACGTAGCCCAACTATAGGGATACACATCCACGTACCTGCACTGGCCTCTCGCCATGTGTCCGTGTCGCACGAAGTGCGTATCGGACGCCGCGTTCTCACGCGCGCGCGACAGTGCACGCCCCGTGCCGTGTCGATTTCTCCCTCGATACTCTACGAAACCCCACGAAATTTTACGAGAACTATGAAAGAAATTGCCCCTACCCACAGGCTAAAAATTATGCGTCGAGTCGCTGTGTCCAGCGAGAACGGACACAGCAGTAGCAGGGCACGCGCGCGGTCCTCGTGCGCGCGTGCGTGTCCTGTTTTGGACACAAATTCGTGTCGATTCAAACAAGAACCTAGGGTTTGGGAATCCTCACATATAGGGCTACTAATTCGTGAAGTTAGATTGCAAAAATAACAGAATCGAATTATAAGAGGAATTTCATCGAACACGTTTAACCCTAATCCGATACGTGTCCGATACACCTATCAAACGGACACGAAACTTAACCAAACTTCATAGGTGGGTCTAGGGTACCTAGATGCATGCTACTATGAAGAAAAGTTAGAAGAAACTATAGAGTTTACGGGTTTACCTATTACGAGTTGAAAAAATCAAGAAACTGACTCCTCGATCGATGAGACGACCAGTTTCCACCGAGCAAACGCCTCCAACTCCTTGCTAACAATGCTCCAGCAAATTCTCCTCCTTCCCACGATCACAACGCACTTCGTTTGTGGTGAAACGAAGGTCGGATGAAAAAGTTAGGGTTTTGGAGAGCTGGAAACTAAGGTTTTGTAAAGGGGGTGTCTATTCCAATGCAATGCTTATATATGGGATGGGGGTTTCCTATTTTGGCCGGCCATAGGAGTCCTAATAGGGTTAAAGTTGGTTCATGGGTCCCACTCCTCTATTTAAGTTGAGTTTAAGCTCAATTAACAAAAGGCTACAAAGGCCAATTAATTAAATAGCCTAAAAATAGCCAAATGGCTTCTAAATTAAACCAAAGCCTAAAAATAAAATCTAATTAGCTAGATACTCATCATAGGTCATGGTTAGTCTCTAATGTGGGTTTTCTAAAGTTAGACCCAAGGCTAAATCAATCACAAGTCAATAATATCAAAAAGATCATAAAATGACTAAAATGACTTAAATGGCTAAAATACCCTTATTTCAAAAAGTGGGTGTTACAAGTCTACCCTCCTTAAAATAATTTTGTCCTCGAAATTAAGATGATCCTACCCTTCTAGGTCAATCCCCAACAATCATGGTCTTACGAAAACTTATCTAAATCATGCAGTTGAAAAGAATCATACAGGGTTATGGCAGGCAATCAGTCTGGAGTCTCGTCTAGCTACTAAGGTCATACCAGATCAAAAGTAGTCATAAGGTATCAAGCATACAAACATTATGGTAGGGTACAGTAATCATCAAGATAGGATAAGGTATGGGTCAAGAACTCACCTCTACTAGGTCTGGTAGCTGGAACTCTCTCTCTCCTGGAGGTAGGCCTCGTCTAGGGGCAAGTGTAGTAGGACAGTCTCGTATCTTGTGTGCAGCTGACCCACAAAATAGGCACAATCCTAGTCTCTTCCTACAGTCCTTCCATGCGTGCCCAAGCTTCTTACAGAAGGCACATGTAGGCACTCGCTCAGCTGGTCTCTGCTGGACAGGAATCTGAACTGGATAGGCTGGTCTAGGCTGAAAGCCTGGGTACTTCTGAGGCTCTGGGTATAAACTGCTCCTCGCTCTCTTGGGACTAGGCTCCTCCCTCGAATGCATGTAATCCCACAACAGTTGGATACTGAGACTCTGCTCTCTCATAAGCTCAGCCTGAAGTCTTTGTACCTCCCGTAAATCCTGAAGAAATCTGTGAATATGAGTTTCAACAGGAATGGCATGGGGTACCGCTCCAAGAGGCAAAAGAAGGCCCTCAGTCTCCGGCTGAACTGCAGTCCCCTCCTGAAGGACTGGAGATGGAGGGAAATTCTCCGGTGAGGCTGCTAACACCTCCTGAGCAATAGAAGGGAAAGTTACAATCTCGGTCTCAGCCGGAATTGCGACTGTGCACTGGGGACAAATTCTGGTCATGGGTGCCTTTCTGGAAAAGATAAGGATAAATAATAAATCATTGGGCTGTAAGACAGTATATCATCCTATACAAATACTGGTGATTATAAAAACAACTGAAATTAACCATAAATCATTAATATTCTAAAGATGATAAAAAAAATCGAAAGTTTAAAGCACGACTGTCAATAACACTGGAATCCAAGCACACTATATACATATATATATATATATATATATATATATATATATAGAAATTTTAGTCTCGATATGATCTAAGTTGATCAAATCCAGGATGAATCGAGGTTTGGTCAAGATGGAGAACGAGGTCGTTGAAGTCTCGGCACGAGTATCCAAGATTTGAAATCCATGTCACAATTGGATTAATTCAATTGAGTAAGGTTCCAAACATTGGACGATAAGGGAATGACCAAGTCGACTGGTCGCGATCGTGGGTTTAGAATTCAACACTTATTGAAATCCTAAAGGATACTGTGAGGATATAGAATTAAGCCACTATCCTCCTTTTGATAAGGAAGCTAAACGTGATACTCTGGGTTGACCTATTAAGTATAGTGCCTTGCCTTTCTGAATTATGTGAAAGGCAAAAACAAAAGAGTTCAAAGACGATACTATTGAGTACAATACGTGGTTCATAGACGACGAAAATAGTTCAAGGAGAATTGCCAAACTGTCGTGGATGAGACAGATGCTCTAGAGTCTCATCCACGTAGAGTAATATATGAAAACGAACCAAGTGCACTAGGTTGATCAGACCATCATACACCGGTTCTGATTAGACAATATGTTAGTGGGTCGCAACCCAATAAAATATGTCATGATCAAGCTCAAAAAGGGATAAGCTTGCAAAACTAAGGCTAAATTAGCAACATAAGGTAGTCAAGTATAAGTAAGGGAGGTAATGATGAAGAAGAAAAGAAATAGTCCAAGATCCTTAACTAAGCTGGTCAAGCAATCAAGATAAGGTGCAATGTTAAGCATTTAAAGAACAAGAAGAACACCATCACATGTCGGGTCGAAAGAAATGAGTCATGGTTGGATCTCGAAGTTAAGTCAGAACGTAATTTAGTATCATGGTGAGGGTACAGGAATAAAGAAAATCAAGTTGAAGCATGAAATAAATTTAATTAAGAATCCAGTGAAATAATTTAGGGACACAATACTAAAGGCGAATACTGTTAAGGAATGATCAAATACCACGGTTAGAAGTCATAATAAAAGATCTATATTTGAGAGAAGGTTGAGTAGGTCAAGATTTGAGATACAGTCCTATAGTTTGGCAGACGACTAACAACACTAGAGTATATACTACTATCATAGTCATGAGTGATATGGCAATTCGTGTCGAACACTTCTATCTCATTAAGGTTTCCTTGGTGGCCTACCATTTCATTCCTTTAAAAGAAATTTCCAAAATAACTACCGCAATTTTTTTTTATTCACTCTAAGTCATCCAATCTAATCACGACTAACATTTAAATCCTTTTCATAAATCTCATAATAACTTTTATCTCGTTACTACTAACCTTTCCAAATTTAGCATTCCAATCCAACTTTAAACTCCAGAGTAATAAATCATGAATCCATAAAATTCTATATCACTTCCTAAATTTAAAAACTCCCAATTTGTCTCAAATAATCCTCAAGATAGACACTCAGCTTATCACGGCAATCTAGCAGTTACAGCTCAGTATTTTAACGCGCTTATCAACCATAATTTCTCCTTCTAAGTCATTGAAACATAATCACTACTTCTTAAACCAAAATCCAAATAGGTTTTTAAAACTTCAATCAATTGACACGATTCCAAATTTGAGATTTTTGTTTTTCTTCCAAAACAATTGTTTTCATATCTTTCCAATCTTTTAAACCAAAAATTTTAATATCATTGCTTCCACTTAAATTGAAATCCATAAACATATACATCGCAACTTGTACGACTCCATTTAATAGTTCATACTGCCACTCCTCCCCTTCCTTTTTTTTTGATCATTCAAACCAATCTATATACTTTCAAGGATGTGTAATCATAATCCAATAATTCATGAATCACATCAATTCCTGAAATCAATTTATTTAGATTCTAACTAATTTCCTCCAGTATTAAGATATAATTTTATAATCCTCTGGTGATTACTACTTAGAATCTTCAAGATAAATTTCCTTGGTAATATCCCAACTTATAAACTACTAATCATTAAAGCATCCTTTTTAAAAAAATGCCCTTATAACTTAATCAAAATCTCTGTGTATCCCAATTCCTTAATGTAATCTTCCTAGCCATGCGTTTGACCAATGAGTATATAGCAGTGTAGCCATCTTCCTAACCATTATTAAACACAAGAAAGTAAGGGTATTGGTGAAAAGAGTTCGAACAAGATACAGGAATCGAGGGAGGAAGGTGGACTAAAGTAAGGAAAAAAGGAATTTAAATCGAAGCTCAAAATGAGATTCTCAAGGGTCGTCCCAGGGAATCTCTCAGGAATTCCTAATAGTGATTGAGTACCTTAACTTATATCTTATATCCTACTGCAGGTTGTAATGATACTCTAGTTCGAGTACCACTACGAATCACACTAGTTGTGATTGGACTGACCTGCATGGGCCACCACTAAAAACGTGTCACGACCCGCACCCAGTGTGAGGGCACGAGAAGTAACGAACGCCCAGCCTACGCCGCAGTGTCGGCGGTAGAACGCTGTCCTGAGTCACCATATCTAACACAATCTAACCAAGCTATGAATAGAGTAAAAATAATACGTAACTCAATCACAATACTAAGATGGAACAGAAGAATAATCTCAAGAAAGTCACTATAAAAGTATAGGTGTAAACCACCAAAAATATCTCAAGTACAAATCATAAAAGTCTCAAAAGAAAATGTAAAATAAAGTGCTAAGTCTCAGCTAGTCTATGGGCAAGTCCTCAGCGACTGTGGGATCCTCCTGTGGGTCCACGTCGCCAGTGTTATTTAAGCCAATGCCATAATAAGTAGGACAGTACTCCTCATCATCACCTGTAAACTTTTCAACATGCCCAGTCAGGACGGAACGAGCACATATCTCTTACAACAGTTCATATCAGGAATGGACATATAAAGCAAGCTATAGAAAATTATACATGAAACGCTGTAAAGAGAAATCAACAGGAGAGAAGATATAACTGAGATATAAATATGATAAATAAAGAATATAACCTTCTACATGAAACAGAGCTTGAATTGGTTATGTAAACAGCTTGGGTTGCACATGGATACAACTACGGAAAGAACATGGATAACAACTACTGGGGATAATGATCACATAACCAACTACACTCTCCCTGCCCCCAACCAATACACAAGGATCGAAGCATGTTATGTTATTGCACATGGATAACAACTACTGTATACATGGAGCTCATATGGTCATGAGTGTACATGAATAACATATGAGTGCACATGGATAAAAGTGAATACATGGAGTACATGATGAACATGATAAAGTACATAAAACATGACATACTCGATGTATCCGAGGGGATAACATCGCATGAAAAGATCCATAGGGTACCGATCCGTGTGAACGTCGTATCAGCATCAAGTATACTAGTCTATAACAAGAGTACATATCCAAAGAAGCATGAAAAGATCAGAGAATGTACTCGTGTAACACCCACTTTTTGAAATAAGGGTATTTTAGTCATTTTAGCCATTTTAGTCATTTTGTGTTTTTTCTAGATATTTTGACTTGTGATTGATTTAGCCTTTGGTCTAACTTTAGAAAACCCACATTAGAGACCAACCATGACCTATGATGAGTATCTAGCTAATTAGATTTTAATTTTAGACTTTGGTTTAATTTAGAAGCCATTTGCTCTTTTTTTTAGGCTAATTAATTAATTGGCCTTTGTAGCCTTTTGTTAATTGAGCTTAAACTCAACTTAAATAGAGGAGTGGGACCCATGGACCATCCTTGACCCTATTAGGACTCCTATGGCCGGCCAAAACAGGAAGCCCCCATCCCCTATATAAGCATTGCATTGGAATAGACACCCCCTTCACAAAACCCTAGTTTCCAGCTCTCCAAAACCCTAACTTTTTCATCCGACCTCCGTTTCACCCCAAACGAAGTGCGTTGTGATCGTGGGAAGGAGGAGAATTTGCTGGAGTATTGTTAGCAAGGAGTTGGAGGCGTTTGCTCGGTGGAAACTGGTCGTCTCATCGATCGAGGAGTCAGTTTCTTTGATACTTCAACTCTCAATAGGTAAACACCCAAACACCATAGTTTCTTCTGATTTTTCTTCATATTAGCATGCATCTAGGTACCCTAGAACTACCCATGAAGTTTGGTTAAGTTTCGTGTCCGTTTGATGGGTGTATCGGACACGTATCGGATTAGGTTCATAGGTGTTCGATGATTTTCCTCTTAGATTTCGATCGTGTTATTTTTGTAATCTAATTTCACGAATTAGTAGCCCTATAGGTCAGGATTCCTAATCCCTAGGTTTTTGGTTGAATCGACACGTTTTCGTGTCCGAAACAAGACACGCACGCGCAGCACGAGGACCGCGCGCGTGTCCTGCTGCTGCTGTGTCCTTTCTCCTTGGACACAGCGATTCAACCCGAGATTTTTGGTCTGTATCTAGGCTCCATGACTGACAGCCCCCTCGTAAAGTTTCGTGGGATTTCGTGGAGCGTAGAGAGAGAAATCGACTCGGCATCAATCGAGCACTGTCGCGCGCGCGCCAGTTTTTGGCGTCCGATACGCGTGTCGCGCGACTCGGACACGCGTCGGATGGCCAGTGCAGACACGTGGGAATGTAGCCCTATATGTGGGCTACATGTACGAGCGACCACGCGTCGTAGATGGGTCTGTGTCGAGCCCTAGATCGCGTGACACGCGTGCACGAGAATTAGTTCAGTTTTGGGCTTGTTGTGTCCGGGACACTTCGTGTCCTATTTTATTGGACACGATGGCACTAACACCTCACGTCTAAACCCAGGACACATTACCAACCTTTGGGTTCGAGTGTTAATAGGTTTTTCGATGTTTTGGGTTATGTGTAGGTTGAATGTTTGAGTATCAAATTCCTGAGAAACTGTTCTCAGTTTCTGGATTCTTTTCCTTTCGATTGACATGTGTTTATTTATGTATTATACTAATCCTCAGTTCCTAATTAACCTCCCAGGTGTGATTACCTATTAGATTTCATAATAGGATAGGTTGTAATCTTTTGTGTTTGACTTTTGGGTTGTTGAGTATCAAGTTACCAGGTTTATTCCAGTTTGCTGATCAGTCATCCTCAGTTTAGTATTTTGTTCGGTTGATTCATGTGTACCCTTGTAGAACTCAACCTGCAACTCTTTTTGAACCTACCTATGTGATTACATCACAGTTTGCATCAAGAGTTTGGACTGTGATCAAAATCGGGTAGCCATAGGTTAGAGGAGTTCTTAATTCCAGTTTTCTCTTTACTGTGCAGTATTGTGATTCATCCCAGTTTTGTTCAGAATTGAGTTGGGTTCCATCTGTTTCCCATTTGATTCATGTTCTAACGAGAGCCAACAGAGTCCACAGGTTCCTAGTTAACCCATATAGAGATTACATGTTGGTTTGTATCGAGGAGGAGACTGGGATCAATGTTGGGCTAGCCATGGGTATTGTGTATTGGTTAGAATTCCAGTTTAAGTCTTTTTTTTTACCTGTTTAATACGATTGTTCAGGTATAGCAATATGTTCTTTGGATTCCTGTTTTAGCTCAGCCAACAGATCCTAGGAGACCTATACATGAGTTATACCTGTTAGTTGTTATTAGGGGATGGCTGAAATGAATTTGGGTAGTGGTTGGACATCAAGTTCAGTTCCTATACAATGCAATACTGTACTGTTCAGTCCTCCCTCTTCCTGTTGTTTTGAGTAAATTCAATGTTAAATCCTGTATAAACCCAAACCTACATATCACACCATATTATATCTAGGCAAGTACCTATTTGTTTGTAGCAAGAGGATAGGCTATGTTGAGTTGGTGATTCAAACAGTCCCAGTTTTCTTGTTGTTCTCTGGTTTCAGTTTTTAGTTCATTATAGTTTCAAACAGTCCCAGTCTTTGTGGGTATTGGTAGGGTATCATGCCTATACTAATAATTGGGTTGTGCTAGGATTGATTTCAGGATTACAAATTCAGATTATTTGTTGGTAGAGAGTTGGGTATACCAAAGTTAGTTGGTAGTAATTAGTTAAGGATTTGTGTTGGGCAAAGAATAGAAGACTGATTTTGTGAGAGGGGTATGAATGTTATACCATAATGAGGTATCTTAGAGGATGTTGATATGTTGTATATATATATATACTAGTCTAAGGTATAGATACTAGATAGGGTATTATGAGATGAGGTATTGTGATTGTACATTGGATGTTAAGATTTGACTTCTTGAAAACTTAAGATACCAACCAACTACCAAAATCAACTCTAAGGCTAGTATTGACCTAAGAATTGACTTGTAGACTAGTTGACCAAACTTTGACCTAGTTTGACTAGTTTGGATTGACCAAAGTTGACCAAGGTTGACTTTGACTTAGATTGACCAAAATCATGTAGAATTTGCATTGAAGACTTTTCTTATGATATTTTAGACTGTATGATGACATGTGGTTGTTTTAAATAGGATCATATTACTCCAGTCCAGTCACTTTTCATCATCAGCAGTTCGGATTGCCAGGCGAGTACATTCTCTGATCTTTTCATGCTTCTTTGGACATGTACTCTTGTTATAGACTAGTGTACTTGATGCTGACACGACGTTCACACGGATCGGTACCCTATGGATCTTTTCATGCGATGTTATCCCCTCGGATACATCGAGTATGTCATGTTTCATGTACTTTATCATGTTCATCATGTACTCCATGTATTCACTTTTATCCATGTGCACTCATATGTTATTCATGTACACTCATGACCATATGAGCTCCATGTATACAGTAGTTGTTATCCATGTGCAATAACATAACATGCTTCGATCCTTGTGTATTGGTTGGGGCAGGGAGAGTGTAGTTGGTTATGTGATCATTATCCCCAGTAGTTGTTATCCATGTTCTTTCCGTAGTTGTATCCATGTGCGACCCAAGCTGTTTACATAACCAATTCATGCTCTGTTTCACGTAGAAGGTTATATTCCTTATTTATCATATTTACATCTCAGTTATATCTTCTTTCCTGTTGATTTCTCTTTACAGCGATTCATGTATAGTTTCTATAGCTTGCTTTATATGTCCATTCCTGATATGAACTGTTGTGAGAGATATGTGCTCGTTCCGTCCTGATTGGGCATGTTGAAAATTTTACAGGTGATGATGAGGAGTACTGTCCTACTTATTCTGGCATTGGCTTAAATGACACTGGCGACGTGGACCCACAGGAGGATCCCACAGTCGCTGAGGACTTGCCCATAGTCTAGCTGAGACTTAGTACTTTATTTGTATTTTCTATTTGAGATTTTTATGAGTTGTAATTGAGATATTTTTGGTGGTTTACACCTATACCTTTATAGTGACTTTCTTGAGATTATTCTCCTGTTCCATCTTAGTATTGTGATTGAGTTACGCATTATTTTTACTCTATTCATAGCTTGGTTAGATTATGTTAGATATGGTGACTCAGGACAGCGTTCTACCGCCGACACTGCGGCGTAGGCTGGGCGTTCGTTACTTCTCGTGCCCTCACACTGGGTGCGGGTCGTGACAACTCGCCTGGCAATTCGAACTGCTGATGATGAAAAGTGACTGGACTGGAGTAATAAGATCCTATTTAAAATAATCCACATGTCATAATACAGTCTAAAATATCATAAGAGAAGTCTTCAATACAAATTCTACATGATTTGGGTCAATCTAAGTCAAAGTCAACCTTGGGTCAACTTTGGTCAACCAAGCTAGTCAAACTAGGTCAAAGTTGGTCAACTAGTCTACAAGTCCACTTTTAGGTCAATACTAGTCTTAGAGTTGATTTGGTATGTGTTGGTGGTATCTTAGGTTTTCAAGAAGTCTAATCTTAACAACCAATGAATCATCACAATACTTTAACTCATATAGCCCTATATCTAATATCTATACCTTAGACTAGTATATACCAAACTCTAGGTTAGGGTACCTCTTAGGAAAATTCTATTTTTTAGAAAAATAGGAAATCTCAATGCTAAACTCTATTTTAACTATCAACCAACCATCTAACTATCTAAACTAACTTGGCATCAACAATCCTAATTAATCAATAAACTGAACTCTAGAATCCTACAATCAAACCATTCATATATACATCACAAGATTTCAGATTTCTATTCTAATTCTAACAAGCAGTCCTAAACTAATCAGTACCAAGTAACCATACACACCCATATGTGCACCTTGCACTTGGCAGTTGCTGCCAAACAGCAACCCAGGTTGCTGTTATAACCTTCACACCTACTGCTGTTGTTGCCTTGGCAACAAACAGCACTGCAACCAGTTGCTACTGCTGCAACTGCTCATACTGCAGCAAGCAATTGCTGCTGCTGTTGATCTCTTCTTCTTCCTCTCCTCTTTACACCAACACACCTACATACATACATCCATCTCAACAAATCTCAATTTTCAGTTTCTAAAACCAACTAACCACCATCCATCTTAAAACTGGAAGTAACTTAAACATTCACCTAAACCTCACTTCCCAGTTTCAGATTCCCCAATCAATCGATTCTCCATATCAACATTAACAAACTAAACAGGTCCAACTATACACAAGCTCAAACCAATGTAATTCGAGATCAACTAAACCAACTACTAACTTATCAAATCAAAACTGAACTTAATACTTAAAATCATATTTTTTTACTGAACCACAAACTCAGGAATGAACTCGAGAGCCCAAAATCTGAACCAATACTCGACTCAACCCTCTCGATGTTGCCAACTATATGATGTCACATAGGTGTGGTCAAATAAGATCTGTAGGTTGGGTTTTACACAGGAATTACATTCGAAAACAGATGGGGAAATTCAAATTACTGAAACAGGGAAACAACAGAACCCAAAACCTGATACACAACACAAAAATCCTAACATGGCCTAAACATTCGAAAATTTACAATAATAATCAAAACCAGAGGTTGGTAAAGATGTCAAGGGTCTAAACATGAACTGTAGGTGTCGTGTGTCCAAGAAAATAGGACACGAAGTGTCCTAAACACTCGTGAACCCAAAACTGAACCTAATCCTCGTGCACGCGCGTCACTCATCCTAGGGCTTGACACAGAGCGAAATAGGACACGTGGTTACTCGTAAACATAGCCCAACTATAGGGATACACATCCACGTACCTGTACTGGCCTCTCGCCATGTGTCCGTGTCGCATGAAGTGCGTATCGGACGCCGCGTTCTCACGCGCGCGCGACAGTGCACGCCCCGTGCCGTGTCGATTTCTCCCTCGATACTCTACGACACCCTACGAAATTTTACGAGCACTATGACAAAAATTGCCCCTACCCACAGGCTAAAAATCATGCGTCGAGTCGCTGTGTCCAGCGAGAACGGACACAGCAGTAGCAGGGCACGCACGCGGTCCTCGTGCGCGCGTGCGTGTCCTGTTTTGGACACGAATTCGTGTCGATTCAAACAAGAACCTAGGGTTTGGGAATCCTCACATATAGGGCTACTAATTCGTGAAGTTAGATTGCAAAAATAACAGAATCGAATTATAAGAGAAATTTCATCGAACACGTTTAACCCTAATCCGATACGTGTCCGATACACCTATCAAACGGACACGAAACTTAACCAAACTTCATGGGTGGGTCTAGGGTACCTAGATGCATGCTACTATGAAGAAAAATCAGAAGAAACTATAGAGTTTATGGGTTTACCTATTGCGAGTTGAAAAAATCAAGAAACTGACTCCTCGATCGATGAGACGACCAGTTTCCACCGAGCAAACGCCTCCAACTCCTTGCTAACAATGCTCCAGCAAATTCTCCTCCTTCCCACGATCACAACGCACTTTGTTTGGGGTAAAACGGAGGTCGGATGAAAAAATTAGGGTTTTGGAGAGCTGGAAACTAGGGTTTTGTAAATGGGGTGTCTATTCCAATGCAATGCTTATATAGGGGATGGGGGTTTCCTGTTTTGGTCGGCCATAGGAGTCCTAATAGGGTTAAAGTTGGTTCATGGGTCCCACTCCTCTATTTAAGTTGAGTTTAAGCTCAATTAACAAAAGGCTACAAAGGCCAATTAATTAAATAGCCTAAAAATAGCCAAATGGCTTCTAAATTAAACCAAAGCCTAAAAATAAAATCTAATTAGCTAGATACTCATCATAGGTCATGGTTAGTCTCTAATGTGGGTTTTCTAAAGTTAGACCCAAGGCTAAATCAATCACAAGTCAATAATATCTAAAAAATCATAAATGACTAAAATGACTTAAATGGCTAAAATACCCTTATTTCAAAAAGTGGGTGTTACAGAGGGTGGTGGTGTGATAATATGAAGAAGAAGAAGAAAATGAAGAAGGAGAAGGAAAGAAAATAATGAGAGAGAGGGGGGTTGCTCTCGTACAGGAGGGGAGGGGGGTTGTACGTGTGTACAGAAGAGAGAGAGAGAGAGAGAGAGAGAGAGAGAGAGAGAGAGGATGAGATGAGAGAGATATATAATATATAATATATATATATATGTATATATATTATATAAATAGATATTTAGAGAGAGAGGGGGTTTGTCATGTACGGGTAGGGGGGAGTTGTGATGGTGATGGGGGGGGGGGGAAGTTATATGGTGAGAGAGAGAGATATTTAATATATATATATATATATATATATATATATATATATATATATATATATATATATATATATATATATATATATATATATATATATATATATATACATGAGAGAAAAGTAGAGATATTTGTATAGAGGATATTTTTAGAGTAGGGAAAAATTAGTGTATGGATATTAATGAAGGGGTAACAAGGAGCTTGGACTGGGTTTGGTTGAGCCGGGTCGGTTAAAATCGGATATGGTACAACAATAAATTATTTTTAGGTATTTATAATCATGGGAAAATAAGTAGCATGTGGGGGCTCAAATAAATGGGACACAAGTGGCAGGCGGGTAGTAGGCTTCATGTGGGCCATGCCCCTATTTGGGGTTGACAGGTTTGGGTCGATGTCGGGTCCCGAAATTAAATTAAAAATAAATCAGGTTTTACGGTAGATAATTAATTGGCCTAAATTGACCCGAAAGTTGTGCGAAGAAAATGAAGCACAAAATGGAGTGTCTGAGTGGGACACGAAGGTCATGGGTGAAGAGCGCCTCGAGTAGATCAAACATGACAAGTTGGTTTCGAGAAAATGACAGGTCTGGTGCTCCTAAATTAAAAGTCATGTCAACGTACAAACGATGATCAAGGAAAAGAGTGGGAATTCAATTAATAATTAAATGGTCTAAATTGATCCGAACTTGCGCGAAGCAGAAAGAGTACAAGGGAAGAAGTTCGAGTGGGACACGAAATATCAATGTAAAGATAATCCCGTCTACTACAAACTCCAAGAAGGAAGTTTCCAGAGACTAGCATCCCTGATGCTCTAGAATTCCAAGTCACGGTAAAGAGCATTTAATGATCAAAATTAATTTAAATAGAATGAATTATCGAGAATAAATCATTTAGAAAATTCGAAAATAAATCCCGAAAATTCAGGGGGCTTACATCCTACCCACCTTATAAAAATTTCGTCCTCGAAATTAAAGGTTAGTAGTGGGATTAAAACATGATCGAAGATTTAGGCAATATTTTAGGTACGATCTAAAAATGACGAGTTTGCACGATCAAGATAATCGATTTAAAATTGTTCAGGCACGATGAGGGATTTGGCACGATAGAATCATGATACGAACAAAATCATATGTACATAATTTCAAAATAAGTCAAGTCATTGGGGCACGATTTTAGAGACGATTAAGAAAATCGAAGATATAATTGAAGTTCAAGTACGGGGTGATTTGTTGGACTTAGGTTGATGGAAATCAACCCGAAAGTCGCATAGAGTCTTATAGGCCCGATCAAGGGTTAAGGAGTATGATTAATAAAATCATGAAATACGATCCAAGTTCGAATGTGATTAAAATTGAAAATAGTCTAAGTTCACTTGGCACGATAAACAAGACGACCAAAATTGATTGGTCATGGACAGAAGGGAATCATAATCTCAACAGTATCGAAATTTAAGAAACAATTGAGATATGAAAATTTCAAAATTTTTAGAGTTTTTAAGTGTAGATAACAGATGTAGATATGAGATAGTTGATTTGTGTAATCAAGACATAGCTAAACAAGGAAAAGGAAATGACGGTAAGATGAGAAAATCATCATGCGATGAGAAAAGAAATGAATGATAAGTCAAAAAATAAGGATATGAATTGTCCTCATCATTTGGTCAAAAAGAAGTGAATCAATTTAAGATACGACCTGATAACCATACACGTCTATCCAAAACCATGCTGCCAGAATTTACGTCACGCCAATAAGCATAGCTGCAATAAACGATAGAGTCCATAACTAAGGTATACACCCTATAATCATGTCATCTAGATTCCTTACCACGCCAACTGGTATGGCTGCAAGAGAATCTAAATTCCATAACTAGGATAGTATATCCAAAATCAGGCTCCATGTCCCTGTCAGGCTAGCTAATATGACTGCGATAAATTCCAAACTCCATAAGTAAAGTAGACATTTATCGTTCCCATCGTCTCCATCAAATATGTTTATCAGGATATCTTAACTCAATCCTTAAAAAAAAACTTATCTCAAACAAAGTCAAAATCGAAGTCAACAACGAACGAACATCAAGATTCAAAATTCAACAACGAATCAAAGATAGGTAAATGGAAACTAGCAGAAACAGATTTTGAGATAGGATTTAGAAGAAAATTCTCAGGAGATGTCCCGAGGGTACTACCTAGGTCAAGATAGAAAATGGTGGAATATAATCTAAAATAAACCTCGACCATGATACGAGGTTGGTAAATCATATTCACGTCTCAACCTAGAAGATACAAGTCCAACTTATAACTTCCCTCTGGGGTCCACAAACTCATCCCAAGAAGGAATAAAGTTTGATACAGACAGATATTTCAGAAATCAGGACGAATGAAAACAAGTGGGAAAAGATTTGAAAGCCTTCGAAATAAGATTCCCCAGGGGTCATCCCTGGAATCTACCAAGAGTTCCTAATATGTGACTGAGTACCAAAATCCTAAAATATTCCATGACTCAACCTTAATCCTAGGGCAGGCTCGCAGTAGTACATAAAAGCTCAAGTACTACCACGACTTCGCATTAATTGCAAAGACTGACCTGCATGGGCCACCACTAAAAATATGTCACGACCCGCACCCGGATATACGGGTACGAATACGTGGGCCACGCCCAGCCTATGCCGCAGTATCGGCGGTATAACGCTGTCAAGTATACTATACTAACTACCACATCTAAATATCCATAACTAGAAATGTACTCATAACACATCACGAAAACTAAGGAAGATAAGACAAAAAATAATAACAATATCACTAGAACAACTAGAATCTACAATGATCATAAGACAGGAAGATAAAGAAGGAACAACAAGACTAACTAAGAATAACTACCAGGCAACTCACATAGAAGAATAGTGAGATCCACCTCAGCTAGCAACATCATGAAGTCCAATACTGAGGACACAACTACTCCTAAAATTTTATCAACATATCCAGTCAGGATGGAACGAGCACAAATCTCAAATAACAGTTCTAGTTAGACGATATTGAAAATATAGCAGTAATTAGAGAGAATATACGAGGTAAAATAATGTGTACATGAATCATGGTAAGGCATGTCAAGACTGTAACTGAATGTAAGAACAAAAAAATAGTATATATCATGTACAAAAATCTGGAACTATATCTATGTGAGTTTAGTATTAGTTTCAACATGTGATCGGCTTAGAACTTGATACAATGTTTGGCCTGGCTAATCATACGTGAGTGTATGATTAACACTATACAATGATGATACAATAATCTGTGGGGTATTGATCACGTATCTACGCTAACACCCCCATCCCTGACTAATATAGTGGATCCAGTCATGACACGTCATGACACGTGATTCTCTGAGAAGGTAGCTAGCCTTCGCAGGAATCCTGTCTATACAATGCACAAGGAACTAGGAAGACTTGCACAAGGCATACCATATATAAGAGGAATAACATCTTATGACGGGATCCAGACAAATATCAATCCGTGTGAACAATGTGTCAAGAGAACAAGGATATCTACACTAAATACAAGAAACAAAGACGATATCATAAAACAGAAATATTATCAGAGAATGTACTCGCCTGTAATCTGGTGGAATATGTCAACTGGTCCAAGAACAGTGCCTCGAGGACCTATAGGTAGAATACTGTATCAATATAAGGGTTTGGAAGTAAAATCAAGTCATACTAAGTCAACTAGGTCAATCTAAGTCAAGGGTTGACTTACAGTTGACTTTCGGTCAACTGGTCAACTCTGGTCAACCTAGGTCAACTTTAGGTCAAACTTGACTAACGTTGACTAACAGTTGACTTTGGGTCAACTGGTCAACTTTGGTCCAGTTCCAATCAATTTTATGCTACGGTTGACTTCCGGTTGACTTTGGTCAAAATAGTCAACTCTGGTCAACCAAGGTCAAAACCAGTCTAACCTAGGTCAAAAGTTGACTCTACTTCGACGTTCAGTCAAAGTAGTCAACCATGGTCAAACTGGGTCAAAGTTAGTCTCTACAAACATCTACAGGGTCAACACATTCAATTTCAGTGGATGTGAAATCACTGGAATCGATGGATCTCAAAATACCACAAAAGGAGAAAGATTATAATAATATGGTGAAACCTACAGATGTTGTCGGATGGTGAAACAACACTCACCAACGTGTCCAGAATGGTCAAATTAGCTAGAATAGCCTGTCCATAAGTCCAATTTGGACACAGGGACAAAAAGGTAATTTCGGGCCAAAATGGTGTCCGTGTCGGACCCACTTTGTACCGAAAAATGTGTCAAAATAAAAGTGCACAAAATCTAACAAATTATATGTTCACGAATCCAGAATGATGATACGAACCCAACGGTATATCCAGAATTGGATTCCGTTGACCCGATCTCAAATTGGTCCGTTGACCAGGACATTGAAATTCCGAATTGCACGGAAAAGCGTGTCGGAGCTAATGTCCTCAAAACTCAACAAATTATATGTCAACGAGTCCAGAATGACGATACAAACTCAACGGTATATCCGAAATTGGATTCCGATGAGCCGAACTCAAAATGGCCCACTGACCCGGATATTGGTATCCGACTTGCACCGAAATGCGTGTCGGAACCAATGTCCACTAAAACCTAGCAAATTATATCTCAACGAGTCTAGAATGACGATACGAACTCAACGGTATATCCAGAATTGGATTCCGATGAGCCGATCTCAAAGTGACCCGTTGACTCAGAAAGTGGGACCCGCTTTGCACCGAAATGCGTGCCAGGGCCCACGTTCTCCAAATCAAGCAAATTTTATATGAAAACATGCCAGAACGACGCCACGAGTCTACTGGTGGTGTCAGAAATTGAATTCGGAGTCCCGGATTCAAAAATAGAATTTTACAAGTGCAACACTAAGAATTCGAACGGCCAACTTTGGCGTCGAATTCGACCGACCTAACAAGCTCAAACTGAAACGAAATCTAAAGGGGCAGGAAGAGGGTTATACCAGTTGTGCACTGGAACTGACGGTGCACCAAACGAAGCTGCGACGACGAAGACACGAACCCGCGAAGTTGGCGTCACAAAACTGTCCAAAACAGTACAAATTAAAACGTCAACTTGGTGGCCGGTTTTGATGTATCAAACGACGAAATTAACGGTTCAAACTTGACACAGGTGAAGAGGAATATACCGAGATTGAGACGGAGCAAGGAGTTCGTCGATCCAACGGTCGGATCTCCCAGAAAATCGGCACGAAGTCGCTACCCCGAGACGCAAATTCTGAAACTTCCCCGTGCGCGTCACGGCGGGATCTCATGCAAAACGCACGGATAGCCCGTTTTCCGCATCGGGGACGACGGAGGCGGCAAGGGGGCCTCGCCTGAGGTCGCTCAGTCATGGGTGGCCGGCCACGCGGTGGCGCGCGACCACCCGCCGGCGCAGCTGCGACCGCTGCTATGGCAGCTGCTACTGCCGCTCTCTTGCCGCCACTGCTCGCTGCAACTGCTGCTGCTGCACGCGGCTGTGGTGCGCGCGGCCAGGGCGGTGGCGCGGCGCGGCGGCGAGCAGCGGGTGGAGGTGGCGAGAGTGGTGGTGGCGGTAGTGATGATGTGTGTAGATGATGATGATGATGATGATGATGTTAAGAAGATGAGGAATAAGAGGGGGAGAGTGGGGAGTCTCGGCCTAGGGTGGTGGTGGTGCTTGGCCGTCGGCCAGGGGCTGGGCTCGGATGGCCATGGTGATGGTGGTTTGATGGTGAGGGTGGTGGTGTGATAATTTGAAGAAGAAGAAGAAAATGAAGAAGGAGAAGGAAAGAAAATAATGAGAGAGAGGGGGGTTGCTCTCGTACAGGAGGGGAGGGGGGTTGTACGTGTGTACAGGAGAGAGAGAGAGAGAGAGAGAGAGAGAGAGAGAGAGAGGGTGAGATGAGAGAGAGATATAATACATAATATATATATGTGTATATATATTATATAAATAGATATTTAGAGAGAGAGAGGGTTTGTCCTGTACGGGTAAGGGGGAGTTGTGATGGTGATGGGGGGGAAGTTATGTGGTGAGAGAGAGAGATATTTAAATATATATATATATATATATATATATATATATATATATATATATATATATATATACATGAGAGCAAAATAGAGATATTTGTATAGAGGATATTTTTAGAGTAGAGAAAAATTAGTGTATGGATATTAATGAAGGGGTAACAAGAGCTTGGACGGGGTTTGGTTGAGCCGGGTCGGTTAAAATCGGATATGGTACAACAATAAATTATTTTTAGGTATTTATAATAATGGGAAAATAAGTAGCATGTGGGGGCTCAAATAAATGGGACACAAGTGGCAGACGGGTAGTAGGCTTCATGTGGGCCATGTCCCTATTTGGGGTTGACAGGTTTGGGTCGATGTCGGGTCCCGAAATTAAATTGGAAAATAAATCAGGTTTTACGGTAGATAATTAATTGGCCTAAATTGACCCGAAAGTTGTGCGAAGAAAATGAAGCACAAAATGGAGTGTCTGAGTGGGACACGAAGGTCATGGGTGAAGAGCGCCTCGAGTAGATCAAACATGACAAGTTGGTTTCGAGAAAATGACAGGTCTGGTGCTCCTAAATTAAAAGTCATGTCAACGTGCAAACGATGATCAAAGAAAAGAGTGGGAATTCAATTAATAATTAAATGGTCTAAATTGACCCGAACTTGCGCGAAGCAGAAAGAGTACAAGGGAACAAGTTCGAGTGGGACACGAAATATCAATGTGAAGATAATCCCGTCTACTACAAACTCCAAGAAGGAAGTTTCCAGAGACTGGCATCCCTGATGCTCTAGAATTCCAAGTCACGGTAAAGAGCATTTAATGATCAAAATTAATTTAAATAGAATGAATTATCGAGAATAAATCATTTAGAAAATTCGAAAATAAATCCCGAAAATTCAGGGGGCTTACAGATCCCATGTGCCACTGGCCGACAGAGCTTTGGTTGCAATGTTTCCCGGAACCCTAATTAGGCCGCCGCTGGGAACCATCTCTTATATATATATATATATATATATATATATATATATATATATATATATATATATATATATATATATATATATACACACACACACACGTTCCTAAGACACTAGTCTAGTAGTAGTAGGGGGGGGGGGGGGGGGGGGGCAGGTGGGTGGCTTAATATAGCCACGGTCCGACTTGGAAAAATGACACACACACACACACACACACACACACACACATAAGTCGAATTTTGGGTTCTTTGGATAACCCGACACATGAATCCGAGTCCAATACGATTTTTGATCGGGTTCAAATATTTTAATTCGAATTTGAACCCGAAATCGTATCTTCAATTCTAATCCAACTCATTAATGAGTTTACTCTTTCGGACTCGAATTTAGCCCGTCCGAGTTACACCCTTGCCCCTACCTTCTACTTGAAATACGTATCCTGGAAGTTGGAGATGCTCTCAATTCTGTTCCTTTTATTTTCTCCCTCAATCCAAGCAGACCTTAGCCCATGTTAACCAAATCCTAACTGGCTTAGCTCCGCCCGCGTCGAACCTACGCGAGGCCTCTCCCTATATAAAAACTCGCGTTTGACAGCGTGAGAAACTTGTTCCGAGTTCCGACATTAAGCCTGCACCAGCTCTTCGTTACCTCATTTCGTGACTCCCTGCCTCCATCTCTCCATGGCCGACGACAGCAGCAGCAGCAGCACTCCCGCCGCCACGAGGACGGAGGAGAAGAAGTCGTGGGCCGACGAGGCCGAGGAGGAGGCCGCTTCCACTTCCGTTGCCGCCGCCTCGGCCGACCAGCCGGAGGAGTTGAAGAAGATCGAGGCCCTCTCGATCTCCGACGAGAAGGAGGAGGAGAAGAAGGACGCCGGCGGACGGCTCCTCGAGGATCCCGACGATTCGGAGATCAAGGCGGTAACCGATCTCCCCCCTTCCCCCAATATCCTCAACAAACCCTAAAATTCTTCCTTGAAGCAATCTGGGTCGATGGCGAACATTTTGTGTGCGAGAATTTTTTTACTACTATGTTTCCAAATATTGATATCAAGTCTGCAATTGAACTCCTAGAGTTAGGTTTATTTTGGAGATTTATTAGCTCCCCTTCCAATTTAACCAGAGGCTGGTGGAGATCTAGAGTAGTTGGCCATTAATTGAAGAAAACTGAACAAATTCAAGCAATCACACTAGAATTTGGGGAAGAACTAGGGTTTATTCATTTATTGAAAGTGAAAGAATTACAGTACTACAAAATTATAAGAAAAACGAAAGAAAACAGTGTACACACTCCCCTCGCCGAACTACTACTCTCCCTTATTTATAGCAAGGAAAATTAATGCAAAGGCATGTATCTGCCATCCCAACTAAGTGCCTTAGCTAACTGCCTGACTGCCTTGGCTAGTGACACTCCGATACTGATGCACTTCCTCGAGTTAGGAGCCTCCGATAACACTCCGATACTGATGCACTTCCTCGAGTTAGGAGCCTCCGATACTGGTGAGTTTCTCAGCTGATACTGTTCAGCTTCTGAGCGCTTTGATAATAGTGACGGGTAATGTGATACTCCCCTGAGCCGCACGGAGAAGACTGATACTCTGATACTTCCATGAACTGCAGGGCCGGCCCTGACCCAGGGCAGACCGGGCAAACACTGACCCCTTGTGGAACTTTTTGAATCTTAAGAAACGCCATAAGATCCAAAAGCATATCATTGTTGTTGCTTGCCTCCATGTTGTTTAGAGTTTTGTTACTGCTTAGTTCTTTTCCTTGCTTCTAAGTTCCTGGTGGTTTTGTTACTGCACAGTTTACCTGCTCTTACGAAATCTAGTATGGGGATAGTTTGAGGAAATTGGTTTGTATGAGTAACTTTAACAGCTATTTGTGTACCTGTGTATGCATATTTTTGTTACGATCAATATGTGATTGCAAGCTTTATGATAGATTGCTATTCCTTGCTTGCACATTCTCGATGCTCTGCATTAATTTGCAAGGTTTATGATAGTCTTTGTTGAGGTAAGTAAAGACTACAGAAGTGCGTTTTTCCTCAACTGAAAATTGGACTTCTGCTTAATCTTCATAAAGGCAACGATGGTTCTGTATGTGCTCAATCATTTCTTCTTTTATCGTCTGACATGGTGCATTATCTTCATCATAGGAAACCTCTGGCGATACGGTATACACCTCTGCGGTATCGTTTGAAGATTTGAATCTATCGAAAGAACTAGTCAAGGGACTCTACGTGGAGATGAATTTCACTAAGCCTAGCAAGATACAGGCCATAACCCTTCCCATGATTCTCACTCCACCATACTTGGATTTAGTAGCTCAAGCGCACAATGGTTCAGGAAAGACGACATGTTTTGTTCTTGGCATGTTGAGTCGAGTGGATCCTAGCAAAAAGACCCCTCAGGCCATCTGCATTTGTCCTACCCGGGAGCTAGCTCAACAGGTTTTCTTACGACACTTCTTGTTTTAGTTTTATCAAAGCAACATTACCGTAATAGATTCTAACACATGTTTAAAATGTAACAGAACCAGGCTGTCCTTATGAAGATGGGAAAGTATACAGGGATAACTTCATTCTGTGCCATCCCGCAAGATTCAGCCAATTACATCCCAATAACAAAATGCCCGCCGGTGACCGACCAGGTTGTTATAGGTACCCCTGGTACAATAAAGAAATGGACATCGGCCAAAAAGTTGGGCACAAGGGATGTGAAGATACTTGTTTTCGATGAGGCAGATCATATGCTAGCTGAGGTAGTTTTTTTTGTTTCTAGATTCATTGTTTACATCTATGGTCCCATCCACTATTATCCATTACTTCTTAGTGAGCATTGCGATCATTTTAGTGATTTTTATCTTATTCCCATACTCTTCTCAAATTATGTCATCAGATTCATGTAATTAATGTTGTTTTCTGTTTTTGTCTTTTGAGTTTGTTTCTCTGTTCTAAAAGGCGTCCGCCTAGGCATTAGGCGCCGGGTGCCTGCCCTATGTCCGCTTAGGCGCCCGCTTAGTCCCCCCCGACACCTGACTATGCATGTTTTGGCGTTTTTTGGATTTTTTTATGCAATTTTAACAGATTTATTTTTATTTATTTTTTAACCGCCTAGGCACCTGCCTAGGCGGACTAGGCGCTAGGCGGCAGGTGCCCGCCGGACTAGCGCTTAGCGCTTTTCACAACCTTGCTTTGTTTATAGCCTTCTAAATGATCCATAATTCCATTGCCGATGTGATCTTTTTTGTTCCGCCCTCCAAGGTTAAGGAAGCAGATTTTAGAAGGCAAATCTGATGTCCAGGCGGCTTCAAAGGGATGGTCTCTGACTCTCTGGTGTCTTGACTAGGGCTAAGGTAGCTGAACAAGAAGTCCTGGCTTTGACAACCTTAAAAATAAATACTTACAGTGATCCTGGCATTAGGCCTTCTTCGTACCGCCTTGCGCTACCCTTAATGCTTCCTCCCCCTCTTCCATCTCCACAATCTTGGAGTTAAGAAAAAAGCAGCACTTCATACACATAATCATTTTAATCATACAATTACACTTATATACCCTTCATTTTTCTAAATAAACAATAGTAAACCTGAATAATAGCATCGTTCTGGCTGATGAACTTGTAGAATAGGTAACGGTCATTTACTTGGTCTAACCAGTTTATTATTCATCTATAAACCATAATAGCTTCATTTTCTATGTTATATATGATGATCTCATCATCTTCTTCATATTGTTATGCTATACTTTATTTTCATTACCTGTTGAATTATGATGGCTAGAGGGGGCCTCTGGCATGACAGTAAGGCTTGCTGCTTGCATTATGGAGAATTCAGGTTCGAGTCATGGAAACAACCTCTCCATATATATATGGGGGTAAGGCTGCATACAACTTAGACCCTCCCTAGACCCTGCGTATGTGAGAGGCTCATGGCTGATTTTGCGTAGCAGTGCATGGTGGTGTTTGTCTGTGTTTAATTCATTCCTTTGATGGGTTGATGATGGTGTTTTTTCTGTTACTATTCATTTAGAGATATTTTGAACTTTTATATAATCATGTACTCTTTCCTAAAATGTTGTTCAACTTTGTTATGGCATTTGTAGGATGGCTTTAAGGATGACTCCGAGAGGATCATGAAGGAGATTAGAAGAAACAATGAGAGCTGCCAGGTCTGCTCTTCTATACTTCATAAGGATATTAAACCATTGTTAGATATTGATCTCGTAAAAGCTCGATTGTTGCATTGACTTTTCCTCCGCTCTAAATACTTTATTATGCCTTTTTCAACAATTACTATACATAATGGAACTTTATTCATGGCCCATGGATGGTTATCTATAATTGGACACTCAAATGATTAACCACAATTATGATTACCCGCAAGTCCCACAAGTTCTGTGTAGCATTGGAACCCTAAATCAAATTAATTGGGTGAATTTACTGTTTCCAATTCAACAGTACTACTTATCTGTTGAGAACTTAAATTTCACCTTTAGTAGCTGATAAGTAAATCACAATAAGCCAGACTTGGATAAGATGCCAGTCAATAATGTAACTGGTAAAATAAGATAATCTAAGTTATCTAGCAATGATGGTTGACCAGGAAAGTTTAATTTGAATTTTCAATCTGGAGTAAAGACATGTAGACCCTTCGGAATTGGTCTCGATTTCAAGCTTTTTCATGAACACCAGATCTATGAATGTGGAAGGGCGATCTTTTGTGGTTGAGAAAAGGGGATATATACAAGGTATAACGCCGCTATGACAGCCCCACCACAAGTAACTAGGGCTGTCTTTGAGATGTTCTGCTAGCAATAATATCCAATCAGATCTAAAATCTAACACCACAATCGAAAGGAATTCGATTTCGATTTAGTTACTGCAGAGTTGAACAGCAATACCATTAGTGTATAACGAGAATATAAAAAAATAGATTTAATGCAGAATACAAGCATCAGGTTTCATATTTCCATTTGTAATGAATTGTGTACAATATTTCCATTTGTTAATGAATTAAAATACAATGTAAAGGCCACAATATTATAAGTTAAAGATACTCTCATTGCGTAAGATAGTGAAAACAAGTTTGACACTTTTTTCCTTCTGTTAATTGGCATCAGGTGCTTCTATTTTCTGCCACTTTTAACGAAACTGTGAAGGCGTTTGTATCGAGGGTGGTTATCGGTGGAAATAAAATATTTGTGAAGAAAGAAGATCTCACACTGGAGAAAGTAAAGCAGTATAAGGTGCAATGTCCAGATGAACTTGCCAAAATGGATGTTATAAGAACCAAAATATTTGAATTTGGGCAGAAGGTGGGGCAGACTATTATATTTGTCCGTACCCGAAACAGTGCAAGCATGTTACATGAGACTTTAAGAGGGGAAGGTTATGAGTGCACATCTGTCCATGGTGCCCAAAAGCAAGAGGACAGGGATAGAATTATAAAGGAATTTAAGGACGGATTAACTACCGTCCTCATAACTACTGATCTTCTTGCTCGAGGTTTCGATCAATCACAGGTATTTGTTTGATTCAGTTATTATAATTTTTTCCAGATTTATGTTAAAAGAGGTTTAGTTTTTAACACGGTTGTCATCTGAAAGGTTAATTTGGTCATCAACTTCGATCTTCCTGTGAAGTACGAGTCTCCTTCAGATCCTGATTGCGAGGTGTACTTGCATAGAATTGGTAGAGCTGGACGTTTTGGACGTAAAGGTAATATTCCCTAGCTCCTCATTTTTTTTCCATCATATGCAATTCTGCATTTTGCCTGCACTGAAGTTACTGAAAGCTCCATGGTGCTACTTGGTGTTGTTGTTTTGAATTAACTATAGGATTATAATTAAGCTTGAAGCGAGGTACTCCACACTAACATGTGATGACTGAATTGGCGATGTTTATTAGATCAGTTGTGGGATTGGTGATGTGTAAAGCCTTCTCCCATCGGATTGGGGTCGCTATGGCGCATAAGAAAGCTCCACAAAAATTGGAAAAAGTTCTTATAACGGGCTATTGACCTATGTCAACCCTCTATGTTGGTGCCAAACTCCATAAAAGATTGCTGCTGTCTCTCGGACTCTCATACCATTTTAGAAAATTTGTTTGCTTACGATGAAATGCTACATTCTTAGCTGGTATTTGTAGCACAATGTGATGTTTCTTTCGAGAAAATAATAACATTTAGCACCATTGGGATTTGGACCGTTCATCCTTTTTTTCTTGCTGTCTTTCCTCCTCTCCAGGGAGGGAGGAAAAAAACCTGTTACTCTATTTGGGACTTGTAGATTGTAAGATATTTTCAGAGTCTGTTTATGATTTCTATCTGGAATTGTTAGACATGATCTCTCTTTGGCAGTTGTGGATTTGTAAGAACAGTAGTATGAAATAGGACATACTTTTGACCATGCTAGTTATGAGAGAAAGAGTAGTGATGAGTAAGCTGTAACTTTTTCACTCGTGGCAGGCTTACTATGAACCAACCAACTAAATCTAGTTTTACATTATAGTAGTGGACTCTCTCTTGCACCCTTAAATGGTAAACTATTAGAAGTTGTTGCGTAATCCTGATAGTGTAGAGCTAGTTGTGTGTGTGTGTGTGTGTGTTTATGCTAGTTTCCTTACCTTCCTTATCTGTTCTTCAGCTTCATCAACCACCATTGCCTACTCTTCTGTCAACTGGCAACCCGTTCTGTTTCCTATCCTCACCATTTAGTCAAGATGCAAGACCAACTCCTGTTGACTTGGTGTTGCCCTCCTCTTTCTTATGACACTGATCACCTTAAACAACCGACTTACTACTGGTATCGCCAAACATTTTTTCTGAGGCTTCTCAGGATGCAGGGATGATTGTGATTCTCTTGTACCTTAGTATAATAATCTAAGATTCTCCCATCTACAAGGTACTAACAGAGAAGTGATAGTGCCTATAGACTTGGCGTTTTCCAGATTCCTTTAGAGGAGGCTGACTTATTGCTAATTGTATCCTCTATTTGCACAAGTACTCATCTGGCTTTCAACGATGAAAATGGTTTGTCTTGACTGGACTACTCAGTTGCTGATGGTTCAGTAGGTATTGTATTTGAAGGTTCTGTCGATCTCAGTTTCTGTAATATCTTGTTTGTTTATCCTTCAGTTCAGCATATAAATGAGTGCAAACACCTTCATAACTACTAGTAGTTAAACCTCCGCCCTTTCAAACTCCAACAATCTGGTTTTGGATGAACCTTCATTGTTTTTGCTAAAAGTCTATGTTAGTACTTGTTTTGGAACCGTCCGCACCTTGATGTCTCAAATGGTTTGGTCCATATGCTGGTTCCTTGACTTTTTCCTCCCTTTTTGACCAGACCTTCCACCTGGAGCACCCTTTGGTTACAGCAAAGATCTATGTGAATTGCAATTGTCTAGTTATATTAAGAACATAACTATTTTCATCAAAAAGTAATCTAGCAACTTTGCTGCTAGTATGGTATAAGTGGTTATGAATCCTAGTTGAACTGTTTCCTCTTTCAACTTCCTCTCCTTTATCTACTCTTGCCTTTATCATTGGATTATGTTTAGTATAAATTGTTTTAGGTGTATGGGATGTAGTATGGTTACTGTTACCAACATTTGTGACATTGTCGTCAAGAGCCTCGAGAATTCTTGTATTTCATACTTGATTGCATCCAACTTACATCTTACTCTTTCTCATCTTAGAGCCTTTTGGAGGTTACTCATATTTTTTCTGTATGGCTAGTGTTTTCTGAATCAAGAACATTGTCGAGAGCCTACAGATTTATTTTTCCATATTGATAGCCTTCTTTTTTATTCAATTTTTTTTATATTACATGCTCTTTCTCATCTGAGAGCCTATGTACTCCTTCAATGTGAGGCTCCATGGTATTAAGCTATTTTAAAATTTAAGAAGTATTGGCAAGTTGATTGAAAGCTCAAACCAAATTATCTTCTGATACTGCTTATACTGAAGATGACGGTGGGGACATTTGTAACAAAAGTTTAGTCATTTCTCTTGCTGCTTGTATGTTTTCTGACAGATGTAAGATAAGGTGTTATGAAATCAATTTGTTTTTAATACAAAATAGATATATTCGTGTGCGGTATTTTGGTATGTGAACCTCAGAAAACACTGGCATGAGGACAGTTTGGACCTAACACCTTGAAGTTTCCAATCCTTTTGTAGTATTTAGATTAAATAATTGAGATACAGACTACATTAGTAGTTCTTTTCCCTTTCCGAAAATGAATTTTCAACATATCTAAAAGATTTCTACGAAGTATTTTGGTCAGAAGTGTCGATTGACAATTAGTATCATGTCAGTTAACCTATTATATTGAAACTGTTGTACTGATTGCTCGGGAACAGGCGTTGTGTTCAACCTGCTGTGCACCGACAGGGACAAGATGATCATGGAGAAGATAGAGCGCCATTTCAATCATTTCGTGGAGGAGGTAATGCGAATTATCTTGCCAAGAGTTATCCCCCTTTAGTTTAATAATTTACGGAAAGAATCTCCTTACTGACGACTCGGGACACTCTTATGCTTCTCAGGTGCGTAATTGGAGAAGTGATGACGATTTCGAGGCTGCCTTTAAAGATGCAGGCTTGCTGTAGAAGTGTGCATCCCTTTACTTGCAAGACACTGTACTGTGTTCTCACTGTTAATTATGAGCTTTAGCCTCAAGTTTCTACTAGTCTCCCACATTTTTGTCCAATATCAGTCATGGAGAAGGGACATCAGCAATTATAGGAATCGGCATCATCCTATTTTCTTCAATAGTATTTATTTGTCATTTTTGTTGATGACATGGATTGTTTGTGCCTATAGTTTTGGCGTCGCTTGTAGTTAGTGACTCTTTGAGAAAGTTTGCAACTGTATATTTTGCTTCTTCTCTACCGGACTCGCCTTTGCATATATTTCTGCTGTTTCTGGGAGAAGAAATTATTCAGTCGGATCCGTTTAATGGTATAATGACATGATAATATTTTACTATTTTTTACAATTCTATTGATATTTGACAATTATTTGATTAGATTTTTTTTTTTTAATATTATCATGTGTTATTATACCATTAGATGAACTTACCACTTCGTCCCACAAAATAATTTCTACAAACTAAGGTACGACTTGTACTTGTGAGGTTGACCAACCACCTACCGCAAGCCGACCTGTCTGGTTA
>JANAVB010028397.1:2070389-2135389 GCA_029216955.1 Iris pallida | reverse complement strand
TAATTAAGATACCTGACTTTTACTCTTCCTAAGTAGTCTTACACGTAGTTATAAAATAATATATATATTTTTATAATAAATTTAGAATAATTAAGATACTTGACTTATACTCTTTCTAAATAGTCTTAATAAAAATTAGAATAATTATGACAATTGTATTTTAGACATTTCTAATAATAACTTATGAAATACGTGCAATACATATGCATATATATAATAATGTCTTTTAATAATAAATTATATGATATGAGCTTTCATCTTGGATTAAGTACCAATTTATATATGTTAATTTGGTTTACGGCTTTGTTCTTTTTTAGATTTTTTTAATCAATCAATTGAACCCAGAGTTAGCCTCCCCTGGATTTTGGAAGAAAATAAATTATTATATAAGAATTATTAAAAGTTTTGTAACATGTTATAATTTTTTTGTTTAAGGATTTGAAACCACATATCTATTAAATTAAATAGAGAGCAAACTTCCTAAAAGTCTTATGTCAAAATCAGATTATTACCATATTTAATCTTTTGCATTCACATAATCTTTGAGAAATTCATTTTTGACATTCACATAATGATCTTGGTATCTCTTGGAGTTTTAAAAAATATTGATAATAGTTTTTCAAATTGTTAAATATTTGTGGCTTTTGATAGATATAAACGTTTTTCTTTGTTAAGATTTGTTAGAGATGAAAATAATCTAAATACAACTGAGGTCTAGTTTCAACAATTCATTAGGAATATGGAAATAAATTAACTTGCAAGATAGAAACTATAGACCATTAGATAAAAGAGAGAGAGAGAGAGAGAGAGAGAGAGAGAGAGAGAGAGAGAGAGAGAGAGAAAATAAAAAATAAAAGAAACATGATGAGGACAAATGAGTTTTCATTTCTCCATGATTTTTTTTATTTTTTCCCATTTCTTGCCTTTTTCGCATTAAATACAATCCAAGTCGAATGTCAATCAAATGCATCTCACACCTAAGTTGCAGTACAATTTTTTTTCTTTCTATTTAGTAGGGGACGATAATGTTTTTAGAAGGTTCTAAATTTTGAATCAATTATCCACAATTCAACATCATGTTTTTCATGATAACAAATTCTGAAAATTAAAAAGCACAAAACGTGTCTAGTCATGCATGATTTTATAGTTTATGGAACATGAGTAATGCTATTTATACCTCAAAATCATTTTTTTTTATGTGGCAGCTGACGTGTTAAGTAACATTATATATCATCTAACATGGCAGTTTGACACGAGAAATTTTAACCAAAAATTCATTATTCAAAATTTTAAAATCTTAATGTTAATATTAATGTTCATTTGATTTTAAAATTTAATATGTCAACTGTCACTCAACCGTCACTTTAGCTGCAACATAAGAAGTGATGGTTTGGAAGGATAGATAACATTATTCGTAGAACATATATATTCGAATTAATATCGCTTCGTCGTATGTGGTAAGATGATTTCAAAGAAAATCTACTTATGGTATTTATGATACCGAATAAAATGAGGTTACCGTCCTATTATATATATATTACTATATAATACATAAAGTTGATGTTTCATTGTAAATCATTTTTACCAAATTTTTTTTTATGTACGTTTACTCATTAAAATTGTTCATTAAATTTTAACAAAAGGTGTTTAGTAAAAAAGTAATATAATATTATTTATTATTTATTAATAATATAAAATACGTATAGCATATGTGTTATTATAATAGAATTTGGTGTAAATTTACATAAAGTTGGATGCAAATTTATAACAATAATTTTTTAAAAAAAATACATCAACACTATTTCTATTTCGAAAATAATTCAATTTTTTACGTTGCCTAGCGTAACGCTCGAGATTTAGTGTGCACATGAAGGAATAATACGCTTTCGTGGCTCGATCCACTGAACTTTCGTCACTCAATTAGAACTTTTATGTCTTTTTTCGCTGACCACAAGGATTAATCGGGTTCAACGAAAATAATTACATTGACTATCCTTCTGTTTTATAATTTTAATAAAACATAGAAATAATTAGTGTTATAAGTTTCTATATATGAATTACAGAGAGAGTCGGTATAATTAGTTTTAAAGTAGGAATAGTTTTTATAATAAGTGTAAAATATAGGACCCTAAATTGTTCTAATTTTAAATTTTGGTTGAAAAATTTGAGGTTACCCAACCTTGACCCTTTCCATCCACTCTTAACACAAAAAGAAATAAAGTAAAGTTGGTCTCCTTCAGCAGTAAGCAACACCAACACGGCAACAAACGCCCCCACCAAATTGACAAATTACCCCCTCTAATTCTTAAGTAATTTCACATCAAGACCATTATAAAGAGTAGAAAAGGAAAGAAAAGGAAAGAGAGAAAAAGAAAAAGAAGAGAAGAGGACTCCTCCCATTTCTCTCTCCTTCTTCCTCCGGAAATCTAGGGTTAGGGTTTCTGAAGGGGGAGAATCATGGGGCAGCAGACGCTGATCTACAGCTTCGTGGCGAGGGGGACGACGGTGTTGGCGGAGTACACGGAGTTCACCGGGAACTTCACGAGCATAGCCTCCCAGTGCCTCCAGAAGCTCCCGGCGAGCAACAACAAGTTCACCTACAACTGCGACGGACACACCTTCAACTACCTCGTCGACGAGGGATACAGTCGGTTCCTTCTCAGTTCTCTGAACCTTTTTTTTTATTTTGATTTCTCGTGATTTGATTTTGATCAGTGCTGCTGTGTGCTTGATGCCTGCGAAATCTTGAATTTTTTGCTCTAGATTTTTGTGTGTGTTTTGATTTGGCTTGGTTTGGGAGAGATCTACTTGGATTGGGAAATTTTGCTGGGGAAGTCGTAGGATCAGTTCACTTCCTCTGCGATCCGTGGAGCATTTTGATTTGAAGAGCCTAGGGTTTTGGATGACCGTGAGTTTAGCTGCGTTTTTTGTGTGGATCATGTGGCCTAGGGTTTTATTTGGGAGCTACTTTCCATGTAGATTGTGTGTTTTGATTTGTTGCGGGAGAGATTTAGGAAGATCTGATTGAATTGAGAGATGCTGCTGGCAAAAGCTTTGATCTTGACGGATTCAGTTCAGCTTGGCTATAGATGTGTAGATCTCTGCTGATGGAAAAAAAATTGGTGGACCTGTGGTGTTACATACTTGACCCGTGAGGGATTTTCGTGTTTTGTATCTGGATTTGTTCAGATTTCGTGATTTGTATCTGGATTTGTTCAGATCTGTTAGGAATTTTTGTTAGGGTTAGGGTTTTGATTTAGGGTCTCAAGTTTCTGTAGATTTTGATTTGGTATCGGGGAGATTTGGAAGATCTACTTGAATTGGGGAAAAAAAAAGCTAGTGAAAAATCATAGATTCAGTTTTTTCTTTTGTTTACAATAGAATTGTATCGTAGCAGAGAATATTGCTAGAAGTTGATATGGTGGAAAATATAAAGTTTGATTAGGATCCATGTAGTTGTATATAGATGTGTTTTCCTTTTAATTTTTCTGTTTGTTCCGAGCCTTATTTTTGCTCAACATAAGGTGTAGCATCAGTTCAATAGAATATGCCTTGTCCGGATAGAGGGACATTTGTATTGCGTTTGACGCTTGTTTGGACACGAGCAGACACTTCAGAATACACAAGTAGATGTCAAAATCAATGTTGTGCATCCGTGTCCTTATTGTTTCATATCCTAATCATGTCCTTACAAAATAGGGTAGTAGCTTATATCAACATCTTTATTTTCACCCAGTAGTAATAGTTTTTTAATCTACGGGTTACAATCAAGTTATCGTTTTTTTTGCTCCTGTTTTCATTTTCTTATATTTACATAAGGTTGTGGGTATTCATGCGTGCATATTGTGTCTCCGGATGTGCACATGCATGCACGTTCGAGTGAGCTTGTTTCGCATGTGTGTTGCATGGGTACAGCCGTGCCCACATTTTGGGAGTGTGTCTAGGCTTGTGCGCAAGTGCAGCTTGTATTGTTTCTTTGTAGACAAGTTTATCTAGTTATTTTTTTCAAGGAGAACTTAAACATAATACCTTGTTCGGATTGGAGGGAGAGAGAACTGGGTGTGTTAATAAATATTGCTTGGATTCGAGGTTTTGAGTGGGAGGAGGTTTAGTAAAAATACAATAGTTACCAAAATACCCTTATTACATATGTCATAAAATTAGATTTGATTGGATTTTTAATTATAACTTGTCAAAATATCTTCACAAAAGATATCTTCATAAAATTAGATTTTATTTATGCAGAACATTGGAGGAGAGACTACGCACAAAATATATTTGATGCATCAAACATATGCCTCAATTTTTTGAAGGCTCCTCCAACTACCTTATGGCACAAAACATTGGAGGAGAGACGACATACCTCAACGGATTTTGTAGGGTTATTTACTATCAGAGTCTCACATAATAGTGGATATTAGGGTCTGGGTCTCGAAATTGTCCATCGTTAAGATTTGGGTCTCGAAATCACTGTTCATTAGCCTACGTGAATGAATAGTGATTTCGAGACCCAAACCCTAACGTTGGACAATTTCGTTACCCAAATCCTAACATCCACCAATATTTGAGACCCTATTACTAAGTATCCCTTTTTTATGCATCAAATATATGTGGTCATCAACTCAACAGAGATGCATATATAGTCGTTGATTTTTTTCTTCTTATAATTTTAGACGATGAGTAATAAGAGAAAATGAGAAGAGTCGACGCACCTGGACGGCAGCATGTTGAAAGTCAGGAAGACGAGCAGCAGTTGAAAGCAAAAAAAAAGGAGAATGTCACGATATTTTATAGGACACATAAGGGGGTATTTATGTCTTTTTAAACAAAATCCCTCACTTCTCCTTATTAACCCCCCAATTTGGGGGTTGAAAAATGGACAAAAAAGGCTAAACAAACCCTCACTTAACTCTCTATGACTCCCCCTCCTAAACATCCACCCTCAAACCAAGCATGATTTATTTTTCCCTCACTTAACCCTTTTCACCCTCATTCACGATGAATGAGATATGTTGGTTGGGTTTTCATGAATGCTAATGGCACATGGATATTTATCTTATCAGCAAAATTGAATTAGACAAGTGACTCCTCCTTGATTACAACAGCAGAGAGATTTTAAGGGCCTGTTTGGCAGATAGAAACTTTTAAAAACTAAGAAAGTTGCCTTCTATTGGTTGCTAGAAACCTAAGGAAAGAAACTAAACCATAGTAACTTGTAGGTAATGGTAACATGGTAGTAACAAAAAGTAATTAACTTGTAGTTTCTTGAGGTGGGTTTTTGCTTTTCATAAGTAAATAATAATTAAAAATAGATCATAATTTCTTTCCACGAGTTTTTTCTGACTTTCCACCTATTTGGATGAGAAGAGAACATGAAGTACTTTCCACTTTGCTGGTGGGTCATACTAGTTCTCTAACTTTCCAACTACAAAGTAGCCATATGTTTCACACTTTTTTTACTCTCCCTTTAACTCCCATTTGCCAAACAGGCCAATGGTAACTTGCATTAGTATGGCAAGTGCATCAGGAAATGAAGATCTGATAGGCCCAGAACCAACTGATCCTTGTCATACAAGGTTCTGAATGCATTTGCAAGTTTGATGGCTACTGTTCATTTGAAACCTACCATTGTTATAGGGCACTTGTGTAATTTGGGACTGCCACAGACATAATGACAAGTGCCCACACAGTTTTTCCCACATGGTTTTCCCCTTATCATTCTGTTATGTCGTCACACAGACACAGCTCAAGGGTTGGGCCACGTCTGCCTCTTCATCAACACCTATCGTGAGCATTCCTAAATTCATTTTTGTGTCGTCGCACTTGGATCCATGCTCGACATGGCACAGTTTATTTGTCGTGTGAAGCATGATACTACACGTTATGGGACTTGGCAAAGAGGCAGAGAAGACCCAGCATATCAGCAGCAAATAAACGTTTGTGTGCCATGCGGATATGTGCACGTGCCGGCCCTACACACAAAACCGCCTGAGTTACACCACTAGGTTTATGATGGGAGCTATGATTAATCTGTTTCTTGCCGTTAACAACTTTTATTAGAGTGTTTGTAGTTTCTCATTTATTTTTCTTAGGATTGTTTGTTTTGAAAAAGTTCAATGTTAACTTATAAAAATTTATGGCTCAGCTTGGACACCTCGAGATCATGTTGGACTTTCTTTTTATATATCATCATCATCCAAGCATTCTCCCATCAGAATGGGGTCGACTATGGAGCATAAGAAAGCTCCATACAAGAGTTGACAAAGTTCTACAATACTTACAATTGAATTTGATCATTCTATTGGTATAATATTTTTTGGGGGTAAATAACCTATTCAGATGTTTTTTTTTAAAAATTTTCCCTACTGTTTTTCCTTTAGGCTGTGTTTGATTGGGCGTTTTTTCCATGGAAAATATTTCCACCACAAATTTTCCACCAATTGTAGTGTTTGATAGCTTATATTTTCCATGGAATTATTTTCCAAAAAACTATCATTTTCCATATTTTCTTCTAAAATGGTGGAAAATGAAACTTGTCTAACCCATAGGAAAATATCATTTTTCCATGGAAAATAACTATTTTCCGTGGAAAATAATGACAATCAAACAACCAAATTAAGTTTTCCATGAATTTTTTTAAAATTCCATGGAATTTTTTTCCTAGGAAAATAATTCCATGGAATTAATTTCTTTTCCACGTATTTTTCACCTTGCAATCAAACACACTATTAATATAATAATAATAAGAAATCGTCAAAATGTGCTGAAAATTCATGTTCAAGTTGAAATAAGGCTGAAGGGCTAACACAGCCTCGGGCTGGTAAGGGAACCGTCTTTTATAAGACGTTAGGCACGCCCTTCTTCTCTTTCTTCGCTTGGTTCGACCGACAGTGGAGGGAGAGGAAAGACACGTCATGTCTCTTTAGATGCAAATAAGGATAGTCTTCTAATCATGGTATGCTCTACTATTGTCTTCATTCCCGAAGTACCGATGGAGATTGCTTAGACCCCAGGTTTCCGGATTCCACCGCATATGATGACGAAAGCGAATCGAGACATTCTATTGATGGCTTGTAAAGCTTCACGTCCTGATGACCTTATCAACTTGTTAGTTTTTTATGGAAATTTTACCAATCCGGATTAAAAGCCTCTTCTTGATCTCAAGCATGTTGTATTCTTTCCCATTTGTTTTTTTTAAATTATTTGTCTTTGACCTAATATATCAAGAAAACCGACTCTTTTAACAAATAAATAATCAAATATGTTAGTGAACTTGAAGAATAGTTCTTTTCCGACCATAATGCTGATGTCTTTTGTGACTTCCCCTTTTTCCTCATCTCGTAGCCAAATCGAGAAGACCAAGTCAGGAACCTATATAGCTTAGAGTATTAATATCTTACAACTTGGTTTTGCAATAAGGGTGACTTGAATAAATTGAACTAGGAAGTTTAGTTGTGATACGCTGATACTTATTAGATCGGCCGATGTGCTATGGATACAGTAAGCCTTCTAAATTTAATATGCCTTTTCGAAATGGTTTAACAATTACAGTCAGATAACCATGGGTTTTACATGTTGGGGATGTTAAAATCTTGGATTCATAAATTTGTACTCTTTTAGCTTCAAGAATGTATAATAGTTGCAGTTCTTTTTGTGAAGGGTATGCTTGAAGAATGCCAATGATATGGACGTTGAGTTAATGGTATCATGTAAAAACAAAAATTAACGAGTGTAAGGTGCTTTGTGCTGGTTTCTTTTAAGATTACGTGATGCCACACCCAGGTTTCTATTGTTTAAATAGGTGAAATACAGTTTTGAGAAATTATCAAATTAAGTATAATGAAGGTTTTGTGATTGTACTTTTTGTACTTGTGCCCTTCTCTCTTTTTTCTATTGTTTATCTCATTTATAGTTATGTTTTTGTTAAGCTGATTTCACTAGAACATAAAAGCCCTGCATCTCATGTTTATTAAATGACATTTGACTTATTTGATTGTATATCCATTATGTTATTTGGAATATCATGTTATATGGTCTTTTGAGTATTTTTGGATGATACATGTGGGCTAGGAATCACAAACACCAAGAATGTTGTCGTTTTGCGTCGCCCATGTATCGGAGACACCTATCAGACACTCCAACATAAACTAGGACACACCAAAATAGGTGCCATGTCCATGTCCTTACCGAGTTACCGTGTCATATTCATGTCTAAAATGGTTTATTCTTATGGAAAACTTAGTAAATAGATAATGGCCTGTACAATACAACTGTGTTACCAGACTCTCTCCCTTTATTCACTTCAGCTTCATTTGTTTTGCATAGGGTTTGTCATTCATGTGCATTGTTGAACTTTGAGTTCACTATTTAATGTTAAGGTCTCCTGACACTAGGAAGAACAGACGCTCCAAAAATGTGGGCCGTGTCTTGTCAGACACATATTGGACACAACCCAGGCACTCCGAAATACAGTAGGATAGCCAAAAGTAGGTTACATGTCCCTTACCATGTTGTGTCGCATCTGTGTCCTTGCAACATAGTTCTCACATCACTTAAGTCCATATAGCTTTATTGTTTGCTGAATGAAACAAGCAATTTCACATTGGAGTATGATCTTTTGAATTATGTTGATATTAAGACTCGTAGCAATGATGAAAATTCAGGAGTAGACTGTCCCGTCTACTTTTTTGAGATAAAACTGCCCCCACCTATTTCTGGAAATGTATCTGTCGGTCCTTTTTCTCGTGGAAGTTTTAGGTTTTTGCACTTGAAAGGCCTCTATCTGAAAAAAAAAATCTCATTGTGTGGAAGTGGACATTATTTTTCTCTCTGTGTGCACAAGGAAAAGGTTGTTTGATATCAGATAAGACGTGATAAATATTAGTATCTATTTGTACTGTTAGAAATATCCGGAAACTATTTGACTAGTATTTTTATGAGATTGCTGTCTGGTTGGTTTGATTACGCCTTAGGCTCTTGGGATTACATGTGCTCACTGTTAGTTTTTTTATTTTCTTTCTAAAGATCATAAATAATATTGATCTATGAGGATAGGAACTAATCTATTTCTTCTTTATGGGTCTGCAGCATATTGTGTTGTTGCAGTGGAATCTGCCGGGAGACAAGTTCCCATTGCATTTCTCGAGAGGGTCAAGGAAGATTTCAACAAAAGATATGGTGGAGGGAAAGCTGCAACTGCTGGGGCCAACAGCCTCAACCGCGAATTTGGGTTAATATTTCCCCCTGATGAATTAATTAGCCCCTTGGATATTTCTCCTTACCTTTTTCTTTCCTTTAGTTATTTCTCCTTGTTTAGAGGAATGCCTGACAACCGGTTCTATTTATGATAATTTAGACCCAAACTGAAAGAGCAAATGCAGTATTGTGTGGATCACCCTGAGGAGATTAGCAAGCTATCAAAAGTCAAGGCTCAAGTCTCGGAAGTGAAAGGAGTTATGATGGAAAATATTGAGAAGGTAAACATATAGGAAATTAATTTGTTAAAGTACCATTTCCTTGGACAGAGTCTCTCTCTCACAGTTGATCTCTCTTTGCATATTTCAGGTTCTGGATCGAGGAGAGAAGATTGAACTTCTGGTTGACAAAACAGAGAACCTCCGCTCGCAGGTTAGTGATGGGTGTATTTGTGTGCGTTAGTTCAATTTCAGTTTATTTACCCAGCTTTTGTGATCCCTCATAACTGGTTTGACTTCACTAATTTTCAATCAGGCATGCATTAACGAAACTTGTTTATGCGTTGTGGTTGTAGGCACAAGATTTTAGGCAGACGGGAACAAAGATGAGAAGGAAGATGTGGCTGCAGAACATGAAGATAAAGCTGATTGTGCTGGCCATCATCATCGCCCTGATCCTCGTCATAGTCTTGTCCGTCTGCCACGGATTCAAATGCACTTGATACTATACAACCCTTCCCGTTACTTTTCGTACTACACTGCTGCTTCCTCTCTCAAGTATGATCTATCGAGGTGGTTAGGTGGTGATCTACTTTTTTTTGGACGTCGAGTGTTCTGCTCTCTTTTTTCTTGAACTTCTGTGTTGTGAGCGATTGGTCTGGGGACTGCTGTTGAATTTAATGTAATTGTGGATGCTCCTGCATGTATAGCCCAAACATATGCACATATCTTCAAAGTTAGCTATAGCTAAATATATATAAGTAGCAGGTTTATGTCATTGGTCGTTTGCTGTCACTGATTTATGTATTGTTCTGTATTCGGCATCTCTTTATTATTTTTCTGATCTCAAGAATAAGGTGTCGTGTTGATATATCCGTTTAGCTACAGGGCATAAAGTGGTGATGAAAGATGTGCACCAGTTGATCACTTGTCATTTTATCGAGCAAGACTATTGAACTTGATGGTCAAGGTTTATATAGGCATTTTTACTCGAGGACAGTCTACATATTTGAATTTGGACTGCCAACTTTGTTGGCAGTTCTAAAGGATTTGGGTATTTTGAATTTTGGACTGTCAACAAAGTTGGTAGTCCTAACATAAAGTAGGACTGTCAACTAGTCCTACTTTATGTTAGGACTTTCAATTTCGTTTGCTATCCTAAAAGGGGTTGGACAGTTAGAAGTAAAATTGGGAAATTGACAGTCCTATTTTATGTTAGGACTGTCAACTTCGTTTGCAGTCCTAAAGGGGGTTGGGCAGTCCGAAGTAATATTGGGACCATTATGAGTAAAAATTACAACAAGTTGGACTATCCTGAAGTAAATGTTGTCCTGATTAAAATGTGAAATGTCCACAGAATTTGTCATATATATATATATATATATATATATATATATATATATATATATATATATATAATTTCACCGTCTATAGAAGACTATTCGTGTTCCAGTAAGAAATTCGCACAAATGATCACGTACATGTAGGAGTCATATGAAGTAGTTGGTAACAGTTTTTGGACTCCACTAGAGATTTTTCAGTAGACTAGGACGGGCTGATCCGGATGGAATTTAACTGGGTTTAACCAGGTTATGTCCGGGCTGTCCGGTCAAAGACTTCAGGTCGAACCATTCTGGTCTTTGATCAAAATACCCAAATCCAGCCCGGATCCACGGCTCGGTGTCACGGACTTAGTATTTTTGCTAGCACTTCGTCTCGTACGACGCACTAACTTCCTCCTCGAAGATCGTGCAAGCCTTTCCAACCCGACTTAGCTAAATCGCTAAGGAAATTAAAGATAGTGGAGCAAAGAGGAGACTCGTAAGAAATTCTTTAATGACTTGGAAAATGCTTACAAGTTTTGGTGGTGATGAACAAATGAGGCATCCCCCTTATTTATAATGGCTCATAGAGCTTTACATGAAAAGTCCTGAAAGGACAAAGATTATTCTTCATATCATAATTGGAACGGCATATTCCAGGTTTATTCCCTAAGAACATAAAATAAAACTTCACAGGCCATCCAGAAGCATCTTGAGCCATCTAGAAAGATCTTGGACCTTTCAGAGAAATCCACCATCTTCTAGAGAGTTCCGCCATCTTCTGAAATGTTCTAGAAGCTTCCCGCATAACCTTGGTCCGTGGAAAGGTTATGCAACTTGGTCTCGGACGGGGTGCAACATTTGGGACGTTACATTCTCCCCCACCTAAGGCGTTGACGCCCTCGTCAACCATGCTCGCTGAGGAACGCCTGGATCTCGGCTTCGAACTGATGCAACGTATCCGTACGTTCCCAGCTAGACTCGCCATAAGGCATGCCCTTCCACTGGATGAGGTACTCCACATACGGGGACACGCCTCGCCGCCGAATGGCCCTCTTGTTCAGCACGGCTTTCACTTCTTTGTCGAAGGAAGTCGTCATGGTCGCCGTGGGTCGCTTCGAAACTTCTCGCTGGGGATCCTCCAAGTCTTCATGGTACGACTTCAGGCAACTGGCATGAAAAACTGGATGAATCTTCAGCTTGGCGGGGAGTTCGAGCTTGTAGGCCACATTGCCTACCTTCTTGAGCACGGAAAAGAGGCCTTCGTACTGCCAAATCAGTCTTTTGTGCACTTTTCGGAACACCTTGAACTGTTACAGTTGTAGCTTCACTAGCACCATGTCCCCCTCCTTGTACTCAACCGGCCTTCGCCTCGCGTCGGCCTACTTCTTCATCTTCCTCGCGGCCTTCTCCATAAATGCTTTGGCAATGTCTGCCTTTGCCTTGAAATCTGAAGTGAACAGGTTGGTCGCGGGGCTTCTACTCGAGGACCCCGCACTCAACGTGTGCGGGGCGAGTGGCTGTCGACCCATCACCAACTCGAATGGACTGCTGTGCGACGACTCGCTCCGTTGAAGATTGTAGCATAACTGAGCGACGTCGAGGTGATGCACCTGATCCCTCTGGTTGGCACTCACTGCCGCAAGTACTCCTCGAGTATCGAATTGACCCGTTCGGTCTGTCCGTCCGTCTGTGGGTGGAAGCTGGTCGAGAAGTGCAAGTCTGTCTCGAGGATTTTGAACACTTCCGTCCAGAACTTTTCCGTGAAGCGGGGATCCCAATCGCTGACAATGTTCACCGGGATGCCCTAGAACTTCACCACGAGGCTGATGAACAGTCGCGTGGCCTCCTCTGTTGTGCAGTTCGTTGAAGCAGCAATGAAGGTCGCGTACTTTGAGAATCGGTCCACCACCACGAGAATGGACCCAAGTGCCCCCACTTTCGGCAGATCGGAGATGAAGTCCATCGATATGCTCTCCCACGGCCTGCTCGGTAAGAGAAGAGGCTCCAGTAGGCCACCGGGCTTCTGGTGGTCCACCTTGTCCTGTTGCACACAAGACAGGTGCGCACATAGTCCTCCACATCCTCGCACGTGCGAGGCCAATAGTATGCGGCCTCCAGCAGCGACAAGGTCCGCTTCTGCCCCGGATGTCCAGCCCACTTCGTATCGTGGCACTCCTTGAGCAGCTGTCTCCGCAAGCCACTCCACTTAGGCACGACCACCCTGTCGCCCTTAGTGTAGAGAAGTCCGTCTTTCAGCCAGAACCTTCTTATTTTGCCCTCCTTGACAAGCTTCACTATGGCATGTGTTAGCGGGTCCTCCATGATACCCACTCGAACACAGTCTAGAATGTCCCCCTTGAGTAAGCACACCGATGCGAACTCGGCCTTCCTGCTAAGCGCATCGGCCACCTAATTTTCTTTGCCGAGTTTGTACTGCAACTCCATGTCGAACTCGACTAGGAAATCTTGCCATCTCGCCTGCTTCGGAGATAGCTTCTTCTGGGACTAGAAGTAGCTCGTGGCAACATTGTCCATCATGACCACAAACTTGGTGCCGAGAAGGTAGTGCCGCCATGTCCTCAAGCTATGCACGACCGCGGTCATCTCCTTCTCTTGCACCGTGTAGCATCACTCGGTATTATTCAACTTGCGGCTCTCGAACGCGATGGGGTGCCCTTCTTGCACCAACACCCCACTGATGGAGAAGTCGGACGCGTCCGTGTGCACTTCGAACGCCTTGGAGTAGTCCGGTAGAGATAAGACCGGCTCCTCCCTCACAGCCCGCTTCAGTGCCTCGAATGCCTCCTCGCATCGGGGCGTCCAGCTCCACGCCCGATCCTTCCGCAGCAGATCGGTCAGAGGTGCTGCGATGGCGGAATATCCTCGGATGAACTGCCGGTAGTAGTTTGCCAAGCCAAGGAACGATCGCAGCTCCGTCGGCCTGGTGGGAGGCTCCCACTCCCGAATGGACTGGACCTTCGTGCAATCCATCCATATCTTGCCATGTCCGATCTAGTGCCCCAAGAACGATACATCTTCTTGTATAAACGAGCACTTCTCCCGCTTGACGAGAGTTCGTTCTCCCTTAGCACTTGGAAGACGGTCTTCAAATGCTCAATGTGCTCCTCCATCATGTTTGAGTACACGACGATGTCGTCGAGGTAGACCACGATGAACCGATCCAGGTAGAGATGAAAGAGCTTGTTCATCAAGGTACAAAAAGTTGCATGAGCATTTGTTTGACCAAAAGGCATAACCATAAACTCATATGCGCCATACCTCATAACGCATGCCGTCTTAGCCTCGTCGCCCTCCGCAATCTGGACTTGATAATACCCCGAGCGTAGATCAAGTTTGGAGAAGTATCTTACGTCTCCCAATTGGTCGAACAAGTCCGCCACCAACGGAATGGGATATTTGTTCTTGACGGTTACCTTGTTTAGTGCACGATAGTCGATGCACAAACGAAGGCTTCCGTCCTTCTTCTTCTGGAATAGCACCGGTGCACCATACGGGACCTTCGACGGTCTTATGAATCCCGCATCCAGCAGCTCTATCACGCCCCAGTACCGAAATACGGAGACGGACTAGGCCAGCTACTCCATATGAGGTATACAAACGTCATACGGCGATCGTGGCTGTCAAGAAGACAAGGGGGTGTATGCTACATTCAAGTCTCCTATGGTCTCACAGAGCATCTATGTCTCTATCATTCAAAGCAAGAAAATATCAATTAATGAACATATGACATAAAGCAGTAAGGCGTCCCCGACGCTTCATCAAAATGATCATGGGGATCTAGCTTTATAAGTTAGCTAGTCCAGAGAGTCATAGGTACATAATTGTATTCAGCTGCAGTCTGATTTAATTACAAATTATACAAAAGACAAAATATCCAGATTAGCCGACTAAACAGGTGCCAGTGGCTAAACGTCAGGACATAAATAAAGATACTAGAGTGGTGGAGAAGAAACCCACTCGAGTCCTCCGTCAGCCATGCTCCTAGTATGCACCATTGACGTCAGGGAGGAAGGTCGGATCCTCAGGCTCTGCTACGTGATCTAGCCAAACAAAACCAGCGGGGTCAGCCCCGAATAGCAAGTACCACAAGGGAGCACAAAAGAGTGAGATAAAACCCAAGCATAAAATAATAATACTAGTAATAATAAAAGCTTTCGGTCGTAACCTCGGTCCACAGCCTGTCCTAGCACGATAGACCAACCCAACAACCAAACAAGGACATGGGTTGGACCACGCACCATGACAGTCTATGTCCCTCGGCTACTAATGGAAGGCACAAGGCACAGTCAAGTCGTTTTTCAAGCGGCCATTCATTCCTGCGGCTTTCTATATTTGGCAGAGTTATCCCCGCGATACTGATTTAAAAGGAATTCTCAGATCGTGTCAACCCAGCAGGGCTAGCCAAACCATTAGACATATAGCACATTGAGTATACACGGGTCTCCCGGAGGGCTACCGCGCTAATACATATAACACATAGCTCGTAGAAGTCGGATATAGTCATCTGCTAAAGGCGAATGAGACCATATCCGTGGCAGCCAACCCGACACGTCAGGACTGGACCTGGGGTGGCTAGTATGGCACGATCTCGGGATTCTTCCCACCCAATGCATCTACCAAGTTAGTTGCCTAGTTAATCCCTAGGTTATCCTCGGAGTTCACATGTCGTGGTCACATGCTCACTCCTCTAGATGTCGTACATTGTACGAGTACCCCAAGAAGGATCCGTACTGGCTCCTGGAGTCATACATATGTACCCCCTTCTTGGTGTAATGCAACACACAACACATACCACGTCATTGCTATCGACCATTTGCTATGTAAATGCTGGACTCTTGGAGGTACTGGCAGGTAACACGTAGGAACGCTTAGCACATAGGATAGCACCTCGGTGCTCACGTAGATTGTACCTTAGTACACACATTGGGTTATCCAGCACACGCATAGGTAGTCAGATCAGGAATGAGGACCAAGACACCAGAGGAAAGAGAACAAAAAGGTACTACGTACTTAGGGTATGAAGTGCTCGCAAGTCATGAAGTGGTCCAAACGGCGCACGGACGATGTACAAGATAAAAGGTGCACAAGGTGCCAAAGTCACATATAAATTCTGGTTAAAGTGAGACATGAAGATTCTTGAAGCCAAGACAAAGATCTACAACTTTCATGTTGGGAGTTGGGAGAAATTCTGGCCACAATTCAGCTAAATAGGGCATAAAACAGCCAAAAATAGCCAAAATAGGCACTATGCGGCATTCTGCGGCACTATTCAGCCTTCTGTGGCACTATGTGGCCTTCTGCGGCACTATTCATTCTATGCGGCACTATTCATTCCTGCGGCACTATGCATCCATGCGGCACTATGCATCCATGCGGCACTATTCATTCCTGCGGCACTATTCATTATATGCAGCACTATTTATTCCTGCGGCACTATGCATCCATACGACACTATACATCCATGCGGCACTATTCATCGTCCCTGCCAGAACCAGGACAGATGAACATAGGAGATGTCCAAATATTGTTTTGGCCATAACTTCCTCAAAACAAGTCGAAATTCGGCGGTTCAAAAGCCAAAATTGGGTAGAATGAGATTTCCTACAACCTAGGACCATTAGTTTTCGAAAACATCCAAGTTTGATAGATCAAAACCATAAAAATCCATAAAACTCTAGTTTTAGAAACTTAGATCTATACAAAACTAGCCATTAAAATCAAAAACTCCAAGAACTAAACTTGTAGAGAATGAAGAGAAGAACAATATAGACAAGTAATATCAAAGGAAAAAAAATTAAGAATGAAAAATGTACAAATCTCCACTTTTGAGCAAGTTGTACTTGCCTAAGGGTGGTGGTTGAGGGAAATGAATGAAAGAGTGAATAAGGAGAGAGAGTGAGGAAGAGAATATAAATAGGGGTTGGGTTGGCTTAAGAAAACCCTAATCTCTAAACATGCTCTAACCATTCCACTAATGACATGCTTAAAGGCTACATGCAACCATTAATAAATAATAAATAGAATTATACACATGCTAAAAACATGATACTATCTACAGGATTCATGAAAGAATACGTATATCGGGATCGGGGAGTGACAAGCTCCTTGAGTTGCTTCTTCAACTCGTCTAGCTCGGGCGGGGCCATGCTATATGGAACCATGGCGGACGGCTTCGTACCCGGCTCCAACTCGATGGCGTGGTCCACCTCCCTCCGCGGAGGTAGCCTCTTTGGCAACTCCTTTGGCATGACGTCCCCGAACTCCACAAGGACGTCATTGATCTCAGGCGAAAGATTTTCCTGCACGGGCACCTCCTCCGTCTTGAGCACCGTAAGTTAGGTCGTCTCTCCGTATGGCATCCCCTTCTTGAGTTGTAATGCGGAGAGAGCCTTCCCCTTCGCAAGCTCGTCTCGTGCAACTGTCACCATGCACGGAGAGCTCTCCTCCATGATCCCGACGACTCCCAGATGCGGCATTGAGACCGCCTTTGCCGAAGTAAAGAAGTCCATCCCGAGGATCATGTTAAAGTCGTCTAGTGGTGCGGCCGTAAGACTAGTGACACCCGTCCAGTCTCCCACTTGGATCTTTACACCTTTGGCCAACCCCTGCATGGGGCGTGCCTCAGAGTTGACCGCCTTTATCGTGCTTGAGTCTTTTTCAAGCACTAGACTCAAGCGCAGGACCTCCGCGTCCGAGATAAAGTTGTGGGTTGCGCATGTGTCGACCATCGCCCTTGTGTTGTGGCCGTTGATTTTCACGTCCATGTATATCAACTTTCGATTCGGGCTTTTGGACACGATCGTCTTGCTTTTCAAAGCGTTCAGTAGGCGTAGGGCCCCCATGTGAGCCCCCTTCTTAGGCTCCTCGTCCTCGACCTCCTCGCCTGGACCGCGTTCACCCTCTTGCCTTTGTTCGAGCAGTCACGTGTGAAGTGATTTCCTCCGCACAGGAAGCATTCAATCTTTCGCTCCGTCGAAGGCTTTGCATGCTGCTTGTCCTTCGGCAGGCCTCCCTTTCCATTGTTCTTCTTTACTCCCCCACCATTGAACTTGGTGGTAGTCTTTTCTTTGGGCTTTGGGGCATCACTCCGTCGATACTCCATCAGCTTCTCAGCTGCCGCAACAGCCGCGTTCACATCTGACACATCTTGCCTCTGCAATTCTTGTGCCGCCCATGGTTGTAGACCCTCTAGGAAGTGGAACAGGCGATCTTCTTCGTCCATAGTGGAAATAGAAAGCATCAGGCGGGTGAACTCCGCCACATACTCCTTGATGGATCCGGTGTGTTTGAGTTGTCGCAAATTCCGTCTCGCGACATACTCCACGTTCTTCGGGTATAATTGAGACTTGATATCCTTCTTAAGATCCTCCCAAGTCTCGATCGAGCAGAGCCCCTTTTCTATCTCGATGCACCTGCGTCGCCACCACAGCATAGCATTATCAGAGAAATACAGGGACGCTGTGTTTACCTTGTCGGTCTCATCCTCAATGTGAACCGCCTTCAGGTTTCGCTAGATATTCCAGAGGAAGTTATCCACCTCCTTCGTGTCTCGCATGCCAGTGAAGGATTTTGGTTCAGGATATGTCACGACCCGCACCCTAGAAATAGGGCACGTGACGTGGGTACGTCCAGCCTACGCCGCAGCATCGGCGGTAGAACGCTGTCCTAGGTCATAACATCTAACAGATAAGGGTAATATACAGTTATACTCCCCGAATGGGGGTGACATAACACAATATAACTCAACCACATCTAGGATAGAACAGGAATGAGATAGAAAGATAAAGATAGATAACATCCAGGAATGTAACATCACAGAGATACAAATCCAGAATCTAAGTGACTAAAATAAATACATCTCAGAATATCTCAAAGTCTAGTACAGTAATCCCAAAATAGTAAGATAATCCTAAACTAATGAAAGTAACACCAACTGCTAGCAGGTCCAAGTCACTAGTGATGTCTAACGCTGCACCAAGAGGGATAGACACCAGAGCCTCATCATTCACTGTAAAATTTTCAACAGGTCCAGTCAGGACGGAAACGAGCACATATCTCTCAAAAACAGTTCATAGCAGGTTAGGAGTATAAATCATGCAATAGAGTAAAATACAGGAAGTGCTGAAAAGGAAGTACGAGTAAACAGGAGATATTTTGTAACTGAAAGTAAATACATGATAGTAGAGACTGTAAGTGGCTACGTGATTTAGAGCATAATGGTTATGTAAACGGCTTGGGGGCACATGAATACAAATAAAGAGGCACATTTATACAGCTACTGGGGATAGTGTTCACATAACCAATTCTACTCACCCCGCCCCAATCAATACACAAGGATCCGTTCAAGTTACGTTATAAGCACATGAATACAACTAAGATACGTGAACTCATGTAATGAGTAGTACATGAGGCACGTGAAAGCACATGAGAACATGTAAAAATATGAACTAGTACGAGTACAAGGAGTACCTGATGCACATGATAAAGTACATGAACATGAAATACCCGATGCACCCGTAAAGGGATAACATCTCAGGAAAGGATCCATATAGTACTAATCCGTGAAGATACGTGTCAGCATCAAGTAGAGTAATCTAGAGCAAGAATATAATCCAGATAAGTATGAAAAGATCAGAGAATGTACTCGCCTGCTAACTGAAAGTCCGAGATGAAAATACTGTCCGAGGAGTGGTGTCTGGCTCCTATTAGAACAGCACAAGTCACTATGAGTCTACAAGATAATATGATGCAATCTAATGCATTCTACATGAAAACTAGGTCAATCTAGACCAAAGTCAACTCTTGGTCAACTCTGGTCAACCTAGAGTCAAACCTAGTCAATAGTCAATCTAGGTCTCACCAAACCTACTCTAGGTTCTAGCAAGTCTCCTCTAGATTTTACCATGGCTAATAGCCTATTTAGGATGCCTCTAACTAACACCTTACAGCCCACAACACTACATGGTCTATGACACATCATACTCTATGACACCACAACCCACATACATACACTACACATATCAAAACACCACATTTACCATATATATTAAATTACACAAACACATCTATAGGAAGGCATGTATTTATATATCTAGAACATATATACACAAACCTAATATAGGAACTATCTGTATAACAAATTCAATGAAATGCATTACATAAGAAAAGAGGGGGCAACATCTACTAGTGTGTGTGTGTATCAATACAAAGTGTGTGCCAATACCAAGTGTGTGAGTGAATCAATACAAAGTGAGTGTGTATGCAGGACTGGAATACAGGGCCAAATCCTATGTTCAAAACAGTTGGCAGTTATCTAATGAAGTGACAGTGTAATCCACATCCAGTTTTACAGTGAAGGCTAATATTTGTAGGAAAGAAATCAGTTCAATGCAAGCCCAAGGTTATTCTCAGTTTTACACATAGCAAGCAGGCCACTAGAACAACCACCCAGATTTCAGTCCAAGTATAACAGGTTCTAAAAATTAAACTTAGATTAACAGTAAACTAATAACCAGTTTAAACTCGGATTTTATTGAACCCAACAGTTAACAATTGAGCTATCCATTCAGTTTTTATAGTGAAGGTTATATGCAGGAAGGAAATTAGTTCACAGGTTAGACTCTTAATGCCCAGGTTAACAGGGAACAAAGGTAATGATATCACAGGTTTGTACATCACATTGACATGCCCCATATGAAATCTCATATTTCAGTTTTGCAGTAAATATAACAAAGACAATGCATATCAATTCCATTCTCAGATTAATATCTAATCAGTGGCAATGGCTACAAAACCATGTCTCAGGTTTTAGGAAGAATTCAACTCAGTTAATAACAGTTAATCTAATCAGTTCAAAAGCTCATGACAACACATTTAAAACCATCAAAAACAGTTCCTATATAGCACAGTAACACACATTTCATAACAGTTCAAAAACCCAGAAAAAAAAACAGTTTAAACCCATCATTTAAATCTCAGATTTCACATACAACTCCCCCCCTATCAAACTCAGATTAACATATTGAAAGAACATTCAATTCAGTTCACAATATCAGTAATCATATAGACATAAAAACCAAGACAATAGTTCAAAAACAGTGCTATGATGTAAACCCAGATTTTTGGTTCAAAACACATCCAAATATACCCAATATCAACACACTATTAGATATCACATAGGTCAACATATTAGAGGCTTAATAACAAGTATTTAAGAGTGTCTAATAGGTTTAAAAGCTTGCTTAAACTCAGATTTGAAACTGGACAGAAATAAGCATTTTACTGATACATGGTTTTGACAAAAATGGGAAATCGAGAATTATCATTGAAAAATCAATTTAAAATAGAATTTAATGGTTGGTAACAATTAAACACAATGTACACATGCTATAAGATGTGTTTGTGTCCACAGAAATGGACACACGTGTCCAACAAATAAATCCCAAAAACAGTGAACTGCACAACAAAGGAAACAATCGTCGTGCACGTGTTCGTGTCGATCGTGTGCACGACACACAGCGACACGACTCACGAGAATTGGTCCACGTGTTCACCTAGACTAGGGCTATCGACTGGACACCCTGAATCGTGTCCAAGTCGCGTGTACACGACACAAGACACGCGTGTCAGTGCACATTTTCAATAGAAAACTGCACAGTGCAAAACACGTGCACGTGCACGTGCTCGTGTGTGTCCGACACGACACGATAGGTCGTGCAACTTGACACACGTGATGTCAGTGGTTGCCCCAAGGTGTGTGTCCAAAATCACACGTCCACGTGGCGTGTCCTGCGCGCAAAAGACCCCGAGCAGCAGGGCAAGAAATCTGCGCACGCACGCGCGGTGCACCCGCGTGTTCCTGTGTCTGTGTGGACTCGACACAGCACTAAGACACGACACCAAGCACAGAAATGTGTAAGCAAGACCAAATCATAAATTCCTATTCAAACAGAATACCAAAAACCACACGAAATGCCCATTGGGGCATTTCATCAAACACCTAGCAGTGTGCACTGATACGTGTCCAGAACGGACACAAAATGACACGAAAATTTAGGAAACCCTATTCCTATAGTTTGGCTAGGGTTAGGGCAACCTAGAAATGATTTTTACAGAATTTATAATGAATTAGAGAGGATTATACCTATAGGTGTTCAAACTCCCAAAAGCTTCAAAGAGAAGGATTTCTCAACCCACCAAAACTCTTCCAAATTGTTCCTTTCCTGTCAAAAATTATTTCCAACAGCAAGGACATAATATTTAGAGCCTATAGGAATTTGTTTGAAGGAAAAATGACCTAATTTGGATTTAATATGAATTTATGAAGATGGAACATTACCTCTTTCTAAAACTTGGTGAAATTTCCTAATGGAGGCTAGCCCTAACTTTGGAAGGAGATTAAATAGGATGGGGAGGATCATTTGTCCAGCCATGGGCTGATTAGAATTAGGGTTAGCTACTTGGTGGGCCTATGGGCTTTAAGCCTATTAGTCATAAAATGACTTGTGACTTCACAAGCCATTTCCATATGAAACTAACTCCTAATTTCACCAAATTAATTCCAATGGGTTCATCCTCATGAACTTAAGTCATCATAGGTTTTCAAATCCTAATCACAAAGTCAAGACCTAGGTTAGCCACTAGGTTAGTTTTCAAGGTCAACTTAAGTCAAAGTCTCTAAACACCAAAAACAATTATTCTAAAAATCACTCAAAATTCACAATAATTATAAATAATAATAATAATTCAAATTAAATTCTAAAATTTTGAAAATGACCAAAATACCCTCATTTGGAAAACTGGGTGTTACAGGATACTTCACCCTCTGTGTCGACTCCCTCCTCGGAGTCGGACCACCAGCAATGGCCCTCTCGAGGACCTCCGCCTTGGTTTGTAGCTCTTTGCGTAGTTCAACAATCTCCGCCTTAGTGGCTTTTCGTTCCTCCTCGAACTGGGCATGCATCTCGCGGAGATGCTCTCGGAACTCCAACATAGCCGTGGCGACGTTCGCCTCCAAACCCTGGACGAATTCCTCGTGAGCCGTCTGGTTTTGCTCCACTTGAAATTTGACGTCCGTCACGCCTTTCTCCAGCATCTATATCCGTTCAGCCAACTCGCCAAGAGCCCGTTCCATCGACGGTTCTTTGCTCTTGCCCTTCCTCGAGGTCTTTGCCTTCTCCTTAGGCGATGCGGGTTGCTCGTTGATGATTGCTTCGGTCGAAGACATGACGGCGATCGAACCTTTGCTTTGATACCACTTGTCACGTACTTAGTGTTTTTGCTAGTACTTTGTCCCGTACGGCGCACTAACTTCCTCCTCGAAGATCGTGCAAGCCTTCCCAACCCGACTTAGCTAAATCGCTAAGGAAATTAAATACAGTGGAGCAAAGAGGAGACTCTTAAGAAATTCTTTATTGACTTGGAGAATGCTTACAAGTTTTGGTGGTGAGAAACAAATGAGGCATCCCCCTTATTTATAATGGCTCATAAAGCTTTACATGGAAAGTCCTGGAAGAAATATTCCAAGGATTATTCTTCTTACCATAACTGGAACGGCATATTCCAGATTTATTCCCTAAGAACATAAAAGAAAACTTTACGGACCATCCAGAAGCATTTTGGACCATCTAGAATGATCTTGGACCTTCCAGAGAAATCCACCATCTTCTGAAGAGTTCCGTCATCTTCTGGAATGTTCTAGAAGCTTCCCGCATAACCTTGGTCCGTGGAAAGGTATGCAACTTGATCTCGGACAAAACGCAACATTTGGGACGTTACGTCGGGCTAGGGTAGAACAGGTCCAAGGCCATGTCATATTAAAAAAGTAATGTCACAACTGGATGACAATACCTTTTCGGAAGAGAGGAGAACGTGCACACCGAGATTTCCAGTATTTCGGCCATCAGAGAAGCTCTCCTGTAGAAGAAGAGCTGCTGATCACACTTCAACTAATATTGGTCTTAGAAAACCTCGAAAACCTGTAGACTGTCATACATTCATTACTTGTAGCATGAAAAACTAATGCAATGCACTTCTCTACAGTGCAAACCCAAACAAATATTTCTGTCAACCAAACACATTCTCCATACCAAAAGCCACAACCTTTTGGTTCACTTTCAACCAAAAACGCATATAACTTTCAGTCATCAATTCAATATATAGTAAAGTCATATCATCTTGCATTTCTTTTTCCACGAAAGTGAGACTACAACTTTCATTCAAACTATTCTGATACGTCGTAAGAAAGTAGTCCAAGGGGCCTTCAGATTTAAGAGGGCCTCCTCTCGTCCAGTGACAGACTGAGATAGTGTCAGGATCACCATTAAACCAACCAAGATATTTCATCGGAATCACCATAGAACCAACTGAAATACCAACCCAAGTTCACAACTCAATAAACAGGCTCCACAATCACATATCGATATATTTCACATCAATAAGCCAAGGTCACAAATTCTACAAGCAAATCTGTGCAAAAAAAATATAATAAGCTCAGCCATCAGCCCCCAAATTGCACACATACTGGATGTCACAGCTATATCTGAATTACATTTCAGCTCAACTGAAGGAATTGGAAAAATGGATTAATTCATAATTACATTTCGGTGAGGAGTTGATAGGAAGACGAGATAAAATACTGCATTTGCCTTGGGTAACTTCCGGCAACCATGGGAAACAAGCAAATAAACACAGGCCCAGCCAAGGATTCACATGGAAATTTAGCAACAAAAGAACTTACCATCTGACCCTAGCTAGATAATAAACACAGAAAGTCCTTGGATAAACTTATATTTCCCCTAATAAAAAAAAACCAAGCATGCCCCAGAGCAGCAAACTTCCACAACCAACATCACTTCACTCTGCATAGTTCCCCCTCCCACGACCTCCCATCCTTCCCCTGCCACGGCCATAGCCTCTTGCACCACCGTCCCTTCCCCTTTCATATCCAGCACCTGTCACAATTTCGTTAAGCACATGACAGAAGAGAGTATGTCCATGAAGTATGAACATCTACCATGTTTTCGAGTAGAACTAGTTCTAAATTGTGAATAATAGAATAATATATAGCATTTAAAGATTATGTGAAAGACAAGGACTCAAAAGACACTAATATCGGTATAAATTAATATTGTCAACACGATTAGGTTGAAAACTCAAGTAATTACTAAAATCTTTTGCAAGTGGTTTCCTGTCATTAAATTTTATAGGAAGCCCAAAACATCTTAATGTTTGTACTGGGGGGAAGTATATAATATTGCCAAGGCATAATGTAAGTTGAAAACTTACGAATGGAGCATCCCAACATTAAATTCTAAATGAGCAAAAAAAACATTAAAAAAGAATGAAAGTTATGCATTATAATTGGGAGAATGGTGTCACAAGCATATTGTTAATAAAAATAGAAGAGTATGATGCATTCATGTAGGGAAACTTTGATGTGCCTACTAAATTAATAAACCAAAGCTCGATTCGGGCTTTTGGACACGACCGTTTTGCTTTTCAAAGCGTTCAGTAGGCGCAGGTCCCCCATGTGAGCCCCCTTCTTAGGCTCCTCGGCCTCGGCCTCGTCGCCTTGGACCGCATTCACCCTCTTGTCTTTGTTCGGGCAGTCACGTGCGAAGTGATTTCCTCCGCACATGAAGCATTCAATCTTCCGCTCCGTCGAAGGCTTTGCGTGCTGCATGTCCTTCGAAGGGCCTCCCTTTCCATTATTCTTCTTCGCTCCCCCACCATTGAACTTGGTGATGATCTTTTCCTTGGGCTTTGGGGCATCACTCCGTCGATACTCCATCAGCTTCTCAGCTGCCGCAGCAGTCGCGTTCACATCTGACACATCTTTTCTCTGCAATTCTTGTGCCGCCAGGAAGTGGAACAAGCGAACTTCTTCGCCCATAATAAAAATGGAAAGCATCAGGCGGGTGAATTCCGCCACACAAACTCCGTCTCGCGACATACTCCACGTTCTTCGGGTAGAATTGATACTTGATCTCCTTCTTGTGATCCTCCCAAGTCTCGATCGAGCAGAGCACATTTTCTATCTCGATGCACCTGCGTCGCCACCACATCATAGCATCATCAGAGAAATACAGGGACGCTGTGTTTACCTTGTCGGTCTCATCCTCGATGTGAACCGCCTTCAGGTATCGCTCGATATTTCAGAGGAAGTTATCCACCTCCTTCGTGTCTCGCACGCCAGTGAAGGATTTTGGTTCAGGATACTTCACCCTCTGTGTCGACTCCCTCCTCGGAGTCGGACCACCAGTAATGGCCCTCTCGAGGACCTCCGCCTTGGTTTGTAGCTCTTTGCATAGTTCGGCAATCTCCATCTTAGTGGCCTTTCGTTCCTCCTCGAACTCGGCCTGCATCTCGCGGAGATGCTCTCGGAACTCCGACATAGCCGTGACGACGTCCACCTCCAAACCCTGGGCGAATTCATCGTGAGCCGTCTGGTTTTGCTCCACTTGAAATTCGACGCCCGTCACGCATTTCTCCAGCATCTCTATCCGTTCAGCCAACTCGCCAAGAGCCCGTTCCATCGACGGTTCTTTGCTCTTGTCCTTCCTCGAGGTCTTTGTCTTCTCCTTAGGCGATGCAGGTTGCTCGTTGATGATTGCTTCGGTCGAAGACATGACGGCGATCGAACATTTGCTCTGATACAACTTGTCACGGACTTAGTATTTTTGCTAGCACTTCGTCCCGTGTGGCGCACTAACTTCCTCCTCGAAGATCGTGCAAGCCTTTTCAACCCGACTTAGCTAAATCGCTAAGGAAATTAAAGACAGTGGAGCAAAGAAGAGACTCGTAAGAAATTCTTTATTGACTTGGAGAATGCTTACAAGTTTTGGTGGCCAGGAACAAATGAGGCCTCACCTTTATTTATAATGGCTCATAGAGCTTTACATAGAAAGTCCTAGAAGAAATATTCCAAGGATTATTCGACATATTCCAGATTTATTCCCTAAGAACATAAAAAGGAAACTTCACTGGCCATCCAGAAACATTTTGGGCCATCTAGAATGATCACCTTCCAGAAAAATCCACCATCTTCTGGAAAGTTCCGCCATCTTCTGGAATGTTCTAGAAGCTTCTCGCATAACCTTGGTCCGTAGAAAGGTTATGCAACTTGGTCTCGGACGGGACGCAACATTTGGAACGTTACATCAGGCTAGGGTAGAACAGGTCCAAGGCCATGTCATATTAAAAAAGTAATGTCACAACTGGATGACAATACCTTTTCGGAAGATGGAGGAGAACGTGCACACCGAGATTTCCAGTATTTCGGCCATCAGAGAAGCTCTCCTGTAGAAGAAGAGCTACTGATCACACTTCAACTAATATTGGTCTTAGAAAACCTCGAAAACCTGTAGACTGTCAAACATTCATTACTTGTAGCATGAAAAACTAATGCAATGCACTTCTCTACAGTGCAAACCCAAACAAATATTTCTGTCAACCAAACACATTCTCCATACCAAAAGCCACAACCTTTTGGTTCACTTTCAACCATAAACGCATTTAACTTTCAGTCATCAATTCAATATATAGTGAGGTCATATCATCTTGCATTTCTTTTCCACGAAAGTGAGACTACAACTTTCATTCAAACTATTCTGATACGTCGTAAGTAGTCCAAGGGGCCTTCAGATTTAAGAGGGCCTCCTCTTGTCCAGTGACAGACTGGGACAGTGTCAGGATCACCATTAAACCAACCAAGATATTTCATCGGAATCACCATAGAACCAACTGAAATACCAACCCAAGTTCACAACTCAATAAACAGGCTCCACAATCACATATCGATAAATTTCACATCAACAAGCCAAGGTCACAAATTCCACAAGCAAATCTGTGCCAAAAAAAATTATAAGCTCGGCCATCAGCCCCCAAATTGCACACATACTGGATGTCACAGCTATATCTGAATTACATTTCAGCTCAACTAAAGGAATTGGAAAAATGGATTAATTCATAATTACATTTCAGAGATGAGTTGATAGGAAGACGAGATAAAATACTGCATTTGCCTTGGGTAACTTCCGGCAACCATGGGAAACAAGCAAATAAACACAGGCCCAGCCAAGGATTCACATGGAAATTTAGCAACAAAAGAACTTACCATCTGACCCTAGCTAGATAATAAACACAGAAAGTCCTTGGATAAACTTATATTTCCCCTAATAAAAAAAAACCAAGCATGCCCCAGAGCAGCAAACTTCCACAACCAACATCACTTCACTCTGCATAGTTCCCCCTCCCACGACCTCCCATCCTTCCCCTGCCACGGCCATAGCCTCTTGCACCACCGTCCCTTCCCCTTTCATATCCAGCACCTGTCACAATTTCGTTAAGCAAATGACAGAAGAGAGTATGTCCATGAAGTATGAACATCTACCATGATTTCGAGTAGAACTAGTTCTAAATTGTGAATAATAAAACAATATATAGCATTTAAAGATTATGTGAAAGACAAGGATTCAAAAGACACTAATATCGGTATAAATTAATATTGTCAACACGATTAGGTTGAAAACTCAAGTAATAACTACTCAAATCTTTTCCAAGTGATTTCCTGTCATTAAATTTTATACGAAGCCCAAAACATCTTAATGTTTGTACTGGGGGGAAAGTATATAATAAAGGCATAATGTAAGTTGAAAACTTACGAATGGAGCATCCCGACATTAAATTCTAAATGAGCAAAAATAACATTAAAAAAGAATGAAAGTTATGCATTATAATTGGGAGAATGGTGTCACAAGCATATTGTTAATAAAAATAGAAGAGTATGATGCATTCATGTAGGGAAACTTTGATGTGCCTACTAAATTAATAAACCAAAGGTAACTATCAATTTATTGAGAGCAGTGGTGGGATCGTTGAGCATGTTCACAGTTGGAGATTAGTTAAGCTTACCACGATAATAACCACCTCTACCGCGTCCGCCACCTCGCCCATAGTTCCAGTTATACCCGCCATTCTCTACAACATGGGGAAAAAAATTAATGAACCACCACCAAAAAAGTCAAATTGTAGAATGGGAAGACCATCACAAAAAAGTGATACTTTCAACGAGATAAGGAGACCATCTAATGGAGGAAATTAACCACATGATACCTTGATTACCTTGGGTGTTCCCGTATCCTTGATTGTTCCCGTATCCTTGATTGTTCCCATATCCTTGATTGTTACCATAACCTTGATTGTTCCCATATCCTTGATTGTTACCATAACCTTGATTGTTAGCATAACCTTGGTTGTTCCCATATCCGCCATATCCCCCGTATCCACCTGTGTTCCCCCAGCTCCTTCCTCTTCCTCTACCTCGACCACGGCCTCGGCCATATGAATCTCCTCGACCATAGGTATCTCCTCGGCCATATGAATCTCCTCGACCATATGTATCTTCAACCACACTCAGCAGTCAATAAACTATTTTGACAATAAAAAAATGCACAAAATGAGCAAACACCACCTTCATTAACTTGATTTTGTGATTGCCTGGGCTGCTGCTGCTGCTGCAGTTGCTGGCGTTGCTGTTGTGGTTGCTGACGCTGCTGTTGTGGCTGCTGCTGCGGCTGCTGTTGCTGTGGCTGCTGCTGCGGTGGCTGCTGCACCCTGTACTGTTGCTTGGGTTGTGGCTGCTGCACTACATATGATGGTGCTTGATACCTAGCCAACCAGGTATTAGTAGTTAGATGCGACTGCAAACCAACACTAGATACAGCCTCCATGACTCTAGAAGACAACCAGGAAGATAAAAACAAAAATAACAAACAATGCTGTCCCAAATTTTTGGGTGGCTAGACAACCAGCTATATCTGAATTATAAATGAGAAATAAAAATTTTTTATGCAACAGATGGCAAAACTAAGTGCATACCCAGGAGAGGTCTTGTCTAGCTCTCTAGGTGAGAGAGTGATTGAGATCATAGAGACATGGCGCGTCATTTCCACACTGCAGAAATAAGTGTTACAGATAAGAGAGCATTTCCAAGAACCTGTTAATATATATTTTCTGAAAGGAGAAAATGGTTAATGTCTTACGGTACAAGGCCCTCCTCAATAGGTTCCCATACATCAGTTATGCTGGTAGAACTGATTTTGATATCTTGATGTAATCCATGACTCCTTTTCTGTAACAAACATAGATTACAGAGAGCCTTAGTCTTAGTCAAGGGGTAATAACAAAAACCCTAATCTTTAGCTGACCTTTATGATCTCCGCAATAGCCACAGTCTTGCTGATCGCCTGTCCCATTGCCTTCAAGACAATTTCCCTCACCCGTTTTTCCTAAAGAAATCACCATCGTATTATGGTATAAGCTAAAATCATATGCCTCTACAAGCTTATTTGTATTAATAGCAGCCAACTTTACAAGTAGAATATATGCTATCCTGATACATGTTACAAATCATAAAACTACAGAAACAATAAGCCTCCACTACAATTGAACCAAGATATTTAAAACATGGTTATGCAAGTATCAGCAGAAGTTCATGTTAATGGTACAAATCTGTAACAAAGTATATGGTTATGCAAGTTATTTAAAACATGGTTATGAAGTTCATGTTAATGGTACAAATCTGTAACAAAGTATATGGCAATACATAATACGGCATTATAGGTAAATCCATTAGTAGAAATTTAATGCGCAGAAAACCTGGAACATACGGACATGCCTGGGAGAAATAACAAGACAAACTGCATGTTTTACAAAAAAACTGTATACTTTTAGAATATTAAGACAATTGCATCCTGTTGGAGTTGAACAAATCAAACCACCAAGAACACCTGATACTAATATCTCCAAATAGGAAGTTTGATGATATGTGGACACTTTGAAACAGACAGGCTCCAAACACAGCAAAACTTGTCAACATCGACAAGTGGACACAAGTATATGCCTATCTTCTTAAAGATGTTTATACCAAACATGAATCAATTAATGTGTACACTTAACATGAATAATGGTTGTAATCTGGTTGGCATTTGTGATTGAGGAAATTAATAAAATATTGAAGAAGTTCATGAAGAAAGAATGTCACAACTAAAGGTCGAATACGAATGTCCAATTTCTAAACTAAAAGCTCCAGTTACATAATAATGGACGGTCCACACACAAAATGAAGGCCCTAGTTGAACTACCAAAGAGAACAGCTTTATTTGCGGTGAAGAGTGAAGGCCAAAGGCAATTTGGCTACAGTGCAACTTATATCTTTGTGGTGCCTCTTCATTTAGGTTAGCGTTAGTTCGCATGGGCCTCCAATTAGGGTAGGATCACGAAAGTCAATTAACAGTCTTCGAAATTTTGTTTTATTAGCTTGATAGGCATTTCCAGAGAATGACCGAGTGTTTCTTCAAAACTGCAAGCTCTCTTCTGAGGTTTCTTGATTTGATCCTCGGCTCCTCGCTAATGAGCATTCCTTTATTTCCACTAAGTAAAAGGGTTTAATCTTTATCGTGGATCCTGGATCTTTAAACAGTTGGTTTGGACCCCCTCTCAGAAAGGATAGTGCTTAAATCAAACGAATTTACTTCGGAGCTTCGGATTCCTTGTGAATGGGACCCAATGTAAGCTCCATATTTACACTCCAATGGCACCCAAAACATGGTTAAGAGTGACTTGGCACGGTAATAAATAATAATTGTGTCAAACATAGTTGAGATATGAGAAAGTATTACTTCTTCACATAAAATCATGTATATACCACTTTTAACTTTAGTTACTATTCAAAACATGCATATAATATAGATACTATTAAAACTTAGTGTATACATACATAGATATACCATCAAGCATATATATAACTGTATTCATTTCGTTCCAAACCCATATCCTAAATTTTCTGATGATTCCAAATCACGTTCGTGCTGGAATTCATATCCGCGTCTACGCAACCTAGCAATCGACCAACTCAGTCATGTGCTCCCATATGAAGCCAATTTTATAGCCCAAACCTGAGCCATAAAGCAAAGGGAGCAAAAACTAGGGGGAAACAAAAGGAGGTGATAACAAATAGCACCATCCCATCCAAGTAGCAACAGTCACAGCAGGCTTGTTATAGCCCCCCCCCCCCCCCTTCCCTTTATGATTCTTTTATAACCCTTATGAAGCTAGCAATCGACCAACTCAGTCATGTGCTCCCATATGAAGCCAATTTTATAGCCCAAACCTGAGCCATAAAGCAAAGTGAGCGAAAACTAGGGGGGAAACAAAAGGAGGTGATAACAATAGCACCATCCCATCCAAGTAGCAACAATCGCAGCAGGCTTGTTATAGCGCACCCCCCCCCCCCCCCCCCCCCCAAAAAAAAAAAAAAAAACGATTCTGTTATGTCAAAGCATCCATGACCTTAGAAGCAAATTTGACTGTAACCAAGATTTGGAGCTGCTACAGATGAGTCAGCTGTGCCCAACCAACCCAGATTTGCTAACATGCTTTTTGCTTGTTCCTAGATCTTTAACCATCGTAATAAGTTAACATATAGATGATAAAAAGATTCATAGTTTTATCCTATCACAGAAATGTAAGAGGGTCAAGCAAAAATTTAAAATCTGAAGAGGAAGTGTGCACTTCAATACGAACTAGACGGTATTGGCATCATTACTTGCTGCATTAAGGTAAAATTGAAATTTTAGGCAACAACAACGCCATCACCCCAAAAGTTAAAAAAAGATTGACAATGTTTTATGCCAACCCTCCGTTGTCCAGGCTTAGAACCAACAATGGATGAACAATCCAAAACAGAAAATAGAAGAAACACATGTATACTATAAGCACCATACAATATAGTTCTTTCAATATAATAGATCATTCACTAGAGAAAGAATAATGAAAATAACAAAAGATTTAAAACATAACCCCTACTATTTAACACTACACCCTATTTAAGTTCAAGATCAAAATAAACCACAAGATATATCAGTCACATATTATCTTTTAATATCTACACAATTTAAAATCAAAATTGATAATATTGTGAGAAAATTAAAAAAAATATGAGACAAACAAGGACAGTCATATATAGAACATGCAGTAGAAATCAAAAACTAACATTAAAACATTTTTCTATACTCGTTTCAACTATTAAATTAGCTTTTCATTAAACACAGAAACAAGATAGTCTTGTAATAATTGTTATAACAACTTTCAGTTTATAAAGCCATGAACTGAAATAGGACATCAAGATCTAACAACATGTCAAAACTAACTTATCTGGTGTCAGATTTAGTATCTTCTCACTTATCACTATAATATTCTCCATGGTTCTAGTGTTGCTCATAGTTTTCTCCCCATGCTTTTCTTTGTTTCTTGATTTCATACAACAAAAAAGCTTAACCCAATTTTGGGGTCAGCTGGTACTTGATTTTATTAACAAGGAAAAATCATAATATCAAATTACAACAATAAGAATAATGCGTCATTCCAAATACTTTATGTTCGCAACTTGAATCCTTATATTCCATTCAGCTCTATTAAGGGCCAACTTCTATGTAAAATTATTATCAGCTGTGACATCCTTTCAAATTGTATTGGACTGTTTTATTTGGTACACCCCAATCTGAGTAATTTCTTGGACTGTAATTTACTAATCATCATTCAGCGTGTACTTCCAATGTTCAAGTTACAAATCCAAATCATCTTTAAAAAGAATTCATCTTATCCTCAATTGGACTTGGACAAGCCACCAAGTACCAACGAATCCACAAACTTTCAGCCTATCTTTTATTTTCTTATATCACTCATTTATCTCATTGTTTTCTTATCAGCAAGATTCATTTTCTGAAACAGGGCAAGTGCCATTGAGATAAAAGCACATTCAACCCAGTACCCAGTTATCCAAGTTATTCACTGCAGCGAAATCTCAAATTACCAGGAAGACTACCCCCACCCGACCTTACAAGAGTCACAGTAAGGGCTATTGAAACATGGTTAGGCTCACATTTTAATGAGCCTAGTGTGGGAGTGGGTAATAACCCAGATGTAAATGGGCAGAATATAGAGGACAAAATTTTAATGAGCCTAGTGTGGGAGTGGGTAATAACCCAGATGTAAATGGGCAGAATATAGAGGACAAAATTTGAAGCCGAAATCTAGTGCTCGAATAGCATTTTAGGTAACCACTTTGCCCATCTATAGACTTGGTCACAGATCCAACCTATTTCCTCTGAGAGGGTGTTGTACTGTATAATTTTTATACATTATTGGCACAACCAGACAACACCTTTACAACATTGTGACTATCTATCATGGTACCAAATCACTAGCTTCTAGCTTCAAATCCCAACCCCCATCTATCTCATTCATTTCCCTCACCTTCCTAGGTGATACCCTACAAAGTACAAACTAGACAAACTAGGCTCCACCCCAGGAGCTAGCTTCAAATCCCAGCCCCTCTCGTTTATTCACTCACCTTTCATAGGTAATACCCTACAATGAAGACTAGAACCTAGGTGCACGCTACTGGCACCATCCATGTGCTGGTCCAACCAAGGTTGCCAAAGTCTCGGTCTGCACACAGAGGGTGTCCGTTTTCACAAATATTATTGGCTAGCAACCTCAGAACTCGAGTTTATGTGCATAACTAGCAACATAAAATCGTAAAGGATATGAATAATTAGATACACTATTGCATGAACTTTTCATGATAATGAGGCAAAAGAATTATACAATTGGATGTGTCAGTCATTCTGTAGAAACAACTCACAAATCACTAGATTGTGATCTGAACATGTCAAGCCTAATTCTACAGATTGATGCCATGACAACAATGTATGCACCATTTCTAGCTTCATTCAAAAGTAACGACCTATCATTTTCATAGAATACATGCAGTGTAATACATGAGGCAAACCTTGAAAGTTTGTGGATTGTGCCACAAGAGACAACAAAAAATCAGCACATAAGCACACATGCAGTGTAATATGTAAACTATTGAAATCTGAGTGCATATTGCCAAATATAGAAGGATAAGCAGGGGAAAGCTAAAAGTCTAGGCCATGTGTTAGTAAGAGGAAACCCATCACGAGTGTACCTACTCAGAATCCCAAGGCCTAGGTAAGCATCATACCAGATCCTGAAAAAGTATGCAGGTGGCTATTGGAAGGAATACACACAATGAAATCTCCTTCTATCAGCATTGCAACTTCATCCTTTCTCCAGAATAAAAGGAGAACTTGACGATTGATCTAATTTCAGCAAATTTGTGATCAAATCATTCTGCATCCTCCATACTAAACCTATATACACTCGTATTATATGGTGACTTCAGTAGAATATTCCATAAACGCTCGCCAATCCATGCAAGTTTATTTTCAGTAAACCCACGAAGGTAATAAATATTAACAAACCTAAACCTAACAAACCTGTATCAAACAAAGACATTTTGCACAACGTCATTATAATCAGAACTATAATCCTAGAAAACACAACAAAAAGATTTGGAAACAACCAATGAACATCAATAATAAGCTAATTAAAAATTGAAACTTTATCAAAAATCTGTAGGTTACAACAAAAAGCACACACCAAGATTGATCAAACAAAATTAATTACATATCAAGTTAAACTACATTTTATCCGATAACAGGAACCCCCTCTGTAATAACCATAACCACACCCATCCAAGCATTTCTACTTTCACTAATCACTAAACCTCCGAAAAGTCCTAAATATTAACAACAACAGAGCCTTCGTCCCGGGATATTGTGGTTGGCAAACTACATCGTTTACTCCCATTCAGCCCTGTTCAGGCCATGTCAGCTATAACATTAACAAAAACCATATCCTTGTTACAGGTCCTGAATATTAAAAACTCTAAATGTAACAAACCAATAGTCAAACAAAGCCTTTTTTTGCAAATATGGAATTACAATCAAAACTATAATCTTAAAGACAATCTAATTCAAACTCCACAACAAAAAACGCCCCCAAAAATGTCAAAATAAAAGATACCCACATCGAGATCAAACAATATTCCATCATAATGCAAAATAACTGTGTATCCATAAACTAAACCATAGATATTATATCCGATGACATGCAGTCCCTCTCAGGGTGGACTCATCGTAAGTCAAGGGGGAGTGTCTGGTCCCCTATTCATTATTTTTTCCTTCTATATACTATTTGCTGACACGATTATTTCCTTCACTTTCTTCACGAATTAACAACTAAATGGTGGTCCAGTTAGCAAATTAATATGAGATTATAAGAAAGAGGTCTTGAGTTAAATACTAATTAGCCACATTATGATTTGTTTTTATTTATCTTTTATAAGTTCTACATATAATGTATTTTTTCTCCCTGTGGAAGTTTCTGTGTCCTCAACTGGTCCCTCGATAAAATCCCATAAACACTCACCAATCCATGTCTATTTTCACTAAACCCTCAAATTCCCTAAATATTAAACAATCTGACCAGATGAAATCTATAGTCAAACAAGGATTTTTTTTTTTGTTGCAAAAATTGGACTATAATCAGAACTGCAATCGTGCAAAAAACGAACTTTACAAACAAAAATAAAACCAAAGTAGGTCAAAATGAAAGGTACCCTCGTTGAGATTTAGATCAAACAACAATATCCCATCATAACAAAAAAATATAGACATGTTGACGAATTTAATCCTTGTAAACAGTCACCAACCCATTCAAGTCTAGTTTCACTTAAACCCCCAATGTCCTAAATATCAACCAATCTTACCCCCAAATGTCCCAAATGTCCTAATAAACAACATGCTAATTTCATAAAAATCCGAATTAAAAAAAACTATATCAAAATAAAAAACAACACAAATTGTTACTCGGATCAAACCACCACCACCACCCATCAGAAGACGGAATAGAAACGTAGCCACAAAACTAAACCACATATTTCTACCGATTTCATCACGTTACAACCACCAATGATCATAAAACATGCTAATTCCGTAAAAAATCCAAACTTTCATACGGAAAATCCCTAAACTAGGTCAAAAATAAAAAGTACCAACATCGACACTCTGATCAAACAACGACCACAGCCCATCAGAACACATGATATAGCCATAACAAAATGTTAGGCCACAGATCTGAACCAATTTCAGCACATTACAACAATCAATCCCTAATAGAGAGAGATAGTATACTTGAAGGAGGCTGGTGGCGTAGCTGATGTAGTTCCGGATCAGCCCCTGGGTGGTGATCCGGATCTCGTTCTCGCTGATGGCGGACTCCGGCCTCGGCCTCTCCACTCTCTGGTACCTGTCCATGGCCGCCGAGGAGGACGAAGAAGAAGAGGATCCGACCGAGATTAGGGTTTTCTTTAGGGTTAGGGTTTGGAGGAGGTGGTGGTGGTGGTTCTAAAACCCTAGGAAAAAAAGGGGGGAAGCTAAAAAGCCTCTTCGGCCTATACGGACGGATTAGGGCGAGATGTACTGGTGTTCTTATATTGGGTATTTCTGTAATTTACTCCCTCAAAATTGTAATCCTTATCCGTATATCTGAGTTTGTATTTTACTGCTCGTGGTGCAACTCGGACGGGTTGGATCGGGCCGAATTTGAGCTCAATTCGAGTCTAATTTGACGAATTATAAGTCTAGTCCGAGTCGAAGTCCGATCCGATTTCGGATTTATAAATTTAAGATCGAGTTCGGAGGAATAGAAAATAATCCAAGTTCTTCGAGTTGGATCGGATCCATCGAATTTATCAGCGTCTAATATGATATTTGAAATAATTATAAAGAAGATTAATATTAAACACGTAATTAAATAACAATCATGCCTCATTTATTATAAAATATAAACTAAAATGGGATTTTGGGTAAGGAGTTGAAAAGTGATTTAAACTTTTTATTTAAAAAGTATGAAAGAGTGTGTATATATATATATATATATATATGGGTCCGGATCGGGAGCCCCGTTTTCGGAGCCCCGCCGAAGTCCCGCGATCCTTGGCCGTTGGATCGCGCGGCATCGCGTGGGCCCCTCGCGGGCCCCGCTCGATCCGATGGTGCAGGGGGGGGGCGGGGCTTCGGCGGGGCTCCGCGGGCGGGGCTCTTGATCCGGAATCCTATATATATATATATATATATATATATGTGTGTGTGTGTGTGTGTGTGTGTGTGTGTGTGGGGGGGGGGGGGGGGTGGGGGGGGGGGGGGGGGGGGGGGGGGGGGTTCTAGGTTCTTTGGGCAAACCGAGCTCAATCCCATTTCTAATCGAGTTTAATATTTTAATCCGAACTAATCTTAGCCCGATTATCTTCAACTCGAACCCCAAAACCATTAACAGGTTTATCCGACCGGGCTCGGATTTAGCCCACCTGAGTTGCATAGCCCTATAACTAGTAATAATTATCCAGTAATAAAGACACTACAAAAATTGTTATGGGACATCACAATTTTGACAATTCTGCATATTTAGTACTACTATATTTTTTAATAGTCCTATTTTTTTCCAAAAGGGCTAATTAGTGTTTAGGCCCTTTATTTTATACAAACTTAGAGTTTAAAGCCTAACATGTTCAATAAGAGAGTTTATATATATATATATATATATATATATAGTATATATTATATATATATATATATTATATATATATATATACTTCCCTTCCAACGACTGACAATGAAATTTTTCTTAAAAAAATCCACGACCTAATCTTTTCAATTGGACATGATAGAACTTAAACTCTAAGTTTGTATAAAATTTAGGGTCTACTCTAATTAGCCTCAGTCCTAAACGTACAAAAGAATGTCAAAATTTTGACCGTCCTCGTTCATTTCATTGGAGGATAACCAAAATTTATGATTCTCTTTTGACAATTTTTGTAGTGCCTCCTAATAATATGGTGCCTGTACGTAGGCTCTATCGAGATTACGATTTTTTAATGTGTATGATCGAGCCAGTATATCAAACATTTGTGTGAATTGTACATGTTGACAAATATATGATCATTTGAAAAAAAAAAAAATTATCTGTTTTATTGACGTATTATTTTTTGAATATACATGGTCATATCTTCACCTATGAGAGCAAAAATGTAATATAAATTGTAAATATTTTATTTTTTGTGTGTGTTTTGTGATTTTTTTAAGGGAATAAATCAACTTTTATATTGTTTACATTTGGCTATTTGTGTTGAAATCCTCGAAAATGTTCTTTTTTTGTAGGAGGTCTAGTTCGAATGGAACCCGAAAATAGCAAGAATAGCTAATGGGTGGCCGCCATATCGACTGACGGTCACGTTTGCGATTACAAATCGTGAACAAAATATAAAAATATTCTATTGGTCGTTGTTTGAATTTACGTAGACATAGTTTAAATATCCAAGTTAATACGATTGTGACAATACTTTATTTGTGTCATGTTTACATGCGACATGATGAAAAGTGACCCTATTGACCATTGTGAGGTATACATGTTGCATGTATCAATCACAAAAGTTAGGTGTGTTGAGTGGAATCCGAACCGTATCTCTTGGGTTCGTGTACTGTATAAAAATTCAGATCAATCCGACACGTGACACACGGTACGATGGACTTCGGTCGAGGTCGAATATCGGACAGGTCGAACATGGACTAAATAAAATAAATAAACCACTATAATTTTTTTTTAGCAAAAATTATATTTTGTATTATATCTAGGTGATTAATTAGTTTATGTCAAACGACTTATACTTTAACTTGAAAAATAGTTTTTTCACTATATCCATATCTAGGTGAATAATTGGCCAATATAAAAAAAATATTTTCCATTATATCTTAATTGGCCAACCTTCATGTTCGGAATGAGCTGAACCTTAGGTCGGGCCAGGCTAGGCCGGGCTTTGGGTCGGGTCTGGACTTCGAGGCTAGATCAAACCAAGATATGAGGTCCAACATGTTCCGATACACTAGACCAGACAAGTCTAAACTCAAAATTAATCAGACTGAGTCGGCACACGTACCAAATTTTATGGTCGGACTTGTGCCGGGTTGGGCTGCTCCGATCGAATTGACAGGTCTAATCCATGGTCCAACTTGGATCTACATTAGGTTTCTGAGTTAGAATTGCGCTTAACAAGTTCAATTTGCAGGGTTAAGTGTAAAGTTTTTAGGTCCCAATCTTGCATATTGTACTTTCAAATTTGAATTTGCACTACCAATGGTTTGAAGATGCAAATTTCTAGCAACAAACTAATATGTAACATATTGTGCAATCTAACATGTAACAAATTCTACAATGCGTACGCGTCTTTAAGATTGTTATATAGAAATATATAATTAATTTCAAGTACTTGCAATTTTAAGTCGATAAATAATTATAGTAGTGATAAGAAACCAACAATCAAACAAAAAAAGAAGTAAAATGCCACGACCTTTGAGTTTGGTGAGGATAGTCATATGCATAATGCATTTAAGGAAAGACAATTGTATTTGGTGTTGTTTGAAATTGGAATGGTATTTGATGAATACGAGAAGAAGAAAAAAAAAATCGGCCAAGCCATTGTAATGTCACTTGTTTTGGTATTTGTATATTATATTAACTAGTCTACATGTACATACTTTGTATGTATTTTAATTAGAATATCATAAGGTCAGTTGTCGTATTTTTCAGGTGATTATTCATGTGTGTGTGTGTTTTCTTTTTACAATGCCAAGAAATTCAAAGTAAAATATTGTTTTTTTTTTTAAATTTTCTATTGAGAATAATAATCTTTGAAAAATGGTAAGGATAATTTTTTTTTAATCATTGGAACATGAAAAGTTGTAAATGGAAAAATAAAACTTGCATGCAAACTTTATTGTTTTGACTCTTAAACATAAATGACATGCAAGTTGACATAATAACATCTTGTTTATAAAATACTTAAAAGTATTTTAGGAATTCAAAAATTTCACCACCAAAGTTTTCCTATTATATAGTAGAATAGATATTTGTGCTATTGTATTGAAGTCAATATTTTAAAAATCATACTGGAGATCGACCCGGACAAAGCATTTGATCGAATCGAACTGATTTAATCAGCTGGTTCAACCACTGGATTAATTTAAGTGGTCAGAGTTCATTTTCGTTTTAACCCTGATCTTTATAAAAATATTCATTTATAACCGATTTTTTTAAAAACCGTGGGTCAACAATGATCGGTTCTGAAAAAGCTACCGGTTCACAAGTCAAAGTTGAACCGGTCAGTACGGTCCAATTTACTAACTATGATAATCTTTAACATTAACTTGTAAGGATAGATTCAATAGCTAATCCTAGCCCAAGAGTAGCCATTTGGCCCACAATGGAAGCCCATGTCATTCCATGGTAGCCTTAAATCTGATTATGTGCAAGAGAAGTATGCATCATTTCTCCTGTACTCTCTCTTTCTCTCACTCTCAATCTCCACTTATTTCCCATGACTTCTTCTCCATTGAGAATTCATCTATGGCCAAGTCCAACATTTCTAAGCTCCACTCCACCAAGTCCTAACCATGAACCAGTGGTGGATCTATGATTATAATTCATTAGGAGCACAAGTATAAAAGGATTCGTAGGCAAAGTCTCAAAAACTTTTTTGAAATATAATAATATTATATTATATTAAATAGTACTATTTTTTATATAATAGAGTGTTATATATCATAATTGTTTCCTACGACTTTTCATATTTTGAAAATGTTTAATTACAACATTTGTAATACAACTAAGCAACACTTTTTCTATGTAGCGTGCTTTCTAAAAAAATACTAAGTGTTCGAATATTTTTTAGTATTTGTTATATTCCTAAGTATGTTTATGTTTCTAATGTGTAAGTTAATTAGAAGAATTCATGTATTTGTTATATGTCCATATAGTTATTCTAATTTAGCATACTTTAGAATCATAAATGTAAAGTATGCAATAGTTTGCTTCTATGATTTTTTTTTAAAATTTAAAAACCATACAATTATTTTGGAGTAGATATCTCACATATACTAAAATTTGGATTAATTTTAATTTTAATTTTTTTTCACTGGGGCCCAGCCCCCAGTCCGGTGCATGTAGATCTGCCTATGCCATGAACCATAGATAAAGCCCAAGAATTCACCTATATGTTCTCATTTTCCCTTTCCATTTGCTCTTTAATTTCCGGATTTACTGTGTTGTGCACAAAATAGTGGAAAATAAACTTGTCTAACCCATAGAAAAATATTATTTTTTATGGAAAATAATTATTTTTCGTGGAAAATAATCAAAATTAAATTTTTCCATAACAAAAATTTTAAATTCCACAAAAAAAATTCCTAGTAAAATAATTCTGTGGAATTACTTTATTTTCTACATATATTTCCACCTTGCAATCAAACACACTTGCCAGAACTAAACTTGAATATATGGAATTCATTGATAAAAAGGTCAAATCCTATGTTGTATTATTCAAAAAATTAAACCCAATTTGGTTGCACAATTGCCCTAATTAAAATTGGTAATTGTAGCTTATGTTGTTCTTTGTCAAATTCTAATGGACAAGCTAGACAAGCATATATTTAAATCCTCAAAATTACTTACAAAATTTGATGAAGAGAAAAATAATAATGATTTTAATGATTTGTGTATATATAAAAAGTACATAAAAAATGAAACATAAGCACCAAATAGGGAACTGAAACCTCCTCTGAATCCTACACAATTACATAGTTAGAATTAACCTGCACTTTCTATCTATAGACCTGCACTTTCTATCTATAGGGTTTTGTAAGCAAAAAAAAACAAAAACAATAGCTGATAAAATATTTAACTTCATAGAAAAAGTCAGAGTAATATGGATTACACAAATAAGAATTTTCACACTAGAGCTAAAAAAAGAGAGTAAAAAGCGGAGTAATGTAGAAGTTATTATTCCAAATCCCATGCTTAGTTTAGAATTCCAAACATAAACTTGGATAAATAATACGGCCTCATTTGGTTCGCAGAAAACGAAATAAAATTATTTATTTATTCGTTTTATGGACATGAAAAAGAGTCATGTTATTCCTACCTCCAAATTGTCCCTCCAATACATCCTTTCTTATATGGCAGCTGACGTGGCATGTTAAATAATATTATGTGTCATCTGACATGACAAATTTTAACCAAAAAAGTTAATTACCCAATTTTGTCCATATTAATTTAATGTTAATATTAATTAATATTAATGTTAATATTAATGTTAATATTAATTAATGTTAATATTAATGTTAATATTAATTAATGTTAATATTATTGTTAATGTTAACGATAATTTTAATTTTAATTTTAATTTTAATGTTAACATTAATTTTAATGTTAATTTTAATGTTAATTTTAAAATTTGTCACGTCAGCTGCCACATCAACATATCACGTTAGCTGCCACGTAAGGAGGGACGGTTTGGAGGTACAATTTAGAGATACAAATAGCATTATTCCATAAAAAATTACAAGTTCCATCATTTTTTTCTTTCCGGATTTTGAAAATGTTAGAAATATAGGGTCATACACGCATTAATAGTCTAAAGATCAAAATCTTGATTTTCTTAATTTCAAGATCTAGAGAGTAGTAGACATTAGGTTAATTGTAGTATAAATGGAGTGGATACATCAAGGATTATTTAGTATTAGATTCTCACATAATAGTGGATATATATTAGGGTTTGGGTTTCGAAATTGTTCAATGTTAGTGTTTCGGTCTCGAAATCACTCTTGATTAGCCTACGTTAACAGTGATTTCGAGAACCAAATTCTAACATTGGACAATTTTGAGACCCAAATCCTAATATCCACTATCATGTGAGACCATAATACTAAATATCTCATACATCAAATATACGTATATTACGATATTGGTATCTATTTTTTCATAGCGATACAGATACTATACTGCTCCCATAGAAGATACATATATGAGCTAGGAAGCACGAGAAATCCATAAAATGATGTATAATGTCCACGTTGTATTGTCGACTAGAGGTATGGTTGAAGTTTTAAAGAATATAAATTAGGCTTAATTGCACTTTGATACCCTCAACTATTCATGTTTTTCAACTTGATACCCTAAACTTTTTTTGTAACAAGTTGACATACGAAATTTTTTTGGACGAAATACCTTTGGTCAAACTTGAAAATTACTCCCCCCACCCTACCCCCCATTTCCGCTTCCGGCCACCCCCCCTCCCGCTTTCGGCCGCTTCCCCTCCCTCCCGCTTCCGGCCGTCCCCCCTCCTCCCCCCCCCCCCCCCCCCCCCCCCCCCCCCCCCCCCCCCCCCCCCCCCCCCCCCTCCGGCTTCCGGCCACCCGTCCCCGCCTCTCCCCCTAGGGCACGGCAGCGTGGGAGGAGGGGGGAGGGGCTGGGGGAGGGTGGACGGAAGCGGGAGGGGGGGGGGGGAGACGGCCGGAAGCGGGAGAGGAGGGTGGCCGGAGGGGGGGGGGGGGCAGGGCGGGAGGGAGGGGGGCTGGGGCTGTGCGGGAGGAGGGGGTGCCGGAGTGGGGCCGGGGGGGTGGAGGGTGGGGGGGAGGGGAGAGGGAAGAGATAGGGCATTTTCGAAATTTTTAAAATTTTAGGTATGAAGTTTGAAAAAAAATAATAGTTGATGTAATAAGTTGTTGAGTAAAATAGTTTATGGTATGAAGTTAAAAAATCAGAGTAGTTGAGGGTATCAAAGTACAATTTAGTCTATAAATTTTGTTAGTGCTATATGACATGATCCTTAACAAAGCCAGAATAGTAGAAAAGAAAGAGCTGAACAAAATTTTCAGAATAAAGGTTTGGTTGTCTTGTCAATATAGGATTGAGTCGTAAATGTACCATATAGATGTAGACTCCATAAAACACTAGGATTTGTCAAAAATCAGTGTCACCGTGTGGTACTCAGTATATGCACCAGGATTTGAATATTATAGTTAAACCACTGTGTATATTTGATTAGCACATACGATTCATGTTGAATAAAAATTGGGATTGGGCTATAACAGAACTTCACAAAGTATGTTTTGTAACAACATACATTTTTTAAGGGTTCACATATTGGATAATACTTATAATTTGTAGATAGAAATACAAACTTTAAACGAACAAATAACATATCAATTATGTTATTTGGTTCCCAAAATATTTGGGTAATGTCATCTTCCATTATGTGGTATCTGACATGGCAGCTGACATAACAGTTGACGTGACAAATTTTAACCCAAAAAATTAATTACCCAATATTTTTTAATATTAATGTTAATATTAATATTAATATTAATGTTAATATTAATGTTAATGTTAATATTAATTCTAATGTTAATATTAATTTTAATATTAATATTAATGTTAATTTTAATGTTAAGGTTAATTTTAATGTTAAGGTTAATTTTAATGTTAATTATCATGTTAATTTAATGTTAATTTAATTTTAATTTTAAATTTGTCATGTCAGCTGCCATGTCAGCAACTATGTCATATGTCACATAATGGGAGATGGCATCACCCAAATATTTTGGGAGCAAAATAACATTTTTGATAACATATACAATTATGCTATTTGGCTCCCAAAATATTTGGGTGATGCCATCTCCCATTATGTGGCATCTGATATGGCAGATGACATAACAGCTGACATAACAGCCGACATGACAAATTTTAACCCAAAAAATTAATTATCCAATTTTTTTTAATGTTAATGTTAATATTAATATTAATATTAATATTAATATTAATATTAATACTAATATTAATTTTAATTTTAATGTTAATATTAATTTTAATGTTAAGATTAATCTTAATGTTAATTATCATGTTAATTTATTGATTTACTATTAATTTTAATTTTATTGTTAAATTGTGCCATGTCAGCAACCATGTCATCTGCCACATAATGGGAGATGATATCACCCAAAACGAAACACACTTAATAAAAAAATTACCATAACGAAACATCTTATATGGTATTATACCATAACGAAACACACTTAATAAAAAATTACCGACAATATCCACAATACAACTAAGCATAAAAAATTTATAATATAAATTTAAAATTTGAATGTTCTAAATCCAAATCCAATCTTAATCTTAAAATTCAAATATCATATCCACAATACAACTAAGCATCAAAAAGCAAAAAAAAAAATCTTAAAATTTGAACAACCGCATAAGTCGTCTAGGCACCGAACAAGGCAGAACAACTGCACAAGTGCGCCGAACATGAGGTTTTCGGTTCGGCCTAAGACTGTCTAGCGTCTAGGCGGTGCCTAGACGGCTGAAAATACCGATTTTTAGAACACTGTAGTTGAGTTTAAATCTTAGTGATTCTTAATACAAATGTCTGGTTTTCATAGAATGCCGTCAAAAGCATTAAACAAACTGGAGGCACTAGTCGATCGCAACTAAAGTCGTGTAGAGAATAGGAGATTATGTATCCTAAAGTACACAAGGAAGGGATGCACATACTCATACTACTTATCTACTTGTAAGCGCAACTATATTTTGATGATTTGGTTGCGTATGATGATTCAGTTTCTCATGATAATATGGAACTAGCATCTCCTGTTCCATGATTTTCTAATTTATTTGGCATATCATAGATCCAAATATCCTGTTTCTGAACATTTTAGTTATCATCAAGGACTTGAATATAGACATTGTTGCTTTTACATTTCTAAGAGATGACTGCCGAAAAAGATAGGCAAATCGGCCGCCTCTTTCGAAGTTATATGAGCAATATAGTCATGGTTCAGCTCACATGAATGCTTCCTTCTTGATGTGAGGTTTTCTTAAGGTGTTTTATTAGAGTGGTAAGGTTTTAAACACTTATAAGAAAACTCTTTATACAGTAATGCTATTCGTACCTCCAAATTATCCCTCCAAACAATCCCTTCTTATGTGCCAGCTGACGTGGCATGTTCAATAATATTATGTATCATCTGACATCACAAATTTTAATCCAAAAAGTTAATTATCCAATATTTTCAAGTTAATATTAATGTTAATACAAATATTAATATTAATATTAGTATTAATATGAATGTTAATGTTAATATTATTGTTAATGTTAATATTAATTTTAATTTTAATGTTAATGTTAATGCTAATGTTAATATTAATGTTAAATTTAATTTTAATTTTAATTTTAAAATTTGTCATGTCAGCTGCAACATCAACATTCCACATCAGCTATCATATAAGGAGAGATAGTTTGGAGTGACAAGCAGCATTATTCTAATTAAATAGTGGACTCTAGCTATATATATTTACATTTTTTTGATTTATACTCATGTACCATTGCTTAAATATTTCTAAGAATACTCTTCATTTAGTTAATTAAATAATGGACTCTAGCTATATATATTTGCAATTTTATGGTTTATGTTCGTGTACCATTGTTGGGGCCTTGGTTTCCAGATCATCTATTATATATGAGTGTATCTAGCATTATGAGAAACATATTTAATTTTCATCTATTAGATTAAATCACTTAGATTGTTTAGTTTATATTCTATAGACATTTTTTAGAGCTGTCGATAATCCTTAGCTCTTCTAACCAACTTTCAACAAGATGATTAAGGTTTTTAATCCGTGCATGTTGTATTTATTGACCCAAAATAATTTGTTGTCACCTTCCAAAGTTTTTGAAACGACTGACAAATATAGTCATGTTTGCTTTGGGTAGTATCGGGATTGTCGTACAGGTACAATCCAATTGAATCGAATTCGTCTAAAGGTTCATGCAAGTACAACTTTAATTCTTTTGATACCTGTATCTATATTGTATATAAATTTTTGTCGTCGTTCATTGTTAGTGTCACGACCCGCACCCAGTGTAAGGGCACAAGATCGTGGGTACGTCCAGCCTACGTTGCAGTATCGACGGTAAAACGCTATCCTAGGTCTCAACATCTAACACAGTATAAATATACCTGTACAGAATATACTCTCCAAACGGAGGACATCTCAGAAGATACAACTCAATCACAAATCAAAAGATAGATATTCAGCACGATAAGATAGATATGAAATCACAGAGTGAGATACAACCAGAATGAAATAAGTTTAAGTGTTATCAACACCACAACATAATATTTGAATAAATACAAATCAAGACAACTGAAATAAGATAGATAAAATCCTAGCAGTCTAGCCTAGGAACTATGGTAGTCTCCTCAGTGCAAACTAGATCCAGCTGAGGGTCCAAGTCGCAAGTGACGTCTACGTCAGCTCCATAGTAGGTAGTGAAAATATCCTCCAAGTTCTCTGTAATATTTTTGTCAATGGGTCCAATCAGGACAGGAACGAGTACATATCTCTTAAGGCAATTGTAAGCCCTATCTAAATTTTTATTATTATTTATTTAATTGCACATTCTTTAAAACATAGACACATGTTTACTATATATATATATATATATATATATATATATATATATATATATATATATATATATATATATATATATATATATATATATATATATATATATATATATATATGTATTCTAAAAAGGGCTCATTTGTAAAGGTATATTTGTGCAGGGACCTTATTGCTAAATTTGAACTTAAATTCAAACCAAATATGACACTTATTCTTGATAGGTGTCGAACTCCTGATAAAGTTCACAAATAGCAGGGGATAGGACAGGATTTAGAATTCGAATAGTTTGAATTCCTTAGTTTCTCCCTTCGATTCTAACCATTCCCCACCTATATATGCATGGGCAAATCCTGCTATGTTTTTTCCTTCAAACCCTAGCCACCTGCGTTATCTCATGTCGAAAAGATCAAGAGTAGACGCCAGAAGGAAAACAGGAATTCGTGCGAACACTAGGTGAGTTTTCCTTATTCAACAATTTGATTGTTTTGGCTTCTGAGCAAACATTAGAGAACAAGGAGGAAAGGCAGGGTAAGCGTTTGATTAATTACCTAAATAACACATAGGAGTACCCCTATAGTTCAGTCCCTGTCAGCTATCAATGGGGGTTAGGGGTAGCATGGAGACCCGTACCAGGTAGGAGCAAGACTACTGATCCTATAACCAGGCAACCAAACATCCTAAAGACCAAGGAGCAGAGCCATATTTGGGGAAGATCAAGCCTGTCAGGCCCCGCTCCCGTAGGAGCGATCGTCCTCGCTAAGGCGTGATGCCGCACGAGCCTAGATTGCGCTAGTGCAAGACGGGTTCCATAACGGCCGATTACCGCGGCTGCGACGGGGTCGTTGCACAGAAGTCCCGTGCAGAGACATTGATTGCGCCCAAATTACATCCAAGTCATTCAAAAGGATCTCTTTATTGATATTGAATACAAGATTACATTTGTGGGCACAAGGCCAAATTACAATGTCTCTCGTGCTCACTTTTCTCTCATTTACAAGTCACTCTGCTCTCTCTCATCTCTCGATTACAATGCTTGAGCCAGCGGAAGCTTCGGAAGGCGATGTCCATACATTATGTCCTGTATAAGTCTTCAGATCACGCAGCCGTACGCTTCGACTCGCCAAGAAACTCCGTGCCTCGACGCATCCAAGCGAGCTCCGTGCCACGAGCTTCTACCTGTGCCTGCATATGAAACACTATGTGGGTGTCAGTACCACTGTACTGGTGGAGTGAGCTCCTCGCCCACCCATACAAAACCTACACGTTTCATTTACTTTGTGCAACATAAACCCTTTTTCGATTGTCTTTCTATTCTTGCCTTAGAATCAGTTTTAGGACCGGCGCCTTAGCGCAACTTGTGTATCGGAACCATCTCGTGCTTACAATGTCAACGTTAACTCATACTTGTCACTAGACCACTCCTCGTGCCAACAACGTTAACCTATCAAGTCGTGTTTGCCTTACGGCCAAAATCAGAGACGCAACTACCCGAAAGACTCCATTTCCTTGCCTCTAGACCTTTCTCGTGCTTGCATTGTCGATGCACCGGCTTATACTTATCTTTCGTGCCAAACTTTGGGACGTAACGACTCGGTCGTGCCATAACTCGATTCGTGCTTCAATATCTTCGAGGCAGCGCCTCCTCGCTTAGTCTCGCTTACACTTGTGTTGTGACAACGCGGCCGTGCCTCATATTTCGAGACCGAGCCCAACAACTCAACGTAACTTCACACAACTAGCCCTACGGCCCTTCTCGACTTAACTCGCGACAGCTCAAGCCTAACTCATGCAACTCTATGCCAACAACTTAACACTCGACGCCATATCTCGTGCCGAAGCACGTCGCCTTCGCTGTAGCCAAATCTTAGGCTCCGACATTGTGTCTTTTTAACTCATACATATTCAACTCAATCCAAAGGCACACACACGGATTGCCGCCCGTGCCGACACAAAACTTACCATCTTAGTTGAAAACAATTTATATCAAGTGTTTGTTATGGAGGTCAATTGGCCTAACCAGCCGCCTTGGACGTAGTCTGGTAATACGGGACCCTTACAACGCAGGTAGCGAGCCCCGATGTAAGTCCCCGTCTTACCGATCGCCTTTCCAGCGTTGCCTAATACCCAGCTCGGCTACAACCAGTTTCTTCCTAGGCCGAGTCGGTCCCGTGGCCCCGGGTTGCCGCTCGAAGAAACCTTTCCCCTTGTCGACAAGTTGTCCAAGTCCATGATAGGTTAACATGGTGTATTTTAGGATACCGTTGGGGTTGTTATGTGATCAATTCATTTACTTGGTTGTTTTACTCTTTCCACTTTTCGTACTTCCTTTGCAGAGCCCCTAACCAGGGTTGCCTCGTCGACTGAACCACAGTCCCGACATATTTCCTCTCGGCGACTAACCATCGCTTAGACTTAACGTTCTTTGAACTCAGGGAACGGCAACTGTATAGCCTTCCAACTTAACTTGAACACTACGTGTTTCCTTAAGTATCGACCGACCGTGGCTAACTTTCCACTGAACAAACTGTGGCTCGTGCCTCTAAACCGACTCGTATTCTACGCAACGCTATCGCCCAATTCATACTTCATATGACGGGCCTTGGGGTCGTGGGACTATTTATCTTGACAACCGCAGAATGAGCGGGACAACACGTAGAATAACTTAGGTCGACCGGCATAACTTTGCCTAATTCACTCAAGCCTACAACATAACCCAAGGGACGAGCAAAGGCTATGCCAAGCCTTGCGGGACAGGACCGAGCATGCTTTAGCAAGCATTCATGCGGGCGACGCCTATGACTTAGGCTAATTTCATAGTTTTGTGTCAAAAACCAACTTTCCTTCTCCCAAGCCACGGGATGAAGGACCGAGTGTTATTTTCAAAGCACGTCGTGCACCAACTCTAAGCCGACCGTGGGACGTTTTCCATGTTCTAACTCATTTTGACCCGACGGGATTATTCCCTTAGCTATGTGGATGCGTAGCTTTTATTATCAAGCCTAACTTGTGCAAGTTGAAAACACGATTTATTATGTGAAGGTAAAGATGAGGCAAGTTCACCGAAACTACCCCACCTGAGCGATGTCTCCGAGCAACCGTTGCAAGGCTAAGGCCGAACGCCGTCGGCGTTTCGATTCCTCCGATTGACTTTGCGGGACGGGGCACTACATCATACACCACTCAGAACAAGTCTCGTCCTCGAGACTTTCCTGAAGGCAAGTCATCCTACCATTTCTATGGCCGAGACTAATTCGTACACATTTCGCTTACGCGTTTCCTCGATTCCGAGCCACGCTCGCACGACTATCAATCTTTTCGTTAACATAATTTCAAGATCTCGACACACTCCCATCTTTCAAGCCTTGCTTGAACTCGTCGTATCACTTGGCTGGATCGTGCACGCATTCCAAGCGTCTCCAAAATACATGCATTCAGCCAAGCCGCATGATAGAGAATTATCATTCTCACTCGAGTCGCATCGTGCACATACCCAGGCGTCCCTGAAATATATGCATGTCAGCCGAGTCTCGTGAGTAGGGTTTCCTATATTCGTGATTTCCATGCATGCCAATCCTCAAGATCAATCTTTTCGATTGCTAACACTTGCAACATGGCGTCTCGCCTAACCGCTAGGCTATTTCTTTTCGAGGCTAAGTCAATATCAGGATTGGAATCATAGTTCTCCAACAATAATGCCAACACTGACCCCAATCCTAGGGTCAAACCAGAGTCAATCATACGGGGTCTTCTACCCAAGCTCGCGTCACTCAGATTTCTAAACATCGAGCACGATCACCTAATTCACATTACGGCACGCGTTGCGTATATTCGAATCCCTTCAATTCACCAATTCTAACCAATTCATGTATTCGATCACGAGGTCGTCTCGCTCGACAATACGTTGCGTCCCAATCTCACGCGAGTCTGATAATCCGTGGTGGTTCATGAATCACCATGCAACGCTCCCGCGAAATAATCATTCTCATCGGGGCATAACTCTTGTTTGAGTTTAGACTCATTCATTCTCGATACGCGGATTGGACCTACTCAATCCTCAAGTTCAATCGACAAGCACACCAATTCAATCTCGAGTCTATCTTCGCGTCAAACCACAAGTCGAAGCACAAATTGTCGCACCGTACAAGTTCGACCGCTCCCGCTGTATGAATCACCATACCAGCGCTCACGCAGAGTGATCGCCCTAATCGGCGTGACGCATGTGCGAGACTGGAGTAGCGCTCGCATAAGACAAGAACGTCAACGTTGTGGTTATCGACAAAGCAAATCCAAACATTCTAGTTTCATCCAAGCCAAGTTCGATCGTCATTCGTTCAACTTAGAAAATCCTCGAGCCAAGTCTATCTTTTCCTCGACACATTTTAACATCCCAATTATAGCATCCATCGGAACAATGACATTTGCACGATCGTCATTTGCCGAGTCAGAGTACCCCCAAGTTATCGCTTATCGATCTTTGATACGCCTCAATACCATCGACGATGTGCGTAACCTGACGATCTTCCTTTGCAACCAATTTCGAGTCGTGCGTTGATGCTGTTGTCCGAGTTGGATATTCTACAATTTTCTCAATACTCAAGATCAAGTTCAGTCGCTTTTCCTCAAGCTCGTTTCAAGATCGTTATTCAAAACTCAAGTCACATTTCAGTTGCATCAATCCGATATCGCACGCACGATCCTCTAAGTTTCCTCGATCAAGACCATTCATTTTCATTCATCGTTCCGAATCGTTTTCTAACTCGCGTTGCTCATTCACAAGTTGTCCGAACGAGATGCTCGTTCGGGACATTCGAAGTCACGACCAACTAAGCGTGACGCGTTCTAAGGCTTTGCGCGATCGCATCGCCTCGCCGACATACTCGTAATCCTCAATATTCACTCGAACAATTTCCAAGACGAACCATACACCACTCGGATTCGAGCCACTCGACTAGTCGTCGACACTCATTCTTATTCTTCTCCGAACCTATCACATACACTACTCGGATTCAAGCCATAAGATCTAGTCCTCAATCACGTTCACGTCATGCGCTAAGACATCCTTCAGATTCGTTCGACGAATCACTAGCGTAGTCGCTCGCGTCGTATCGACGCACTAAGTCATTCACACTATTTCCTCAAAATCCAAATCAATCTTCCGTGTACGCCTAAGCGTTAGTCCGATAGCGTTCCTATCGATAGACACTCTAAGTATATCTCCGTTCCCGACCGAGCGGTACTTGATATCGCTCGTAACTCGTTTGCACCAAGGGTCGAGGTGCGCGACGCGAAACACAACTTAGCCAAAAAGGCCGTGTGCATAGCCATCCCATGCGAACTATATTCTGAGTTTGTACGCTCAATTACTAGGGTCGACGTTGGACTAATTAGGCACGCACACGATTTGCTAAGGTCAACGCGGAACCATTCGGGCATACGTGCGACTTTGCTAACATTAGCACATGTTTTCTATCAAGTCAAGTTTGCAACGTTCGGCACAAAGGCCCTATCGACGCATTTGGCAACGGCCTACCGATGCGTTAGATTGAACGCTTGTACGAGCTTTCGAAAATATTTAGACTTATTGTATGGACATGTCGAGGGACATTTGAGAAAGAGCGCACCAACGATAACAACTTGCGGAAGCAACAGAGTTTTGCGGAAACATCGAAGTTAAAGAATTCAATCGATGGTCCAAGGACGTAAAGCCGTGCTCTGATACCATTTATGTCAGGCCCCGCTCCCGTAGGAGCGATCGTCCTCGCTAAGGCGTAATGCCGCACGAGCCTATATTGCGCTCGTGCAAGGCGGGTTCCATAACGGCCGATTACCGCGGCTGCGACGGGATCGTCGCACAGAAGTCCCGTACAGAGACATTGATTGCGCCCAAATTACATCCAAGTCATTCAAAAGGATCTCTTTATTGATATTGAATACAAGATTACATTTGTGGGCGCAAGGCCAAATTACAATGTCTCTCGTGCTCACTTTTCTCTCATTTATAAGTCACTCTGCTCTCTCTCATCTCTCGATTACAATGCTTGAGCCAGCGGAAGCTTCGGAAGGCGATGTCCATACATTATGTCCTGTATAAGTCTTCAGATCACGCAGCCGTACGCTTCGACTCGCCAAGGAACTCCGTGCCTCGACGCATCCAAGCGAGCTCCGTGCCACGAGCTTCTACCTGTGCCTGCACATGAAATACTGTGTGGGTGTCAGTACCACTGTACTGGTGGAGTGAGCTCCTCGCCCACCCATACAAAACCTACACGTTTCATTTACTTTGTGCAACATAAACCCTTTTTCGATTGTCTTTCTATTCTTGTCTTAGGATCAGTTTTAGGACCGGCGCCTTAGCGCAACTTGTGTATCGGAACCATCTCGTGCTTGCAATGTCAACGTTAACTCATACTTGTCACTAGACCACTCCTCGTGCCAACAACGTTAACCTATCAAGTCGTATTTGCCTTACGGCCAAAATCAGAGACGCAACTACCCGAAAGACTCCATTTCCTTGCCTCTAGACCTTTCTCGTGCTTGCATTGTCGATGCACCGGCTTATACTTATCTTTCGTGCCAAACTTTGGGACGTAACGACTCGGTCGTGCCATAACTCGATTCGTGCTTCAATATCTTTGAGGCAGCGCCTCCTCGCTTAGTCTCGCTTACACTTGTGTTGTGACAACGCGGCCGTGCCTCATATTTCGAGGCCGAGCCCAACAACTCAACGTAACTTCACACAACTAGCCCTACGGCCCTTCTCGACTTAACTCGCGACAGCTCAAGCCTAACTCATGCAACTCTATGCCAACAACTTAACACTCGACGCCACATCTCGTGCCGAAGCACGTCGCCTTCGCTGTAGCCAAATCTTAGGCTCCGACATTGTGTCTTTTTAACTCATACATATTCAACTCAATCCAAAGGCACACACACGGATTGCCGCCCGTGCCGACACAAAACTTACCATCTTAGTTGAAAACAATTTATATCAAGTGTTTGTTATGGAGGTCAATTGGCCTAACCAGCCGCCTTGGACGTAGCCTGGTAATACGGGACCCTTACAACGCAGGTAGCGAGCCCCGATGTAAGTCCCCGTCTTACCGATCGCCTTTCCAGCGTTGCCTATTACCCAGCTCGGCTACAACCAGTTTCTTCCTAGGCCGAGTCGGTCCCGTGGCCCCGGGTTGCCGCTCGAAGAAACCTTTCCCCTTGTCGACAAGTTGTCCAAGTCCATGATAGGTTAACATGGTGTATTTTAGGATACCGTTGGGGTTGTTATGTGATCAATTCATTTACTTGGTTGTTTTACTCTTTCCACTTTTCGTACTTCCTTTGCAAAGCCCCTAACCAGGGTTGCCTCGTCGACTGAACCACAGTCCCGACATATTTCCTCTCGGCGACTAACCATCGCTTAGACTTAACGTTCTTTGAACTCAGGGAACGGCTACTGCATAGCCTTCCAACTTAACTTGAACACTACGTGTTTCCTTAAGTATCGACCGACCGTGGCTAACTTTCTACTGAACCAACCGTGGCTCGTGCCTCTAAACCGACTCGTGTTCTACGCAACGCTATCGCCCAATTCATACTTCATATGACGGGCCTTGGGGTCGTGGGACTATTTATCTTGACAACCGCAGAATGAGCGGGACAGCACGTAGAATAACTTAGGTCGACCGGCATAACTTTGCCTAACTCACTCAAGCCTACAACATAACCCAAGGGACGAGCAAAGGCTATGCCAAGCCTTGCGGGATAGGACCGAGCATGCTTTAGCAAGCATTCATGCGGGCGACGCCTATGACTTAGGCTAATTTCATAGTTTTGTGTCAAAAACCAACTTTCCTTCTCCCAAGCCACGGGACGAAGGACCGAGTGTTATTTTTAAAGCACGTCGTGCACCAACTCTAAGCCGACCGTGGGACGTTTTCCATGTTCTAACTTATTTTGACCCGACGGGATTATTCCCTTAGCTATGTGGATGCGTAGCTTTTATTATCAAGCCTAACTTGTGCAAGTTGAAAACACGATTTATTATGTGAAGGCAAAGATGAGGCAAGTTCACCGAAACTATCCCACCTGAGCGATGTCTCCGAGCAACCGTTGCAAGGCTAAGGCCGAACGCCGTCGGCGTTTCGATTCCTCCGATTGACTTTGCGGGACGGGGCACTACAAAGCCCCACCCTAGTAAACCTTCATGGAAACCCATAGAACAAACGGGGGACTGTTCCTCAATACCAATGTTTGGTACCTGAACTTCCTAGAATCTAGGTGCTAATAGGGACAAGGACACATTGTGGAAGTCAAGTCCAAATCACCATAGAATACCTAGTACACAAACCTTACAAAGACCTAGGATGAGAGGGTGACCTGTTATTAGGAATACCAATTGCAACTGGTTACCAACCTGGATACAGAAACATCAAGGAAGTTGGGGCACCCTGTAACCTATGAATCCTATGGTACATAGACCCTACATCTAATGGGCTGAATCATAGGAAATTGACCTATACAATAGAGGCCAGATCAGTAGGCCAGAAAGCTGACAACTTAAGGCTAGAATAGGCTGTACCAGTGTACAATTCCCAGGTACCACACAACTGATATCCTAGGATGATATACAGGTATCCATAGGAGCAAATACTGGGAAGTATGGGATTGGTAGTTGAATTGTAGGAACACTTGATGTTACATGTTTCCACATTTACAAGTAACTATTCATTTGGATTCACCATGGTTAATTGATTACAAATAGAAATGAAGGGTAGGATGTAGTAGTTGAGGAGTACCAAATTGTCTATGCCTGATAACCACTTTGTCTCACTTTGCTACAAGTCGAGTACCTCAATGTACTGATGCAGGACAGGACTAAGAACTAGTCTTTGTAAATATGAAGCAGGGATACCATCAAGTCCCTTCACCTAGAACAATGGGGTAGGGTTATCTACAGTGCCTTCATAGGAATAATAATCTCTACATGCCAGAGTACTGTCAGGACAAGACTTTTCTTGTGCCCACAGATGCTAAGGGTGGGTTTTCCTTGGTAGGTCAGATTAGAGCTGCCTGGTGAACCTTAGATTGACTAAGACATAAACCCCTTTGTTGTCCATTGTATTAGGATATGGTAACTGCTATTATATATCTGCTACTGCTTGAGACTGACACACAGCTTTCGTATCCATGAGATCCTGATCCCTGGATTTCTCTTATACCCAGGGGATGCTAATGTATGGGACACCCTGTTTCTCTGTGACTAAATATTTCAAGAGAGTTGTAGTGAAGTTAAGGACTTGGGGGTTCAGACTTATTAAAAGGGACATGCAATAGTATATATTAAGCCAACCATATTGGGTATATACCAGGGAGAACATTTAATGTAAATACTAAGCACAAGAAGAAAGAGGGCAGGCTCAATAGGCAGCACTCCCCAGGCCCAGGAAACCATAGGGACTAGGCACCTACAGGTTTTAATGCCTGAGTGTTCCTGGCATAAAGCCTGAACTCAGAACAGGGCTCTACTCTGTGTTGTGCCCTGCTCACTTATCATTTTTCCAATATAGGTGTGTTGGCCAGTATGGAACTAACCCAGGTAATGTAGTCACATTGATACCCATGTTGGGTATCCAGAATTACAGAGGGTGTGTATCATGTGACAAATAAGGCAGGGAAGGCTAATGACTGGTGAATGGGTCAACTTCAATTGATCTAAGAACAATACAAATTAATATATAGCAACGGTCACTGGTTGGCTATATCAGCCACAAAGGGAACTGATTTGAAGTGTATTAGTTAAGAGCTGATATGGGCTGAAGGATGACCAGCCTTAGGTTGTTGGAAGAAATGTTGATCAGTCCCTAACCATTGAGCACCCATTTAGCAGTATATTAAATAAGAATGTATGGACTATATGAGATATCCATTTTGGAGCTTGTTCACTTATTACCTGTATAAGAATAAGTACACTACCTGTTAAGGGGGACTTATGAAAGTAGTTACTAATGAACAATGAAGAGGTAGCCTAGGATAAGTTACAAATAGGAAGTCATGTAAGCATGATCCCAAGATACACAGTAAACTAGTGTATAGTACAAAATAGGTTTGGGCATAGACAATATTGATCCCATTTTAGATAGACTCATTGTATTATGATGTATTGATCCCATTACTCTATAATTAGGTTTTGGGGATCTCGATTCGGAGTCTGACCCGTGCCAGCAGCTCAGGACCCCAGACGAGTACAGTTTATTGTCTGTTTTCAATATTGATTTTTACTATATCTCATTGATTGGTCATTGGTTATGTAATTTTTAATCTATTATAAAATATTGAGTCGGGAACAAGGAGTACCAAAGATATGTGATCCGACCGTAGACATTGTTTATTTTCATGCAGTAGACCTCGTAGACATTATTTTATTTTCATACAGTAGACCTCGTAGACATTGTTTATTTTCATGCAGTAGACCTCGTAGACATTGTTTACTTTTCATGCAAGTAGACTTCGTAGACCTCGCAGTGTAGTGTCCCAGATTGATCACATATCAAAGGTATTTCTAACCGTTGGGAAGGTATTTTGTTTATTTATTTGCTATTAATTTTTTGTCTTTTCTCACGGCTTTACTGTTTATTTTCAAAACTCATGATTGATGTCTAACCTCAATTTTATAGTTATTTTCATATATTGGAACTGCATTCAGTGAATTGTACTCGTTCCATCCTGACTGGGTAACCAAACAATTTTTAGGTGATTACGAGGAGGTCGAGTGCCCTGACCAGTATGGCCCATACATAGGGGATATTGTAGAGATGGATTTTATTTACCAGGAGGAGTACGCCGCGCCTGATCCCGCTGCGTTTGCTTAGTTTTTTTTAGCTAGAGCTGAGACTTTGTATTGGATATTGAGTTAATTTTGAGACATGTAGTTGAGTTTTCATTTGACTTTAGTCATTATACATTTTATTTAGAGATGGTTTATCTATTTCACCTTCTAGATGTTGAGTTGTGATTTTGTGTTATGAATTGTTCCATGTGAGAATTATATTACTGCGTGGATGTTCATCATATTGTTACAGCGTTCTACCGTCGACTCTGCGGCGTAGGCTGGGCGTGCACACGGTTCATGCCCAAGTATTGGGTGCGGGTCGTGACAGCAGTTCCAAAATATAGTAGAAAATATGGAGCTAACAGTAGAATAAAATACATGACGTGCTGTAAAAAATACAAGAATACAAAAGATATGAATAAGTAAGCTGAATCATGAAATATAGTAAGAAACAATTAACTATAATAAATATAAGTGTTTTAGAGCACAAGATGATTATGTGATTGGCTTAGGTTGCACATGTTTATTCTATGGTAAAACCATTATACATGAGCGTATAATCGACATGTACACTTTTATACTAGAGGGATTAATCACATGACCACTTCTACTCTCCCTTACCCTAATCAATACACAAGGATCCGACCAAGTTATGTTACGTACACGATGGTTAGTTTTGCACAATAAGCACATGTGAGCACACGAGAGTACATGAGACCACACGATTTGTACATGATTAATACGAATACAAGGAGTACACGATGCATATGGTAAAGTACATGAACATAAAATATCCAATGTATCCGCTGAGGGGATAACATCGCATGACAAGATCCATAGAGTACTGGTCCGTTAACAATGTGTCACCATCAAGTAAAGTAGCCTAAAGCAGGCAATATAGATACTATCTTGAATGAAAATTAACAGAGAATGTACTCGCCTGATACCCTGAGCAACTGATATGTATAGATGTCCAAACTGGAGTTACATGGTCCTATTTAGAGAAATACAGGTTACAGTGAGTTCTAAATTAAATAATTGATTTAAATAATGAAGTCTACATGCTACTAGGCCTCTCTAGGTCAAAAGTCAACCATTTGTCAACTCTAGTCCAACTAGGTCAACTTAGCTAATCTAGGGTTCTCCAAATTGGCCATGGTCTAGGCTAAAGGTTCTAAACCAAACTACAACCAAGGGTCCAAATATATGTATAAGGATACTTATCTATACTAATATATAGAGTACCCTCTCTATAGTCTTCATACTCTTCTATCTACAACAACCACAACTAACCCATATTACTCCATCCCATATACCCCTATATATATACAAAGTATAAACATCTATATGTATATATATAGACTAGCCAATACATATATATCCAAACTGAAAAATGCATTTCAGAACCTCTTAACCCATTACTACTTTACCTCACTTCAAATACCCAAATATCAAGTAATGTACAACATATGTGAACATGACATATATTCTTGCAAACTCAAGGCTATAGGACACTAGGCTATCCCTCAACCTGAGTTCTCTGTCCTGCTACAGTGGGGCTTAAGTCCCCTGCTGCCCAAGCAACTTGGCATTGCTTCACCCTCACACCCTCTGTCAACTCTCATATGTTCACTCATAACTCACACTTGTTCACATGTATGTGCCACTCCACACCACTCAAAACCTGATACTCACATCATTCATATATAGATACTAACACTACACTCTTATAACATTTCAAATAATACATATATATGTAACCCCAAGTGGTCAGACCCACACTAGAGAAATGGACAGAACACCAAGTTGGGACAGAATTCAACAATTCCTAAATAATAAAAGTAATGGACTGATACTCTAAGAGTATCAGTCAAATGAGACCTACATAATTTGGTCTGATGCATTAATGAAAAGGAAGTGAAACTATTGTAATAACTAAATGCTGGACTGAACATGAAGTTCAAGGTTGGATATGCAGATAATGGTGCAGTGGATTAGAGACAAGTGCAGTGTATGATTGAGTGAAGGAATGCAAGATATGGATGAAATAAGGGTGCGGGACATACAATGTACATGCATTACCTACTGTGAACAGATGATAGATGCATAGATGCATCACAACAAAGGGAACATGTATGCATAGGCTAAGGCTATACAGGACACATCAATTTGGGCTAAATGAAAATGCATGTCAGGGTGAACAGGTATAGGTAATGTAGTGAATGAAATGTGGACATGTGAGAGTGGGTCTTGAGTTCAATTCTTTGAACATCAACTTGTGAACCCAAGTCTTAAAACTGTCCAGATTTGGATTGGCTATTAGTGAATGCAGGGAACAATGGGTATTCAAATACTCATAATTGAACTAATCCAGCTTCAATATGAGCAATCCTAAATGCAGGTTCACCCAAGACATCTAGACTAGGATATCTGAACATTTAGGGGAAAGTACATCTAAGGATCAAGTGGTCTGATCCTAACACTCCATACCTGGATTTGAATGCAGACAGTGAATAAATGATGACAGATGCATAGGATACCTGATACTCTAATCTAGACTCTATATGCAGGCAATACCTGGGAGCAGGACAGATGTAAAGGTCTGGTCAAATAAGAATAGGGAAAACTGAATCAAATATGAAGGAGGACAGTACAAAATGTGTCTGTATCCAAAAATGGGGTGGATACAGAGTTTTAGGGTTGCACATCAAGTGTTAGAGTGAATCAATAGGATGACCACATGTCCAATGGACTGAACAATTAGGTTTCAGTGGCAGATAACTGATTAAGGATTATTAACATCTAAGGGGATGTGGACTACTACCTTAGTAAAGAGAAGTGATACTTTAGTATAAGGCATGGCTGTGCTCTGTAAATTGGTCATGAAGTTAACCATTTTTTCCACATATAGCTGACACTCAAAAGAATAGGCAGTTGACTGAACCTCTAAGCTCTGGACATCCATAAAACTCTAGGTAACCTGAGCATTGCAAGGAAAATTGCAGACATCATATGGATTGGACTTAGAATATGGATGGGGTTGATACTTAACAAATGTGCAGGACATAAATGTAGGTACTAAACTTTTATAGGTAAAGTGGAACAAAATAGCTATGGCTGCACTCATCTAGCTAACATGGAATGAACTCTATAACTGTGTCTCTTTTCCATTAACTGCCATAGCCACAGCTACCAAATCCTATTGGCAGATACATAATCCAATCCCTGGTACCCTCCATGAGTGCACCCCCACACTTTCATAACATAATGATACTTGGTTAAAATACGACTGAATCTAGGATTTGGACACATAGCTTGAAGGGGACTGAATAGATAATGAAGAAAGAGCCACACAATATGAATTGATACAAAGTACTTGGGTTGAACCAAAATAGGAAAACAGAGAATGTAGTATGAGGAAGAGCGCAGTGGAGTGAACATCTGAATCTGCAGTGTGCATGTAATAGTGCAAATAAGTGTTGCAGATATCTCAATGTGAATGCAGTACAATGAGTTTCAAGTGCAGTGAGATATGAGTGTGTCAGATGTGCTATGGAGTGCAAAGAGTGAAATGAAATAAAGTGTACATGCAAGGGGGGTTCTCGACTGCTCAGGAGGGGGACTTGCAGGGTCTGCCATAGCTTGAATAGGACATGGCTCAAAGCCCAAAGCCTAGGGCTATGTGTTAGTCACCTAGCCAACCTACCAAAGTGACTAGGATGTGAAACCAAGGTGTGTTGAAGAAGAACAGGGACCCTAGTAGCAGGACATGCACTGTTCACTGCCCAAACTCAGTCGAGTGTCCTTTTATCCAATAAAACCTATCAAAACACTTCGAATTCATCCCAGTCCAACAAATATATAATATGCAGGTAATTAGTAATCCAAATATATAATTATATCATAAATTGGAGATCAAAACATCCTATGGATATTTCATCGAACACTTAAGATACGTATCCGATACTCTTCCAATACGTACCATAATGAACTCAAACTAGACTCAAATCATTTCTAGAGCTAGGGGACCCTAAATGGATGCATCTACATAAAGAAATCTGAGATTAAAAGGTTTAGAGGGTTCTTACCAATTGGGAGTTGGAATCCCAATGAAAACTTCTAGAATAGATCTCCCACCAAGCTCCAATAGTCAAATTGCTCCAAATCCTTCCTAACTAGCCAATGAAGACTTCCTTTCTTCAAAAGGAAGAGATTGCAATTGGTTTGGGTGAATTGGAGTTGATTTGAGGAATGTAGGCAAATTGGGGAAGAACACAAATTAGGGATAGGGTTTCAATGAAAGGGGGAAATAAGGGGGCTAATGATGACTATATATGTCAAGAGAGGGCTACTCTAGGCTGCTATGGCCGACCACCTTGGTTGGGCTAGGGTTTGGTTGGCTACAATGGCTAAAGGTCTCTCTAGTTGTCATTTAAAGGCCTTTTTAGAAGAAGGGCCCAAATGGCTTATTAATTCAAGTCACAACTATCCTCTATTAGTCATTCTAACATAATTAGAGTCCTACTAACTATAAGTCCATTAGTCAGGCCCAAGGATCATGGTTAGTCTCTAGGCAAAGTAGTTTAAGGTTTCACTAGTAATGACAAAATCACAATACATTAAATTAAATAATATAAAAATAATTAAGAATTCACCAATTGATATCACTAACATGATTTATATCAACAATAACTAAAATAATAAATTTTCAGAAAAGTTTAAAATTGCCCTCATTTTAGAAAAGTGGTAGTTACAGTTAGTTTTCTCATATTTCATGTTATAGTTCTTGTTTTCATAATTGACTATTGTTTCAGGCAGGGGAATATAATAAAAAGCATGTAGTCAATGAATTATCATCCTTAATTGAGTGTATTGTGGATATCAGTCGAGCACTACACGCATCGATTGATGTATAAATGTAAATCCGTCCACATGCATAAAACTTGTATTCTAAAACATATTGTACACGCGATCTTGACCAAAGTTGTTATTCATTTGTTCTTTATCTTCTCGTAGCATAATTGTATATAGTTACCACCGAGTAATATGTTTTCTTAACTTTCCATGACATGCATTTAGATAGTTTCTCTTTCCTTCTTATATACGCATGTATATCATACTACGTAGATTTATAATTTATTGATGTACTTTGCTCCAATCCTGGCTATATTATATTTTTCAGCTTTAGATAAGACTATCTTACGTACCATGATTTTTACGATGAAGATGTGAGGCGTGGCTGCCTTTGGAGACCATCCTTATGTATAGTCTAGTTAGCATCATTCAGAACCTTTATTATTTGTTTAGCAAGTTTGTCCCAATATTGGATTCTATGTATTAATGGAATCTTTGTTCCTTTCTCTTCTATAAATATTGTTGTGAATGATCTAGAGATGGTGCATTGATCTAATAAAATTGGATGATTGTAATATTGAGGTATATATAGCATATTATCATCGAGGCTGCGACGTAGCTGTGTTTGGTCCCGTACTCGTATCCCCAAAGTGGGAGCAGTCATGAAAGTAGAGTCGCTATGTTTCCACGTAAATGTTGACGATACATCGCCAAGCAACTATGTGTATGACATCAGTGATACGTCGCTAAATTGGTGACGGATCAATAACATTTAAAATGCGTTTATAATTACCTTTGTAGACGAATTTCAAAATTGCAACTGTGTTACATCCCAGTCCCAAATTATGTGTGACCATACAACGTAGTAAAGGACAACTAATACGACTACGGGTGGATCCAACCCATTGGACCCACCGGAGCATACTCTGCTCTATAAAAATAAACACCATCTATAAATGCTATGTATCAAGTAGGTAAACTAATCTCATCCATACAATAAACTAAACTATAAATAAGAGAAAAGTACTATTAAAAAACAACTGTTGAAAAAATAACTAGATCTAAGTAACTGCTACCTGGATAATATACGAATCCTAAGCGAAAATCTTATCGCTGATTTAGAGGTGCTCCTCTAGATAATTCTTAGCATGTTTGACTAATTCGGCTTCTGCATGTACTTCGGCCCGTGCTCCTTCGATTTACTCGCCTAAGCTTGGAAAAAACCAGATACTCAGAGGGTCACAACCAGATACATAATAGCAAGTCATATAT
>JANAVB010028397.1:1926265-2066653 GCA_029216955.1 Iris pallida | reverse complement strand
TATCACCGGGAACGTGCAACGACCAACCCACCCGTGTGCGGAAACTGTCAGCGAGGAGCCTACTTTGCAACGGGATTTCTCCGCGCACGCTCGATCGATTTTCGAGCCGTTTCTTCCGGTATGATCCTAACCTATACATCTTTAATTCTCTTCAAATAGTTCATACCAATTCGCATCATGTGCGACAAAAAATGAGTTCCAAATCGAGAAAAAAACTCGATTTTGGGTTTAGAAACTGTCCCAAAACCCTATGTTTGCGGTCGATTTGCGACCACAATATCACTAACTTTAGAAAAACTTCTGAAGATACTTGTAGACAACATAAAGGAGATCAAAACCCTTCTTATAGATTTAATTTTTATGTATTATACAGGAAGTTATTGGTTGTGAAGATTGAGATAAAACTGTTTTCAAAAACTGAATTTTAGAAAAATTGTCCCGATACGCCGTCAGTCTCGTCAATCCGGCGACGTGGTCGCGAACGAAAGTATCAAAAGGTGCGTATTGACTTCGCAGATATGTAAGATTTGACAGAATTCATTTGGTCGCGTGTACGCGACGAATTTGATACGTATCCGTCAAATTCACCGTACGACCTTTTTATAAATTTGTCAATTACTTTGTGCACGTTCGTCATATCGAGAAAAAACTTACACCAACAGCACCGTATCATTTTCTGGTCCTGTATACCAAGTTTGGTCCAAATCTGAGAAGGTCGACCGGATACTATTTGGCGGGCCTACGACTCGATCTAACGGGCAAATTGTGTACGACCCACCGAATCCAACTTTGGATATACGGTTGGATTCATCTCGTCAAATCATACCTTTAGACATGTAGTTTGATGACTTTAGAGATCGTAGATACCGGCACGCTTTTTGGTACAAAGCGGGTCCAACGACGGACATCGTTTTGACCGAAATTACCGTTTTGTTCCTGTATCCAGAATTGGACTTTAGATAGGCATTTCTAGCTAATGTGACCATTCTAAGAAAGTTGGTAATGTCTGTTTCAGCATTAGGAGACTGTGTGCAAGTTGAAAGTTCGTGGCTCATTGAGTGGTTTGTAGTTCGATTTTCTCAGCTCAGGACAGCAGGCAAGTACATTCTCTGTAGTTTTCATTGCTTTGATATCTACTATATCCAATTCAGTTGTAGTATTATACTTGATCCTCGACATGAGGATACCGACTAGTATACGTGAACTCGTCATGAGATTGTCATTCCTGGTTTACCTGGTATATGAGTACATTGTTCGATATTGTTTTCTGTACTTGTATAGACACCTATTTGGGAGTGGGTTGGCCCCTGCTCTTCAATCCTGTGTCATGACCTGTCATGTCTGAAATCATTATACTACTCAGGGATGGAAAGTTATTAGAGGCTATGTGATCATCCCCTACTTTTTATTACTTGTGCATAGCTCCACCCTCACCACGTAGGGTGTAGCCTGACCTTATACGCTTGTAGCTTAGCTTTCTATTTTGGCCGACCTGATCCCTATACTATTATACTACCTGTGCATAGCCGGTCAATGGAACAACGTAATCTTGACCCAGTCGATCACATACGCTCTATATCTTATGGCACTTTCTTTTTTTTATGTTTACATCGTACCTCCGATTCTTTCCACTGTTTATATTCCAGTTTTATCTTATATCTCACACATGACATGATATCCAGTTCTTTTGTATTGTTTTACTTCAGTCTTGATATTTTATTTATATTTTATTATAATGTCTCTTATAGTATTTGTCAATTCACATGGAACTGCTGTTTGTGTTTATACTTGCTCATATCTAGACAGATAACCTTATTATTTTTTAGAGGATTTAGATACAGATTGCCCGACCTACTATGAGTTTGGCATAGATGGAGCCTACGACCAGGACCAGCATGTGAACTCGGTGCTCATAGAGGTGCACTGCCTGTAGTGGCTTAGTTTAGCTAGATTGTCTGGACTATATTCCAGATTGATACTTTGAGACTTTTAGTATTATTTGGATCTTGTGATGTCTTTAAATTTGAACTTGTGATTGTGGCTCGGCACTATTTCAGACTATTTACTTCATCTTTATCTTTATCTTTATCATCGTGCTTATCTTCCGTAGATTATGTGATTGAGTGTGAATATATATTCCTTCGTGCGGAGATGATATGTTATATTATTGTGTCTTAGATTCTATATATTCTAGATAACCTTTACAGCGTTCTACCGCCGATACTGCTGCGGCGTAGGCTGGACGTACCCATGCTCGTGCCCCTAAACAACGTGCGGGTCATGACACATTTTTATGGTGCCCATGCAGGTCAGAGTCGTAATTAGTCTAATTTCGTAATGGTACTCGACTTAGAGTATTAATTAGGAGCCTGCTATTAGGATGTAGGTTCTAGGTTATGATAGGAGTTGCTCAATCACATATTAGGAAAATTTTGATCTTTTGATTACCATGACAAACTCTTCTGTATTTCGAAATTAATTGTCCTTCCTTGATGATATCCTATCATGTGACTATTGATCTCTTTGCTTAGGACTTTTGAGAGATTCCTGGGACGACCCTTGAGAATCTTGGTTGAACGTTAATTTAAAATCATTTTCTCTTGTTTCTGTTCACCCTTGCTCCTTGTTATTGAATTTGATTTTGATGGATCATCGTTGATTTTGATTGTTATATCGAGATAAATTTTATGGCCGGAGTTACGGTATCTTTTGATAACATATGTTGATGGAATAACAGGAAAGATAAAACGTCTACTTGGTTATGAAACCTGGAGTTTATTGCAGCTATATTAGCCGGCGTGGCGGAAACGTAGAGACCTGACTTCGGATGTACATATCTTGGTCATGAGATTTCTCGCAGCTATACTAGTCAGCATGGCGAGGATTCCAGACGATATGGTTATAGAGGTGCATACCAAGTTATGGAATCTACCATTTATTACAGTCTTGCTTACTGGCATGGCGAGGATTATGAGTATCATGATTTAGGACAGACGTGTATGATTATCAGATTGTATCTTGAGAAGGGTCCTAACATGTCATCTCTATCATTTCACTTCTGTTATTATAGATTCTGTTCCATCCTCAATTAGCTTAGGAGTAAGGATACTTTCGGTTCTTTAGTCCAGGTCCTTGTAGATTCTCATTTCATTATAGGTTCTTCGTAGTGTGATAGCTTAGTGATTTGCAATTGGTCTGTATCCTTGAGTAATTGTGTTAATAGTTTAGAGTATGGTTAGGAAGTATTGTATATGATTGTTGATAATTAAATATAGATGAGAACCCTAGAGTGATTAGTAAGTGTTAAGTAAGAGTTGCACCAGGTACCAGAATAGGAGGAGTACCCTAGTAGCTAGAGACATAGTATTTCAAGTGTTATAGAAGTTTAGGCACCAACATTTTAGTGTCTAGTTGGAGGAGAGACATGAACAACCTAGTATAGAGGTACCAACCAAGTATCATATAGATGAGTTAGTGCCTTGTGTAGACAACGTCAAGACTTGGGTAGACACCCTAGAGAGAGTATCCTAGATAGACGAATGTTCTTTCGTGACTTTGATTTCTGGAGCGTCAGAGATTTCAATCTCTGGAAACTTCCTTCATGAGTTTGTAGTAGACAAGATTATCTTCATTTTGATATATCATGTCCCACTCAAACTCATTCTCTTGTAATATCTTTGTATCGCACAACTTTCGGATCAATTTAGGCCATTGACCATTCCCACTTTTATTTATGATTATCATATGCACATTGCCATGACTTTTAATTTAGAAGCACAAGACTAGTTGTTTTCTCAAAACCAACTTCATATGCATGATCTAGACAAGACACCCTACGCCCATGACCTTCGTGTCCCACTCAGGCACACTATCTTGTGCTTCATTTTATCACACAACTTTCCTGACACAATACCCAATCTTGATTCACCTCACGAAGTCACTTTTATTTTCGACTCGAATTGGGGGCACCATTTCGACCCAAACTTGTTGACCCAAAGTATGGACACGACCCACATTAAGCCTACTACCCACATGACACTTGTGTCCCATTCAACTGAGCCCCGCATGCTACTTATTTACCCGCATTCATTTGAAGAAGACAATAGAAGGTAGTATCCCATAAGTGTAGTATAGTATCCTGGATAGAGTGTGCCAGTAAGTTTAGATTTTCACGGATCACAAGAGCTTGAAGTACGTGTTCACCCAGAAGGAATTGAACATGAGGCAGATGAGATGGCTTGAACTGATGAAGGACTTCGAATATCTAGTTGTAGTACCATCCAGGAAAGGCCAACGTAGTTGTAGATGCTTTGAGCAAGTATCCAGTCGCTATGTATTTGGCGGCAGATCGTCATCTATTGGCTGATCTGGAAAGGTTGGGTATCGAGGCGATCGTTCTGAGTATGGAGATTCAGATGTGGGGTTTACATATTCAGTCTGTGTTAATGGACAGGGTCAGATCAAACAGTTTAAGGACATGGCCCTGAGGAGAATCAGAGAGCAGGTGCAAGCAGGATTGCTAGACGATTTCTCTATAGACAAAGATGGGTCGCTGAGGCACGGTACTAGATTGTGCGTTCCGAGTGGAGAGCTTTGGGAGGAGGTTATTCAGGAAGTACATCGTTCTCAGTACTCTATGCATCCTGGAGCCAACAAGATGTACAGAGACTTGAGAGAGCACGTATGGTGGTATGACATGAAGTGAGAGATAGCTTAGTTTGTATCTCGATGCTTGGTGTGCCAGCAGGTGAAAGCCGAGAGACAGAGGCCAGTTGGGTTGCTACATCCACTACCCATTCCAGAGTGGAAGTGTGAGCACCTCACTATGGATTTTATGTCTAGACTTCTACGAACTCCAGGTGGGAAAGACGCGATTTGGGTTATCGTTGATAGATTGACCAAATCAGCCTACTTTTTGCCTTTCAAGGTGGGACTGTCTATGGAGAAGCTGGCAGAGCTGTACGTGCGTCAGATAGTCAGATTGTACGGAGTTTCGGTGAGCATAGTCTCGGATCGGGATAGTCATTTCACTTCCCACTTTTGGAGGAGTTTGCATACTAGCTTGGGCACTCAGCTCAAGTTCAGTACCGCATATCACCCCCAGACGGATGGACAGTCAGAGAGGACCATCCAGACACTCGAGGATATGCTTCATACTTGTGTGTTAGACTTCGGGGGCTCTTGGGAGGACCATCTCCACCTGGTAAAGTTTGCTTACAACAACAGCTATCAGGCCAGTATAGAGATGTCGCCATTTGAGGCTCTATACAGACGAAGATGTCGCACTCCTTTGTCATAGGATGATGTTGGCAAGAGAGTTTTACTTGGGCCAGAGATGGTGGTGGATGCAGCAGAGAAGGTTAGATTGATCAGGTATAGACTTCGGGTGGCTCAGGATAGACAGCGGCATTGGGCCGATAGCCACCGGAGACCGTTAGAGTTCGGGGTTGGCGATATGGTGTTTCTGAGGATTTCTCCGACACGGGACATGATTCGCTTTGGCCGAGGCAGAAAGCTTAGTCCAGGCTTCATCGAACCTTTCAATATTCTTGGAAGGGTCGGTGTAGTGGCCTATCGACTAGACTTGTCGCCTACGCTCGAGGGAGTTCACAACGTGTTCCATATGTCGCAGTTGAGGCGGTACGTGGCAGACCCTAGTCACGTATTGGATCACTCCGAGTTAGAGGTGAGGCCTACTCTCTGCTATCCAGAGCAGCCTGTAGAGATTCTGGATCGTCGGAAGAAGGTGCTCCGGAACCAAGTTATTCTTTTGGTTCGTGTCACATGGAGGCATCACTCACCAGGTGAGTCTACCTGGGAGAGAGAGAGGACGAGATGCGGGAGCGTTACCCTTATCTCTTCGAGCCTTGAGGTATTTTTTTTTCTTCTCTTTGTTCTTGCCAGTGTTATTGTTCTAGTTTGTTCTAATTTCGAGGACGAATTTTTTTTAGGAGGGTAGATTTGTCACCCCCACTTTCCTGAATAGGGCTAATATAGTCATTTATATTATTTAAATTATTTTTAGTATTTTTACATTATTAGTTAAATATGTATTTTGTTGATATAGATATATATGTTCAATAAGTTTTTATTATAAAACTTTAATATATTAAATAAATATAGATATGGAATATTTAGTTTATTTTAGAAATAATTTTAGAAATTTTTATATATTGTTTGGTATTTATTTCATTTTATGAGGTATACGTATATATATATATATATATATATATATATATATATATATATATATATATATATAAAATATATATATATATATATATACACATATAGATATGTATAATATTTATAAATAAAGAAAAAGTAAAAAAAGATTTTAATAAGAAATATTTATTAGTGGGAGAGTGCTAAAGGATTATTATATAATTATATAATATGTGTATGTGTGTATGTATGTATGTATGTATGTGTGTGTATATATATATATATATATATATATATATATATATATATATACATATATATATATATATATATATATATATATATATATATATATATATATATATAAAGTATTAAAGTAAGTTACTAGTAATAAAGAAAGAAAGAAATAAAAAATAAAGCACCACACACACACGCACACCTAAAGCACAACATAGCAAAAGGGGGCCGAGCCCCTTAAGCCGAAGCCCTTAACCTGTTCGGCAAAAACCGAACACAACCCGAATTTTCCCCTCCTTTATATATATTCCGATAGAGAGAGGGAGAGGGATTTTAACAAAACCCTAACCCTACGCCGTCACCCCAACCAGGTGCACCCCGACATCGCCGTTGACCAACCCGCGGCCGTCCATCGCCGGGAAACGCGCAACGAACAGCCCACCCGCGCGCGGAAACTGTCAGCGAGGAGCCTACTTCGCAACGGGATTTCTTCGCGCACGCTCGATCGATTTCTGAGCCTTTTCTTCCGGTATGATCCTAACCTATACATCTTTAATTCGCTTTAAATGTTCATGCCGATTCGAATCATGTGCGACGAAAAATGAGTTCTAAAATCGAGAAAAAACTCAATTTTCTGGGTTTAGAAACTGTCCCGAAATCCCATGTTTGCGGTCAATTTGCGACCAGAATATCGCTAACTTTGGAAAAACTTCTGAAGACACTTGTAAAAAACATATAGGAGATCAAAATCCTTCTTGTAGATTTAATTTTCATGCATTATACAGAAAGTTATTGGTTTATGAAGATTGAGAAAAAACTGTTTTCAAAAACTGAATTTTTAGAAAAATTGTCCCGATATGCCGTCCGTTTCGTCAATCCGGGCGATGTGGTCGCGAACCGAAAGTATCGAAAGGTGCGTATCGACTTCGCGGACGTCTGGGATTTGACGGAATTTAAATTGGTTGCGTGTGCACGACGAATTTGATACGTATCCGTCAAAATTTACCGTATCGGCCTTTTTATAAATTTGTCAATTACTTTGTGCCCATTCGTCATATCGAGACGAAACTTATGCCACAAGGACCGTATAATTTTTTTGGTCCTGTATGCCATGTTTGGTCTGAATCTGAGAAGGTCGACCAGAACACTATTTGGCGGGCCTACGACCCGATCTAACGGACGAATTTGTGTACGGCCCACCGAAATCCAACTTTGGATATACGATTGGGTTCGTTTCATCAAATCAGACATGTAGACATATAGTTTTATAACTTTAGAGACCGTAGATACCAGCACGCTTTTCGGTGCAAAGCGGATCCAACGACGGACATCGTTTTGGTCCAAAATTACCATTTTGCCCTTGTGTCCAGAATTGGACTTATGGGTAGGCGTTTCTAGCTAATTTGACCATTCTGAGAATGTTGGTAATATCTATTTCAATATTAGGAGGCTGTTGTGCGAGTTGACCGTTCGTGGCTCATTGAGTGGTTTGTAGTTCAATTTTCTCAGCTCAGGACATCAGGCAAGTACATTCTCTGATAGTTTTCATTGCTTTGATATCTACTATATCCAATTTAGTTGTAGTATTATACTTGATTCTCGACACGAGGATACATGGACTAGTATACGTGAATCTCGTCATTAGATGTCATTCCTGGTTTACCTGGTATATGAGTACATTGTTCAATATTGTTTCCTGTACTTGTATAGACACCAATTTAGGAGTGGGCTGGACCCCTGCTCTTCGAATCCCGTGTCACGACCTGTCATGTCTGGAATCATTATACTACTCGGGGATGGGGAGTTATTAGAGGCTATGTGATCATTACCCCTACTTGTTTATTACTTGTGTATAGCTCCACCCTCACCACACGTAGGGTGTAGCCTAATCTTATACTACTTGTGCATAGCTTTCCATTTTGGCTAGCCTGATCTCTATACTATTATATTATCTGTACATAGCCGGTCAAATGGAACAGCCTGATCTTGACCCAAGCCGATCACATAACGCTCTAATATCTTATGGCACTTTTTTTAATGTTTACATTATACCTTCGATAACTTTCCACTGTTTATATTCCAGTTTTATCTTATATCTCACACATGACATGATATCCAGTTCTCTTGTACTGTTTTACTTTCAGTCTTGATATTTCATCTTGTATTTCATTATAATTGTCTCTTATAGTTTTTATCAATTCACATGGAACTGCTATTGGTGTTTGTACTTGCTCATATCCTGACAGGATAACCTCCGTTGTTTTTCAGAGGATTTAGATACAGATTGTCCGACCTACTACGGGTTTGACATAGATGGAGCCTACTACCAGGACCAGCATGTGGAACCGGTGCTCGTAGAGGATGCACCGCCTGTATTGGCTTTGTTTAGCTAGATTTATCTGGACTATATTCTAGATTGATACTTTGAGACTTGTAGTACTTATTTGGGATCTTGTGATGTCTTTAAATTCTGAACTTGTGATTGTGGCTCGGCACTATTTCAGACTATTTACTTCATCTTTATCTTTATCTTTATCATCGTGCTTATCTTCCTTAGATTATGTGATTGAGTGGTGAATATATATTCCTCCGTGCGGAGATGATAGATTATATTATCGTGTCTTAGATTCTATATATTCTAGATGACCTTTACAGCATTCTACCGTCAATACTGAGGCGTAGGCTGGACGTACCCACGTGGTCATGCCCCTAAACAGGGTGCAGGTCGTGACAACATATACCATCACCATAAATATTACAACCAATACACCATTGGGTCAACCGTGTCCACACCCGTACTATCCGTGTCATTGCCTATATCCCGTTCTTAATAACAATACAAATTCTCGTGTCCGAATCAGACACAGAAACTTGAGGGAACCAACAACCAATCCAAAGTACACAGAAAAAGAAGACCTTGACCCTAACCTCTCTGACCACACCGTCGCCGGAGAACCCTCCGTGACTGAATGGCCTTGCATCTTCGCTCCGTACCAGCGACCTAGCCTCCATCGTCCCGTGCCAAGATCATCCCAGTCGCCCGACCGCCTCAAGCCCGATCCCTTTTGGTCGTGGTCGCGCCTCTCTGGCCGACCAGCATCGCAGACGGTGAACCCCTGCCCTTGCACCGCTCTGCCCCACCTTCGAACCAAGCCGTCGTGGTCGCATCACCAGGTTCCGGCATCCCCTCCGCTCTTCCGCCGATCCCGTGGCCATACCCCGACCACTACAGAACATCATCGACGCGGGCCCAAGTCTTCTTCCACCACCAAAATACAAGTTAACCACCTACCTCTAGCATTGACGATCCCCCCACCCTCCGGCCGCTAGCGCCTCCAGCGCCTCCAGCGTCGGTCGTCGCCACGCGAGCGCTGCCACGCGCTCGACCTCGAGCACCGGCGTCGTCGACGTTTCTCAGCCAGCACCGCACGAAGCAGATCCATCGCGGCCACGTCGTCCCTCCTCTTGATCCGCCACTGACGTGAGTACCCTTCCGCCTCCGACTGGTCTGCTCCTCTGGGAGACTGTTCCCCTCTCCACCGCTCTGGTCGCCATTTACCGCCAGATCCGGGCGCCGCTCAGCTGCCGCCATCGGTCCGCTCAACGTCGGGGACGGGCGAGCCTCGAGCCGACCTCCACCGCGGCCGCGCTGCCTTCTTCCTCCGACCGGCGCGCTGGGCACCGCCCTTGCCATAACTTCCACCGCAGGAGTGCGCCGGCGACTCCGAGGGGTAAGTTCTCGAACCCTTCTTTCCCTCTCCAACTCTCCCATCTCTTTCTCTCGAGAGTCTTTTCTTTCTCAAAGGAGGAAGCCTCTATTAAAAGCACCCTCTCACCTTTATCTTCCTTTATTTTCTTTTGTTAGTGGTTGGTTCCCATTGATGGGCCTACAGCCTAGTTATAGCAGGTAGATGATCTTAGTAAGTTTTGGTCTAGTACACGACTATAATATTAGTAATAGGAATTTCTCTAATATTTATATGTACTTTTAAATACAAATGATGTAAAGTGTGTTAATAAGGAGTGATATATTTCATTATTTTGTTACTATATATAATACTACTGTAACAGGGCTAGTATCATAAACAATCTTCTAAACATTATATACATATATTTTATAGTGATATATTAATTGTTGCTATTATTCTTATTTTATCATCAAGTATTATTGTTTCCATAAATAAATATACTCTATAGCATTTATCATATATTATATAGTTGGGTCTTGGGTTGAAATACTAATTTTGGTCATTAGGTTTATTATTAATACTATTTACTATTATTATTATTGGTTTACTAATATTAATATATTTAATTATTTATAAATATATCTCTAAAATATAAAATTCTTGGACCTTTAAAATAAAATGATATTTCTATATTTCAAGGTATTTGCCTAAAATCCTGTTTTGACAAGAGTAGACTTTTGCCTAAAAAGATTTACTAGATTTTGAAAAATAAATATAATTATCTTTCTAAATATTCTAAAATAAATGAATTTGTAATTTTCGACCTTAGTGTTGGCCTTATATCATTGCTATGATTATGATTATTGAATTATGAAAATTGTTATAATTAACATTGTTATATATGTTTCTAAAAATATTATTGCAAATATTGTCTATCTAAACTAAATCATAAATTTGGTATAGGAAAAGGGATTCTCTTGATTTCCAAGAAATTGCTTTAAAAATATTTTGATTAGTAAATATAGTTTCCAAGTATCATAATTATTTTCTAGAAAATGTTATCTATAATTTTCTTAAATAAAAATATTTTCTCTTATGTAGAAGCCCTTTTTCTAGATTAGATCGCTCTTGATTGTGCTAGTCATACGATTCTAATTCTTGCGGCTCATGACTTCTTTTTATCGATCCTAGGCTAAATGGACCGTTCTGGACCCCAATGACACGGCATGTTCTAACATTTGGGGGTCATCTTGCGTAATTATGACATCTGCGATTATTTAGTGCCAACATGATCCAGTCACGACAACTGTAACAAATAAAGGCAAGTGCACTTTCTGATTGTTTTCGATTTATAGTAGTCTTTCCATTTCATGTTTATACATATGCTCTTGCATGTTGACACATTGTTACACGGATTAGTGTCATGGATCGCTACATACTATATTTCGTGATTGTCGTGTTTTCGTGTTTCGTGACTTGTTCGAGTCCATGAGTACTAGTCGGGAGTGGAAATATCTTAGTAGACATGTGGACTACCCAGAACTATCCTCCGTATCTTTCGTGGAGAATAGCAACTGCACATGACACATACAGGGTGCCTGATTTACCCTAGCCGTTCACATGTCGAACAAGGTATTTCAAAACACGTAGATAGTTATCATTTACTTGTCTCTTCTTGTCTTTTACATCAATTGCCATGTCACTCCATTTACATGGTCGTCTAGTTGACATAACCTGTTGTGGAGTACTTGCTTCATTTCTAGGTGGGCCATGATTCAGTTGCTACCTAGTTTTACTTCACATATGCTATTTTCATGTCTTGTGAATTCTATTGTGTTTTGATTGCCGTCGGTTTGTGTGCTTGTTTCATTCCTGACTGAAAACCAACATTTCTCAGGTTTAGCTGTGGCTTCACTTAGCATGGGGAGATACGGGTGTACTTGCAGGCAGAAACCTAGAAATTAGATAGAAGTGGTATCATTTTCATTAATTGTAAGAACCTTGTATTTTCTTTAAATATAAATGTTGTAAAAGTTGTAATCAATTTAGAAATGTGAATGAGCAATAAATGTTATTTATGTGATTTTGAGCATCATGGCCTGACAGCGTTCTACCGCCGACTCTGCGGCATATGCTGGCTTGGACACGCACTCGTATCCCGATAAGCGGGTGCAGGTCGTGACATGAGTAGCGAATGAGTCGCAGGATCACCTATTTTTCAGTGTCCCACGTCTGGTTATATATGGAGATCCATCAGTAGCAAGGCGGGAATGAACCTTAGAACGGGTGTGGGGCTCCATTTGATAGTAGAAGAAATTTTGGCCTTAAAGACACAGGGGAGAGAGCGATATTGTAAAGCAAGAACATGGTTGTTATCAGTGGTTTGGCACGTTTGGCAGGAGCGCAACAGGAGGATATTTGACAGGGAAGCTATAACTATACTAGGAGTCATTAATAACATCAAGAAAGACGTCAATTGTATGGATAGATAAATGAATATTTTCGAGCTGACTGATGAGGGGTTAGATGTAGCAAGGTGTACATAATTTTTCTAATAATATTTACCCTTTCCTTCAAATATATATATATATATATATATATATATATATATATATATATATATATATATATATATATATATATATATATATGCTGGATAAATTGTCACGACCCGCACCCTAGAATAAGGGCACGAGACGTGGGTACGTCCAGCCTACGCCGCAATGTCGGCGGTAGAACGCTGTCCTAGGTCACAACATCTAACAGTTGAAGGTAATAACAGTTATACTCCCCGAATGGGGGTGACATAACAGAAAATATCTCAATCACAGCTAAGGTAGAACATGAAAGGAAGATAGATAGATAATAAAAGATGCAAGATCCAAATCCACAGGAATACAAATAGAGAGAAGCTAAGTGTCTATGATAAACTCCACTAACATCCAGACATAATACAGATCCAGAAAATATATACAACTCAACTCCAATGCTATGAAATAAGATAAAAACTATCTATGGAGCAACTGTCTCTACTGCTAAGGGATCCGACTGGAAGTCCGGATCGCAAGTGTCCTCTAAGGCTGTCCCATAGTAAGTGTCTAAGCAGGCCTCCTCCTCGTCCTCTGTAAAATTTTTAACAGGTCCAATCAGGACGGGAACGAGCACATATCTCTCAACAGTTCATAACATGTTAGGAGTATAAATCATGCAATAGAGTAAAATACAGGAAGTGTTGAAAAGGAAGTACGAGTAAACATGAGATATTTGTAACTGAAAGTAAATACATGATATTAGAGACTGTAAGTGGCTAAGTAATTTAGAGTACAATATGGTTATGTAAACGGCTTAGAGGCACATGAATACAACTAAGAGGCACATGAATACAGCTACTGGGGATAATGATCACATAACCAATTCTACTCACCCCGCCCCAATCAATACACAAGGATCCATTCAAGTTACGTTATAAGCACATAAATACAGCTAAAGATACGTGAACTCATGTAATGAGTAGTACATGAGGCACGTGAAAGCACATGAGAACATGTAAAAATATGAACTAGTACGAGTACAAGGAGTACCTGATGCACATGATAAAGTACATGAACATGAAATACCCGATGCACCCGTAGAGGGATAACATCTCAGGAAAGGATCCATATAGTACTAATCCGTGAATATACGTGTCAGCATCATGTAGAGTAATCTAAAGCAAGAATATAGTCCAGACAGGTATGAAAATATCAGAGAATGTACTCGTTTGCTAACTGAATGTCCAAGACAAAAGTACTGTCCGAGGAGTGGTGTCTGGCTCCTATTAGAACAGCACAAGTCATAACAAGTCCAGAATAGTAATAAGATGCACTACGATGCATACTACATGAATCTAGGTCAATCTAGACCAAAGTTAACTCTTGATCAACTCTAGAAGTCAAACTAGGTCAACCAAGTCAAACCAAAGTCAAACTAGTCTATACTAGTCTAACTAGACTACACAAGTCTATCCTAGGCTCACTAGTCAAGCAGACACTCATTTACACCCATAGGCTAAGAGACTAGGCCATAGGCTAAACCATGCCTAAAGCCAACCATAAATCACATCTACACAACACTATACCTATATCTAAAATAATACACATAAAGATATATTATAATCTAACTTAGAATATACATAGGCTATAGGCTACTATATACATATCACACATACATTATCTATCCATATTAATATATGATATGGTACACACATTAGCCTATAGGTATCTATAGTATATCACACATACATTTTATGGATAGGAAGGGAAATGGTGGCATGTGTGTAGGTTAGTGTACATGAGAGTGTGGTGTCAAGTAAGTGTCACATAGTGTCAAGTGTGGCATAAAGTGTGTGTGTGTGTTAGGCTACTGTAGGAAACAGTGAGTAGGACAGTGGGGATGTGTGTGTGTGTGTGTTAGGGAGGACTGAAAACAGTGAGCAAAGGCAAAACAGTGAGACATGAGAGTGTATAACATGTATGTGTGTGTGTGTAGGATAAACAGTGAACTGTTAGGCACAGTGAAGAAACTCAGAAATCTCAGTTTAGCCCCATACAATACCCAGTCCAGTCCACACTTGCATTCTCAGAATTACACATAGGAAATCATTAAAACAGTCCCAAATAAAACTCAGTTATAGTAAACTATATACAATGTAAAATCTGAAATTAGTATTAAGGAAATAATTTACAGTACAATGAAATGGAAGTCAGTTATTTAAGGAATAAAAGCATTATCAGGTATTAGGAATCCTAGTTCAGGTTAAGAGGCCACTCCCAGTTAAACAAATGAATCTCAGTCCATCAATTCAGTTCAGGAAAAGGGTTTAAAAATTAGTATGAAAGAACAATGAATCAAACTTCATTCTCAGGTTTTTAGCTTACAGTTGAAAGGATGGAAATAAGACAATGTACATACAATCTCAGATTTTGCAATTAAACATTCAACTCGATTATGTAAGAAGGAAAGAACAATCTCAGTTTCAGGTTGTTCAGAAACACAACTCAGTTTCAGATTTCTAAACCAACACATTAGCTCAAAATCCCATTCTTAACTCAAAAACCAAATTGAATCGAAATATTGCATTCACATATACTAACAATCATGTGGGGATATATAAACAGTGTGAAACATAATTAAAACATGGAATTAAGCATTAGGAATTATCTGGAAATACTGAGTATCAGGACAGTATCAGAAATGTACAGCAAATCCTAATTCGAATCCATTTTCTCCACATTAAACCTAATTAAACATGTAACCTAATGTAACAGAGATAATACATCATATTTGGATTTAATTTAGCAAGTAAAAACATAATTAAAAGTATTTAAAATCGAATTAAAACAAAAAACAAATCTCAGTGCACTGGTACACACAGTGTACGCACAGTGCACAACTCGTGCACACGCAAATGCGTGTCGGACACGACACGAGGGGTCGTGCCACTTGGGGGACCCCATGTCAGTCGTGGACACAACACGTGTGTCAAATTTCGTGAGTCGAAATGGCGTGTCCAGCTCGGAATCAGGCCCGAGTAGCAGGGCATAAATCCTACCAGCGCGCGCACGCGCACGACCGCGTGTCCGCGTGTATGTGTTGACTCGACCCGACACTAATACATGCTCAGTGCAATAGAAAACCATAAGCGAGGTCTAAACCTATTTTCCTATTCAATCACAACTCAGAAAAAGGATCGAAATGCCCTTTGGGGCATTTCGTCGAACACATTCCTATACATGCTGATACGTGTCCGATACGGACACGTAATGGACTCAAATTCTAGGGTTAGCTAATCCTACTGTTAGGTTAGGACTAGGGCATCCTAGAAATGCAATAAAAATAAAATTTCATGGAATAGATTAGAAGTTTACCTATGGTGTAAATCCACACAAAAGTCCCAAATGAAATGGTTCCTCAAGCTCCCAAAATATCCACAAATTGTGTATTCCCTGAAATCTCTCAATAACAACAGCAAGTACAATAATTTTAGGTCCTAATGCAATTGATTTGGGTGGAAAAGGAGCTAAATAGGAATTTCTATGATTTAAGGAAGATGGGGACTCACCTCTTTCCAAACTTGCAATAATTCCAATGGAGGCTAGCCCTAATTTCTAGGAGGGGATTAAATAGGGAGAGGGGACCTAAGGTGGCCGGCCATGGGATGGAATAGGGCTAGGTTTAGGTTCACTTGGTTGGGTTGGGCCTTAAAGGCTTTAAGTCATATAATGACTTGTGAAATCACAAGCCATTCCTTAATCAAACTAATTCCTAATTTCCCCAAACTAATTCTAATGAGTTAATAATCACTAACTTAGGTCAAGCTAAGGTTACTTAACCTAACCAAGTAATCATGACCTAGGTTAGTCTCTAGGTTAGTCTCCTAGTCAACATTAGTCAAAGTCAACTATAGGACCAAAATCAATTATACTAAAAATCACCAAAAATCACATTAATTCTAATAAAGCTAAATAATACATAATAGTTCCAAATAATTCCCAAAATTTTAAAAATGACCAAAATACCCTCAAGCTAGAAAAGTGGTAGTGACATAAATACCTTTGGCCGCTAATCCTCTTGATAGTACGGTAGTAGCATCTAAATGTACAAATATAGTGGCAGGGGCAGGGCGGTCAAATCATCCGTAGGTACATAAACTGCTTGGATCGAAGTTATAGATCCCTCTTTCATGGAAGTAATTCTTTCTTGCAAAGAACCCATTTCTGTACTAAAGGTAGGTTGATAACCCACTATCAAAGGCATTCTCTCAAATAAGGCGGATACTTATGAACCCGCTTGGACAAAACAAAAGATATTATCGATGAATAGAAGTACATATTGTTAGTAACATCCCAAAAATATTCTGCCATGGTTAGAGCAGTCAGACAAACTCTCATATGCGAGCTCCTGGGGGTTCATTCATTTGACCATAGACTAGAGCTACTTTTGATTCTGCGATAATTTTTTTATTAATTACACCGGATTCTTTTATTTCCATGTAGAGATCATTTCCTTCATGAGTACGTTCGCCTACTCCGCCAAATACATATACACCTCTATGAGCTTTGGCTATGTTGTTGATCGATTCCATGATAAGTACTGTTTTACCCATGCCAGCTCCCCAAAATAGTCCTATTTCTCCTCCGCGGCGATAAGGAGCTAAAAGATCCACTACCTTAATCCCTGTTTCAAAGATAGATAATTTAGTATCTAACTGTATAAAGGCAGGCACAGATCTATGAATATGAGATGTTGTACGAGTATCTACAGGACCTAAATTATCAACAGGCTCTCTAAGAACGTTAAAATTCGTCCGAGAGTAGCTTCGCCTACTGGAAAACTTAGAGGAGCTCCCGTGTCAATCACTTCCATTCCACTAGTCAGACCATCTGTAGCACTTACAGCTACAGTTCTAACTCGATTATTTCCTAATAATTATTGTACCTCACAGGTCAAATTAATTTGTTGACTGAAAGTATCTTGACCTTCAACTACCAAAGTGTTATAAATATTAGGCATCTTGCCCGGAGGAAAAATGATATCCAGTACTGGGCCAATAATTTGAGCGATACGCCCTAGGTTTTTTTTCTTCAAGTGTGAAAACCATATGATCAGAAGTAGTAGGATTGGTTCTCATAATAAAATGATTGAAATATGTCAATTTTTTTGGATTGGAGATTGGAATACATAGTATTGAATCAAAAATAAATGTCCGATAGCAACTTGATCGGTTAATTCAATAAGAAATAAATGGGAGTTAGTACTCGATTTAGTTGGTACCACCCAACCAACCGAATCCAAGTCAATCGTTTACTCATTCAATGAGTCCATTTTCAATTTCACCCAATTATTTATATATGGGTTCCACATATTTTTGTCTTGTTTTATACCCTTCTGCTTTCATGGATGAATTATGCCTATTTTCATATCTAGGATTTACATATATAATATATATCACTGTCAAGGGGGAATTTTTCTTACTATTTCACTTTTAGATGAAAAATTAGAAGTGGGTCCGTTAGAAACTTGAGAAACGATAATTAGGTTGCGCCATATATATCAGAGAGTATACAATAATGATGTATTTGGTGAATCAAATACATGGTCTAATAATGAACAATTTTCACATTTTAATTCGTTGATAATATTAGTTGAATATTTTTGAAAGATTTTGTCAAAGGTTTCTTTCATGCCTAATCCATATCTTGTAGAACTTGTTGTTGTGAGAATTCTTAATTCATGAGTTGTAGGGAGGGACTTCTGTCACCACAAACAGAAACTAAAGCAAGTGTTGGATTTAAAGCTGGTGTTAAAGATTACAGATTGACTTGTTATACTCATTATTACGAAACCAAAGATACTGATAACTTGGCAGCATTCCGAGTAACTCCTCAACCTGGAGTTCCTACTGAAGAAGCGGGGGCCGCGATAGCTGCCGAATCTTCTACTGGTGTACATGGACAACAGTGTGGACTGATGGACTTACCAATCTTGATCGTTACAAAGGATACTGCTACCACATCGAGGCCGTTGTTAGTGAGGAAAATCAATATATTGCTTATGTAGCTTATCCTTTAGACCTTTTTGAAGAAGGTTCTATTACTAACATGTTTACTTCCATCGTGGGTAATGTATTTGGTTTCAAAGCCCTACGAGCTTTACACTCACAAGCCATGAGATCACGGGTACAACCAGGTCTAACTAGCTAAGAAATGCAAGTTGAGGACAATGTTCATAAGCATGAGTTGTCAGGCTCCTTGTTAGCAATTCGACAAATGAAAAAAAAATTAGGGATGACAGTATAAATCGGCTTAGTGCAAATAAAATACGTTAGAAATTCGGTCAAATATTCAAAAAAAGAAAATATTGAGGTTAGAAACTTCACATTCTTAGATATGTTGTTAAATTTGGTTAATTAAACAGGTTCCCACCACGTTTTTTGTGCCAAATTTTTCAATAATTTGTACAGAACGCGTTTAAAAGTTCGCTTGCTTAAAAAATTTACGTACTGATTCGAATATTTCAAAACTACGCAAGTATTATACGTTTCTGAAAAATACAAAAAAATTGCGTATAATACGAGTTTGTTTCGGGTGATTGCTAACAAGGGTCAAGCTATGGGGATACTGCCAACTAGGTGCGCTCCGTCAAGGCATTAACTTATCATGCGTAGAATAGAGCATAAAGTATGTGAGCAACTAAGAAGGTGTGTAAAGCAGCTCATGTGTCTATTAATTGTCCTTTCCACTTAATGCGACCGCACATGTCTACCTATTTATCAAGAATCCATAGGGAATCCAAGAGTCCCAAAAGTAATCCATGAGTTTGCGATATAATAATTAAATAATAATCCTGCTCGACTATCTTTATAACTTATAGTTCATGTCCAGACGTTCCAACGGTAAATCGAGCCGGGGGAAAGTGCCCGAACACAAATTCATAAGTGTCGTGCCATAAGGGTCAAATCTGTATGATCAAGAGATATAACGAGGTAACATAATACATCGACAAGAACAACAATAATCGAACTAAGACAACTATATATTCCTTATTGCCTCAAGTGGTTGATCACACTCGAGTATATCTTGAAAATACAAAAACTGGTAACCAAATAAATGACATATTATAAACATAAATTGAAATACGACCAGCAAGGTATACTTGTGTGGCCCGCATTTGGTGAAGAGTCGACGTATCGAACATGAACGTGTTGAATACTAGAAAACAAAAATATCGAAATGGAACATATGACTCCAGTTGCCGAAATAAATATCACCGCGAGTCCAAAATGATGCAAGATAGGAATTTTTTTTGCTTATAAGCCCAGTTTTGACCAAAATGCAAAAATTGCCGATTCAGGGTGCAAATGGGATTCGTAGATCCACTTGGACAAGAAAAATGAGACAAGTTAGAAGTTGTCCAAATTTAAGAAATAATATATCAAACAATAGTAAACTATGCCATGAAGTTACTGGTACTCTTGGAATCACAATTCGAGCTACCAAATGCAAAACTACCAAATTGGGGCGACACATGGCCCTATGGGCGTGGCTTTGAAAAAACGACTACAGAACTTGGCAATAACACCCACACAAGGGTATTTTGACATTGTGAATCCAACGATGACAGTCTTGTTGGGATCAGAGGTCCGTACAAAAATTTACAACTAATTGATACCAAAAAAATCGACATGGATACGGTGCGATAATTTTTCAACCGATTGACCAATTCGCGAATCGTTAACTCGCACGTGTCGAGAATCCCAATATGTGCGTTAAGTTTCGATCCACTCGTTGTGCGACGAGGCGGCTCGGATAGGGGGGACAGTATTGTAATATGAAGCTAGGCTCAAAACATGGATATCTCTCATGTTGCATGTCGCTAGCTAAACATTGTTAGCGACGTTCTTTTATGAAATTAGCGACATATTTTGGCCTTTAATTTCTTTTTGTAGTGACTTTACATTCTTGGAACAAAACCCATGTGTGTATATTTTAGTACAAGATTCTTTATTTATGGACTTGTACACATGTACATGTGTCAGCTCAAGTGGTAAGTATGGTGGGTGATTTTCTAGTGGACAATGTTCCAATCCACAACAAACATAAGTTTTTATTATCACCATTTATTAGAGAAAATCCTTCAGAGGTAGGCATCGGGCTCGTATGTGGGTGTCTGCAAAAACAAAAAGAAAATTCTATTTCTACAAACTAAGAAAAAGTACAAAGAGTACAATTGATTTATGGGGAAGTACAACTATAGGAATCTGATCAGAAGACGATCATTTTATCCCTTGGATGATGTGATATCGAAGACACGAGCCTCTGGAGGATGCAACAACCCTTTAGCAGGAGATTAAGATCATTCGTGATGCCTTGAGACTGATTTGAAACTCTATTTATAGAGTTCTTGAAATAACTGTTTAATAGTTATTCTGGGTTGCGTGCACTTCAGGTTGCGCACCTTCTGTTCACTTGCGCGAGCGGTTGCACTAACTAATGTGGACGCATGACATCGTTTGATTGAGATGTGCGTGGTCATAGGCATTGTAGTGGGCACGTTCTACGAAATTAGTGGCATGCGCACCACGTCACCCTGCTCTGGATACTGTCCGATCAATTTGCGCGAGCTTCATTAGGTTGCGCGGAGACACAACCTAGCAACTTGCGCCTGGGTTCAACCTCGCGCACCCTGATACATTATGCGATCTACTAGCTATCATCTTCAACTTGCGCCTAAGTACATCTTCGCGCACCCTGACACGTTATGCAAACTACTAGCTGTTATTAAATCTGACCAAATATTCTCGAGCTCCATATTGCAGGGGATTCAAACGAATTTTCCTTGATATTCGTGTTGTCAGCTGTCAGGCAATGATGATGCCGTTACAGCTTCTCGAGGAAGTACGCCATGTGGCACTCGCACAACCTGTCTCCTCTATAACCTGATGTTGGCTCGACCTGATGTTGCGCAACTTGATATTGGTGCAACCTGATGATATGACTTCAGAAGCGGTGCAGCTTAATTTTTAGCCTCTACAAGACCCCTTCAAAGTTTTTGAAACTTGAAAATACTTTAAAGTTTTGAAATACTTTGAATCATGCTAGTTTTTTCTGGGTTGCGCCAGTCAACTGTTCAACAAAACTCCAAATTTTAAGTGCCATTTGCGCAACAGTTTCGAAAAGAGTTTTAAGCTATAAATAGCTGACTAAAGAGAACTTTTAACTTTTTATCGAAAGTTAATTCTCTTAAACTCTTTCATCTTCTTCTTCCAAACTCTCAAAGCTCCCTCGACGATTGTCAATGGCCCCAAAGAAGTCTGCCACAGCCAAGGGAAAAGCTATTGCTGGGTCTTTATCTCGTGCACCACCAATGAGAGCGCTTCAATACGCACCACCGTCATCAAGAACTGAAAGAGCCAACTCGACACTCGAAGGTGAACGTCGACTGGATTGACCGACTCTTTTTGGGGTTTTGGTCGATTTGTGCATTTCACAACGTGCGCTACCTCTTTTTAGAGTGTAGGCATACTGCCTTCTCTTTTTAGAGTTTGGTTGCTATTCATATATTGTTCGTCTTTACGAACTGTGTTGTGCGATTTTCAAATTTGTACTTTCTAATTTTGTGCGAATGTGCATATCAAAAGTAGTACAACTTGAAATCACGCGCAATACAGATGTCGTGTAACGCAGATACTGCACAATTAGATGTCGTACAACACAAAAATTGTGCAACACAGATGTCGTACAACACAGATACTGCGCAACCAGATGTTGCACAATATAGATATTGCACAACATAGATTTCGTGCAACATAGATGTTGTGCAACACATAAGTCACGCAACACAGATACTGCACAACCAGATGTCGCGCAACATAGATATCGTGCAACATAGATGTCGCGCAACATAGATTTTGCTCAACACGGAAGTCGCGCAACACAAATGTCGCACAACCTATGTCTTTTCTTTGTGTGTTCTGCTCCATAGAATAGAAGTCGCGCAACACAAATGTCGCACAACCTATGTCTTTTCTTTGTGTGTTCTGCTCCATAGAATATAACTCTTTTTGAGATTAACTTTTTGTTGTTCTTCTTCTTTTTTGTAGTTGATCTTAGAGAAGACCCTGATGCTGAGAAATATGCTTCATCTTTCAATGTATCAGAATATAAAGAAGACTTATCTCATGTCTCATATCATCAATATAATGCACCTGAATCCAGAAGGGCCATTCTCACTGCTCAAGAAAGCAACTCTTTGTTATGTCTGATGAATGGTATAGATAATGTGATTAATAAGAAAGCGGCTTTCCTATTTGGATATGCAGTGAAGAAAACATCTCAATCAAAGACCAAGAAAGAAGAAAGGATTTATCAATGTAATGACATAATTACATATCTCACTGAGATGTCAAGACATTTGTCCTTGTCCCGATATAAATTCTCCAGTCACCCTTGACGGATGGCCTGGAACATGACTCCGATTTAGCAAGCCAGAGTCGGGAAAATATGTTATAAGTTAGGTCCGCAAAGCAAGGATCTATTTTACAGTACTTCAGACAGGTACAGTTCTCATCTAAGGGGTTTGAAGCCGAGTTGTATACCTTCAGAAGATTCATCGATGCTTCTTTCCGTCAGGGTGCCCATCTTTGCAAACATATTTGCTAAAGCTGAAGGAAGATACCCAGATCAGACCATGCGTTTAACAGGCCTAGTCAACCCAGACATGAAACATTGGAGCAGCTTAGTGATCTAGATTCTAGATCAGTTCAAGGATAAACTTCTTGAACTAGAACTTTATGAGTCCATCTGGACTACTATTCACGGCTTTCGCCCAAATGCTCATATGTTCTTGACTCTGATTGAAAAATACAATGACAGAACCGGTACCTTCATGACCCCTTACGGGGAAATTGGTTTTGTACTTCATGAGATGAAATATCTCTCACATCTTCTAATGGGTAACAACCCATATGAAGAATATGTGTCCACTAATGAGGAACTAGATATCCTTTCTATAGAAAACTCTCAGATGGTGGCTGTGTTCGAGGAGCTTCTATGGCATTATAAGATATGCTCCCTTTATTACAAAAGCGCTTCCGCAGGGACTTGTTATACAACAAAGTGGTTGTCGTATTTGTTTTTAGGCCATATCTTTGAAGACAAAATAATCGAGAGTCAAGCTTGCGATCCTTGTTTCTTCAAACCGTTCAGTCATAGCGACATTGAAAAACTGATGGAAAAGTCCAAGCATACAGATAACATCTTGGATGGCTGGTGCTACTATTGAGAGTTATCTCAGACAGGGTTACAGACCCATGTCAAAAGAAGCCCAATTGGCAGGTTTTCTTGCTTTATGGCTGCGAAGGTTTGTAGTTCCAGGGGCCAGTACAGTCGATAGATTTCACAGAGGCATATTATTTGCTGCTTTGCGTCTAGTATTTGGCCACAAGATAGATATTCTTTCAGCGATGACTTGTCGCCTGAACGCAGGACTACGTTCTTTTGTGGATACTATGTTGCACGATAAGGCTGTTTGGCTGGACTTCCTCCGCACCGAAATGCCATATACTTATTTGTTTGGGTGGTTATTGCTACACCATCCCAGTTTGATGGACCCTGATATAGGTGAAGTTGGGGGTAACTTCATTAGGCGTTATTCCAATGCTCGTTGGAATATAAACGTACTTTCAGAATGCATAGGAGCTTTGAATCGAGGATCTGGATGGAGATTTCAATGTGTTCTCCCTCCTACAGGATATGAGAATCTTCCTTCACAACTGATGGATTTAGAAGCAGCACCTCTCCGTCTGTCCCCGACTATTTTTGCATGGTTGAAGACAATCCGTCCGTCTCATCTTGTATATCGATTTAAGAAAGAGTGTTTTCTAGAACCATATTTGCCAAGTCGATTCGCTCGACAATTTGGTTATGATCAGCTGCATGTGGAAAATGCCACTACTTGCCTTCAAGCCAAGGGTTTCTTGATTGATGGTGCTAGGGCTTGGAGATATTATAATACCAGAGGTACTAAGGCTAAATTCTCCATGCCCCCATAATCTTGTTCAGGGTCCGCATATGTTATACACATACACGAATTTCTATACTTCGTCAAACACTTTTGCCAAAAACTTTCATCTGGCCCACAGTTTTGCCAGTGATGAGCGATCGAAAGCTGGAGTTCGTACTGCACAATTGTTCATGGATACAGAAGATCGAGACCCGGCCGATGATCCTCTGGAGGCTTCTCTTGTAGGCTTCCTAGATGAAGTAAACGAGCCGTTGGACATATCATTAAAAGTCCAAAAGAAAAAGTCTCCTGCCAAGGGGCTTAAGAAAAGGAAGAGTGGAGATTCATCTGCTCCTTCGCATCATGATGATCTTCCTTCTTCTCCTAAAGCATCGGGGAAGAAAAATATAAAGACTACTTTGATCATTAATAAACAACCTACTACTAGGATGACTCGGTCCCAGTCGAAGTAGATACATAGTGGGACCTCTCTTGGGGAAGGAGAAATAACTCCTGCTTCAGTTCCAAAATAGAGTGGAGTCGCCCGAGAAAAACTGCACAGAATACCAGATGACCTTGATGAGGTCGAAGAAGAGCCTGTAGCACCTCTGCTACGGAAGGCTAGAAAAAAATTGTTGGTGACTCGAGCAGAACATCAAACCATTGACGCTTCCTTCCTCCAAAAGGAAATTGACATATCATTATCCTCAAAGGAGGATCTACCATCTCAAAAAGGTAGTTTCTATACTTTTAAGCAAAATTTTGAAATATAAATGATATATACTGATATTATTCTTTTTCATCTACAGAGACTACAACAACTGATATTCCAGTCTCAATTACTACCGAGGCAATTCTAGGATATCGAGTTGTACGGACAACTGTTTCCATAACTGCCCTGGCTGCAGTAGGAGTAGCATTGTCATCCCCTACACCAAATGTCCCAGAGTCCTCCAAAGAAGAGTTGTCTCCTATAGAATCTCAAGCTGGAGCTGCCGATCTTCCGGCCATTCGAACTCCTACTCGTTCTTAAGAAGATCGAGAGATGATAGACGCCCTTCTGGATTGTGACTATGGCGATGTGTCAATCGGAGATAATTTTGCAAGTGTTGCCGAAGAAGAACCAGTTCCAGTAGATGTCCTACTGGTATCGACTGAAAAATGCCATATAACTGTCGAGGATGAAGAAAATCCAATTGTTGAGGAGGGACATCCAAGCCCGAAAACTGATGAGCCTGAAAATAAAGAAGATCAAACTACGTCTCTTGAAGATGTTAGGAATAATGAAAATCCCAATACTGTTGTTGCAGAGACTCAGACCCCTACTGATCAAATCTTTGAAGTCAGGGATACAGAGGAGATTGCCCCAGTTAACCAGGCAGAATCAAGGGCCAGAAGCAGCCGTTTCTTATCAGGCGGCTCAGAAGCTTGGAGTAGTCAGGCAGCTGTGTCTGAAACTACCATGGCCAGACTTCGTTCTGATCTGGACATGCCCCATGAAATCCCATATGTATTGCCAGGATCAGGTAAAACTTTGACTTTTATTTACCTTAATTTCTATAATTTATATGTAATGACTGTGTATCTTGATCATAGTGGGTCCTGTGGGGACACTTGCAAAAGCTGCATCGACCACCTTCAGTTTGAGCTCGACCATGGCTCCTCTGGATATAGAGACCCAAACTGGAGAGGGAAGTTCTTCTATGATGCCAGTACTCGGGTCTCCTGGTGTACAATCTGTAGTTCCTCTAGTTACATCAGAAACAAGAATTTCAATAGAAGTGGCTACCCCGGGGATCTCAGCAATGAACAGAGCTGTTGTCGAAGCTTATACTAATGCTTTCTTCACTTCTCTGAAGCCTTTAAATCAAATGGTCATGGAAAAGGACCAACCTTATGAATCAGTAAGGGGCCCTTTCTCTTTCATCATTGGAGCCATTCGCAAGATTGGTGATCTGGATAGAGTCAATTATTTAGATCATATTTTGAATGAACTTGAAGAATCGATCAAGTCTTACAAAGATCTAACAAGAGGAAACATCCAGAAACTTGTAGATGCTGAATGCGAGGTGACGACTCGTGAAGCTGCAATACGAAAAGCAGAGTTTGAAGCTTCTGTGGTAGCTTTTTCACAGCGTTCTGCGGAGTTGGAATCTCGCATTATCGAGACAACTTCTTCTGTTGAATACTATAAGACTGAAGCTGCAGAGAAAAAAAAAGAAGCTGCTTAATATCAAGTTCGTCTCCAGGAACTAGAAATTAAAATGGCTCGGCTTTAAGAAGCAGCTAAAGCAGCTCGACGATGCGAAGAAGAAGTATTGGAGATGCATCAAATTGCTGCAAGTCAATTAGATAACTTGAAGAGGCAGCGGGAATGCACTTATCTAAATCGAAGGTGTAGAACTGGAACGCCGAGCAGAATCGCTGCAACCTTTTGATCCAGAGTCCGGGAGGGCTCTCGCTAGACAAAGGATACTTGACTCCGGAGTAGAGAGGGCTGAGAATTTGAAAAGATTGATCATTGATCTCAGCACTCAGCCTCCCCAATGAAGCAGTCTATAGGATCTTTTGTCTTCTTGTCTTTCAAATAATGTACTTTTTTAACATTTTGAACATTATGGCAATAAAAATAATGCTCTTTTTATGATTCTATTACTTATTATATACCTATAGTAGATATAAGTAGTAGATAAGGATAGGAAAATATGTTCAGAGATACCAGATATGACATATCCCCTAAAAGAAAATAATAATATTAATTATATCTGTTCAGAGGTAATATAGACATGACATAATATAACTCAGAATATTGTCATTTCAAAAGATGACTTTATCAGAGGTAATGTGGACGTAATAAGTCGCTGATATAGATGATAGAATTCAGTGGTAATGCGGACGTGAATCTATTGATATAGAAAATAGAATTCAGAGGTAATGTGGACGTGAACTCGTTTTTTCTATTGATGATCTTCAAATCGGCTAGGACTTAAAGACAGGATATCATGTCTAAAAAGACGATATCTGTGATAATACAGATTTTATCATAAAGATAATGTATCTTTTAAAACAGCTGGGTTTCAAAAGACAGAATTGATGATTCGAATAGACTCCATTGGGGATTTTGAGAGAAATGGTATTCCTGAAACTGGAGATTCCAGAACTGGAGGGTTTATCAAGTACCGCTTTATGTCTTCAAATGCTTGCTGATATTCTTCAGTCCAAATAAAAGACACACCTTTCTTCATGAGTTGAGTGAGCGATCTACAGCATCCAGAGAGATTTGAGATGAATCTCCTGATATACGCAAGCCATCCCTGGAATCCTTGTAGCTTTTTTAGGTTGCGTGGGGGACGCATCTCTTGAATGGTTGTGAGTTTCTCAGGGTCAACGTGTATACCTTTAGAGGTAATAACGAATCCAAGAAATTTGCCACTAGAGACTCCCAGGAATGACTTGGTGGATTCATCTTGAGTTGATGCTAGCGCATTAGACCGAATATAGTTCTCAAGTCTTGAATGTGGTCTTCCTTTAGACGAATTTTGACATCAATATCGTTAACATAGCATTCAATAGTCTTTCATAAATGATCACGGAAGATAGTACTCATGGTCCGCTGATAAGTTACACCAGTATTCTTAAGACCAAATGGCATGACAATGTAGCAATAGACTCCAAGAGGAGTATGAAAAGATGTATGTTTCTCATCTTCTGGATGCATCTTGATTTGAGTATATCCTGAGAATTTATCCATAAAAGACATTCGTTCAAATTCGCAAGTATTGTCAATCATGACATCAGTGATCGGAAGAGAATATTCATCCCTGGGATAAGCTTCATTAAGGTCTCTAAAGTCAATACAGACTCAGACTTTCCCTATTTTCTTTAAAACTGGGACAACATTAGCTACCCAGGCCGGATATTGTCCTTCTCTGACAAAATCGCATGCGATGAGTTTCTTGACTTCAGCTTCTATGGCATCCATCATGTCAGGTCGAAATTGACGCTGTTGCTGCTTGACTGGCTTCACATTTGATAAAATATTGAGCTTATGGGTAGCAATATGAGGATCCAATCCCGGCATATCTTTATAGCTCCAAGTGAATACATCAATATATTCCTTAATAAATTGGATAAGTTCTTGTTTATCTGCTTCATGGAGGCTTTTGCTGACAAATATTGGTTTTAGGGAAGTTTTATCTCCAATATTGACATGAACAAACTGATCTTCGGTAGGTGGCTCACGTTGCTCGAAGCGAAGCACCCATTAAGTATCCATCCTTTGTGCCCAAGGATCAGATTCAGAGGTTTCGACAAAGTCTTTGTCGCCTTCCGAGTACTCGACAGTTACCATATTAGAAGATAGAGTCACTCGATGGACGTGCCCATACTGGTGTCTGAATCCCATGAGACAGAATCAGAAGAGTTAGATTGTTCTTCTTCATCGAATTCGGAGGCTTTTGGAGTCAGAATTGGCAAAGTATAACCCAATTCCCGTTTCATTTTACTATAATATTGTTGTGATTTTCCTTTTGGAGCAGGGATACGAATAGGAGTTCGTCTTCCCTTACTACCATTGAGATCAGCTTTAAAATTATAGCCCATCTTTTGAATGATATCTTTTGATTGTTGACTATAACGACGTAGTTGAAGTCTTCCGTTATCGTGATTTTCTTCTTCACCATTGGGCGTGATCTTCTGTTCTGTTCTTTTACTAAAAAGTATAGGAAGTTCATCTTTCTTCCTGGAATGAACTAAGAAGAAGGAGTCCTGCATTGGCTCGAGCAATACTTTGTTTTGGGAAGCATGAACTGCTCCTATGGTAAGTGGTTCGAAGTTATCTAATATTTTTAAATAACATCGAGTATAATAAAAAACATCAATATACTGTAAAGAAGATGCTATTTTATTGATTTATATATCATCATTTACAACATGATTCTTAGCCTTAACAGAAGGCTTAGTAAGGTTGATAACCAAAGGAGGAGAAGGAGGATTCTTAGCCTTAACAGAAGGCTTAGTAAGGTTGATAACCAGAGGAGGAGAAGGAAAAGGTAAAGGTTTGTTACGATGAATGTCGATAACCAGAGGCTCAGAAGGGATGATCTCCTTTTGTTCCCTTTTTACAGCAGGAGGATGTTTGTTATAAAAGGAAATATGAATAGTCAAAGCCTGAGAAGAAGAGGGACGAGTAGTACGTCCTTTGACATGGATTGTGAGAACATCTTTTAAAGTATCTTTCTGATCTTCCTCACTATCCATCGCCAACACAACCTTCATGAATTCTTTCTTGTACATCCGAGAGTCAGTTCAATACGCTTCAATGCCCCTGAAAGGATTTAGGTCGGCTACTTCCTTCTGAACTTCTCCATTGACATCTACATATTTGAATCATTGATGTAGAGTGGATGGTACAATGTTATGCTCATGAAGAAAGGGTCCTTATAGCAAAGCATTATAAGAGCCATGATTATCGATCACGTAGAAATTAACCTTTGTATGAAGATTCCCTATTTGAACCTTCAGAAGAATCTTCTCCAGAGGTTCACTTCTTCCAAAATTGAATCCTAAGATTGTCGTGATGGTTGTTGAAAGATTATGTACAGAAATCTTTAATGCATCTAGTAGAGTCTTTGGCATGATGCTAAGTGCAGACCCAGGATCGATGAAAATGCGATCAACCTTCATGGTATCGACATATCCCGTGAAGTAGATGGGTCGGTCATGACGATTATCTTCCAACAACATATCATCTTGTGTAAAGGTGATATTGGGTATCAGTTCCATCACACTATGACAATAAAGGCATTTTATAGGCTCTTCCTCTAGCTTCTTGAGGTATGTTAGACAAGTATCAGCTTGCATCAAAGCTTCACTCAACGTTTTTTGAGTTTCCTTCGAAAGACGAAGTTGTAGGAGCGTAAAAAGTGCTTCATAAGAATGAGTCAAAGATAAGGATCATTCCATTCAAATCGATCCACTTTACGCCAAAGAGCGGCTAATCACTTTACGCCCGAAACAGGCTAATCACTTTACGCCCGGGTCAAAGCTAATGATTTTACGCCCAAGATAGGCTAGCCACTTTTACGTTGGACAAAGCTGTCAAGTCTTGTATTTAATGCAAAGTCTGACATAAAGATTTAATGATGGCATATATCACAGAAATCAAAGGAATTTGTTTTACACAGAGACCCATTTGTCGTTTAGTATGTGGACTGAGCCACTTTACGCTCATAATATGGCTTCTTTTACGCACGGAGACTATACGAGTTTTTACGCTAAACGGTTGACGTGTGCGTAAGGTTTATTTGGGCTACTTTTACGCTCAAGGTTATTTAACAATCACTTTACGCGGGAAGTCTACATCAGGGCTATTGTACGCCTAGTCTGCTACTTTACGCTCAGGGTATATTTGGGTTGTCTTACGCCCTATTCCAATTCAGAACGTGGTTTGCCTATATGGCTTTTATGCCACACATCTCGAAGAACGTGTGTACATGCATCCTATTCTTATTAAAATGATGGGACACGTGTCAACGTATGCTGAGGATGACTTTGATCATGGGTGGCAGTTGTCAGCGTAAAGACGGAACTTTTGTTGAGTTTTTACGCACAAGAAACCAAGTCTATAAATAGACTGATTTTTCTCATATAGACAGACAGAGAGAAAGGAGAGAATACATAGAGATCAGAGCCCAGAGATTTTGATTTTTCGGAGCATTCTTCTTCAAATTTTCCTCCAGAACAGAGTGAAGCAAAGCAGGAAAGCATTCGGCCTCGCCATCAGTGCCCAAGTGCGTCGATACCTTTCTAGTGACTTAGTTCTTCCAATTGTTCATCTTCTAGCAGTGATCTTCATTATCATCGTATGGTCCAAGGAACAAAGTGATCATTTACAGATCAGACTTCCATAGCAATACTTCCCAGAATCAAATTTGTACTTCTTGTACTTTTTCTTATTTAATTTTCAAAATTCGAACTTCCAGGCATTTTGTTAAGTGAAACAAAAATGACGACTCTGCCGGGGATGACCTTCTCCTCTGACGAGGAGGCAATTGCTCAATACGATGATGTGTCGATCGGATCGACAAAGAAGAATCTGGTTGTATTCTTCGACCAGACTGCTTATGAGGAAATGCTCCGAACTGGGGGTGGTTCTCGCCGCTCCAATGTTCAAAAATCTCGCAAAGCACGAAAAGTTTGGATTCCTAAATCCAAAATAGCTTCTGATCTCTCTGTTGCTTCTGAGGGCAAGGGAATTCTTCCCACTCCTGTCGTAGGGGCTCCCATTCGTAACGAGGCAGTCTTTACTTCAGCGTTGCACTCTAAGTGTGGCAAGTTATCTCCCGTCTGTGACGGTGAAGATAATCAGGTTTTACGCCCAGTGGGTAAAAACCAAAATTTACGCTCAGTGCATAAGAACGAGTCTCCTATTTGTAATGAGGCAGACTCTAATGCTTGTTCTTCGAAGTGTAAAAATAAGTCTCCCGTCTGTGACGTGGTAGACACACAAAAATTACGCTCTTCACATAAAGGAAAATCTCCCGTCCGTGACGAGGTAGATAATCAATTTTTACGCTCTACGCATAAAGGTAAGTCTCCTGTCTGTGACAGTGTAGATAAAATTCGCGACGATGTTTTTACATCTAACGTGAATGTACCTGAATGCATAAAGCATAAAAATATTGTTGGTAAAGCTTCAGTTCAACACTAACAGCCTTCTTATACGGCTCTACGCAAAGTACCAAACCTACAAATCACACACAATGAAAATGGAGTTCTTCGTGCTCAAAAATCTCAAAATTTACGTACACAACTCCAAACGCGTAGAAATGTACAGTTTGATTCTGCGAATGCAGCCAGTAATCTTCTTTATACATAAGGGACTAAACGTTTTGCTACCCCAAATGTAATAAAGAAGACTACTCCTTCTACTCCTTCTGATTTACGTGAATTGCTAATACAAAAGCGTAAAAATAGACAATCTCCCGTGACGCTCCCCCAAGAAAATCATCACTGTGAGTGTCACCAGATTGTGATCAAATATTGTTGCTCGGCTTCTAGACGGTCAGTTTTTGATCGATTGAATTTTAATGCACCCCAACAACAAGCTGATGAGTTGTCATATACGTCAGTCAACATGGCATCTCACACCAAAAGAGGACGACGTCCTAGACGGAACACGTCCCAAACCCCAGGTCAACAACAATTCAACAGACTTCTTGATTCTTTTGAAGGAGTATATCAGAATACTCGATCAAGAAGACAAAGACAATTGCAGACTTCTGATTCTGAAGCTGGGGTACTCAATCTCTTGAGTCCGAAACTGATAGTGTTGATTCATACTTCTATACTAATCCTTCTGTATCTTCAAGAGAGGTTGAATCCTACGCTATTGGAGACGAACCAGAGACGTCATCTGTTAATACAGAACAACGTCTCACTGCTGTTGAGCAATCATTGAAAGACATGCTTAACATGATGCAAAGCATGCACCAGATAATAACGGCTCAACAAACTGCTCAACCAGCAATTGTAACTCCGGTTCAGACAACAGCACCAATTCAAGATAGCCAAGGGGTTGATATACCTTTGAATATCTAAGAGCCTGCTGTTAACCAAAATTCTGCATCTCCAGATCCTATCATTCCAGAAGATATACCATCTTCGGTGGGGATTACGGTACAACCAACAACTTTTCAATCAAATGTGCTTCCACAAACCAGTGAAGCCATTCAAGCAGTGCGTGAGCTCAAAGCACAGTTTGAAGTTTTGAAACAAAAGGATCAACTCCAGAGGTTAAGGATTAAGCAACCTTATCCTCCTCACTGGAATGATGTACCGTTTCCACTAAATTCAAGCCACAGTCCATGGTATTGTTTGATGGAAAGGCTTCTCCTGGTCAGTATATCAATTACTTTGATATTATGACTGTACATTTGTAGAAAAATGATGCTCTTCTCACTAGAGTATTCATTGGATGCTTGACGGGTTCAGCTTACGACTGGTATCGTAGTTTACCCGACAATTGCATTTCGTCTTTTGACGAATTTAAGGCAATGTTTCTCTCCCGTTTCTATGAAGGAGGTATGGACATGAACATGTCCTCCTTAATAGAAATCAAACAAAAGGAGAAAGAAGATACTCGGACGTTCATTGAACGGTTCCGACAGGCAACTTTAAAGATGCCCCCTGGTATGCCAGATTCAGCGCTGATTGATACATGTAAGATGAATCTGCGACCATCCATCGCTGTCTTCACGGGTTCCCAATTCACAGATTGGGCTTCGTTTATCATAGCAGCAGTTTTTGCTGAGACCAATGGTAGGTTGGCTCGTGAACATGTGATGATTTTCGCCTCTGAGGATAAAGGAAAGAAAAGTAATCCTGGTAATAATTTCGACAATCGTAATATGAAAGGAAAAAACACTCTTATGGTCAATCTCTTTCCAAGAATAAAACGACGCCGAATAATCAGGAATCTTCCAGGTCAAAAGAAGAATACTCTTTTGACGAAAGTTGTGAAACCCGTAATTTTTTCGCAAATATTTAGGAATTATTTCTCGTTATTTTATTGTGCTTAAATAGATTTTTTTTTTCGATAAAACAAAATTTTATTGTGAAAGTGTTAGTTTAATATTAATGTTATCTTTAGTTAAGTTATTATCCAAAATTAATATGGATTTTTCTTTGATTGGCCAGACCTGTTCCTAAAGACCAAATGTAACTTAAAGTATTTCAAAATAAATATTGATTATATTTTTAAATAAATTTATGTAGGCCAAAATCCTTTTAATTACCTATAATATTAGAGCTCAAAACCTATTTTCCAATAGACCATTAATTGACTGGGCCTTGATCCTTAACAGCCCAACAAGAATTTTTATAACCTATTATTTTACAAAATCTTAGCCATTAGATTAGAAGTCCATGAGTAAGCGTTACTCATAATGTTTCCAAAGCCCAAGTCCAATTGTTCCTTATAGCTAAGTTTATTTAACCCAATTGTTCTCAAACCCAATGTCTTTACTAGCATCAGCTAGTGTACAGAACATTGTTAGGAAGAAAGTTTTCTTTGGCTTGAAGAGCTTTAAAAGCTCTGAAGCTTTTCTTCTTCCCAACCGTAGAGATCCGTTTGGTTCTCAAACAGATGGCCCCTCGGCTCCCCGGCCGCCAGAGTTGATGGCCATGGAGGCCCTTCATCTTCCCCTACGGTAACCCCCGGTCACTCTTTCCCCTATATAAACCCCTTTTCTATTTTCCTCATCACCAACTCCATTCTCCTCTTCTTTCTCTACAAAACCCTTTCCGGCACCCGACCCGATCCCGGTCCGCCGACCGCTGGCGCTTCACCCGACTCCGGCGTCGAACCCCGCGGCCGATCCACGCCCACCCGCCGGTGAACCGCCGCCTCCGTCGATCGTCTGACCCGCGCGGCCCCTGGCCGTCCGAGTTCGCCGGCGTTCGTCGCGGTGACTGCCCTGTCCGCTTCCCGGTGACGTCTCGTCCGTTTCTCGGTGCTGACCGTTCCAGTTCCGAGATCCAGTTCGGGTTTTCCGTTGTCGGTACACTCTGACTCAATTATTTTCTTTACTGTCCATGATGAACTGGTCCAACCGAATTCCTCGGGAATTCGGGATTTCGACAACGTAACAGTTACGTTGTCATTTTCGATTCCGAAGTTTCTTCGGAAATGGTAGTTTTGGATTTCTGTTGGTTATGTTGATGGTTATTTTTGGTGCTGATGGTTCTGTGGGAATTTTTCCAATATTTTCGAATTTTTCGAGAATTTTTAGGAAGAAATTCTGTGTTTGGATATCCTCGGGTTTTCTGAGAATTCGCAGGATAATTCAGAATTTATATATATTCATATATAACTATATTCTGGTTCTGTGTGATGGAAGTTTTGGTAGGATTTTGGGTTCTGTTATGAATTTCGGGTTTTCGGGCCATTACGTTACTATTTCGGGAGTGATGGTTGGCTTGGAGAAAAAAAATATATTATATGGTTGTTTATATAAAATTCGGGTTTTGGGAATATTTTTGCAGGTAAAACCGGAGCATTTCCCAGTTCTTGGGTTGACCGAAAACAGAGGGAATGCTGCCGAAATTTTCGGGAAATTTAATAAAATGAATTTAAAATAATTTTGGTATTTTGGGCGACAACCATAATTGGTTACTGGGCCCCAACGAAATGCAAACGCACCGGTTAGACCGGACGTTGAGGCAGAGTAGTTGAAAATGAAGTTTGGACCAAAGTCTGAGACTATGATTTTCTTTAAATATTATTTTTGAAATTTATTAGTTTTTTGTTAAATTGTAGGTAATTTTCGGACTAACCTGTCTTTTTCTTATTTCAATTTATGTAATTAAATATTGTAAGGGCATAAGCCCAGTTTCTATGATTTAAGTCTTGTAATAAGTAGGAAGTAATTTTTACTTTATTTTCTGGGAATGTGGAAAGCGTAGGATTAACCGTTAAATTATTATTAATTAATAATATATGAATTTCTCATCTTAAAGAAAATATTTTATGTATTTTAACAAGTTTGTCCAATAAGTAGATAAAATACCAAGTTTTATATTAATTTGATAATTACAAGTTTTTCCCGAAAAACCTAAATAAATTGAATTTCTAAATTCAAACTCATTAGTAAACGTTGTGATGTTGTGTTAGCTAGTGATAACTAAAATTGACTAGGAAAGACCAATAGAGATTGTAACTAGATACTTTAGAGTTTGTTTCTGAAACAAGTTCCCCGGAATGTAGGATTTCAAGGAAGAGTGTGATCTTTCGAATCCCGAAGTACCAATCTCGTCCAACTGAAGTTTAAGGCAAGTACATTTTATGTAGATTTTACAATTATTTTCATAATTGTTTCATTGCAAGTTTAAACCACTGTTTACACGAACTCCTTCGGGAGCATTGATCGTATTGTTGGGGACTGGGGGAATAGTGTACTGGATATGACCAAATCCAAACTTAGGATAATGAATGTGTTAGCTTTCCCCTCTTCACACGGGGACAAGCCATACCGTATCGCTAGGATACAAATGTACCCAAACCGGTCATATTCTTTACCTATTCATATCACTGTACTGTACTATTTCAAAATTGTTCATTTTCAAACTGTTTAAAAATGCATGTTATAAATTGTCATTTTTAATTGTTAAAATTTGCATGAACTGTACTTTGCTCACTCCTGACTGGAGAACAACATTTTAGGTTACTCTGAGGTTGATCTTTCTAGAGTATCTGGTGGCACAGAGCTAATGTTCAACAATCCTGTTCAGTACCCGGCGGTACTACCTGACGACGATGGATCGGCGTCTCCTTAGATGCTGTTGGTGTTAGCTAGTCTTATTTCAGTTTTTTTGGATCTTTTAAACTTTTGTACTGGACAAGTTTATTATCGAATAAATGTTGTGGCAACTTTTAAATTCAAACTTGTTGTTGATTTACCTGCAATATGGATTACAGCTTACTGCCGCCGTCTCATCAACGGTGCAGGCTGGGCATGATCCGATTCGACCCAAGTATTTGGGGACCGGGTCGTGACATGTTTTTAGTGGTGGCCCATGCAGGTCAACTAAATCAACAATTTAGGAAAACTAGAAACAATTAGGAACACTAGAACATCAAAATTTCCACAACATAGGACCGATTTATATATGATAAATATTTTTATTATAAACTGGTAGGTTACCTTGCTTATGCTTGTATCCTAAACCTTCCAGAGAATGACCACTGACAAAACCAACTCTGCTGGCGATGTGGTATCATCTCCGGATCGAACCCCGCCTCTTCAGTCAAGTCAGAGCTTTTCACCCAACCAGCTGATTGATCATCCTCACCAATCATCCAGTGAAGTTTTCCCCACATTGGCAAATCCTACCTCTCCTTTAACTGGGTTACTTTTCTTTGAGGAAGTACCCACTCATGTTGCTTCACCAGTACCAGAGAACACCTCTCAGATGGTTGCTCTATTTCAAGAAATCCTAGAGTATCAGAAGATTCAAGCTGAACAGATGGATATCTCGAGAGAAGTCATGAAGAATATCAACGACGCAACCTTAGCCATTTTAAACCAAGTTGGAGCGGAACCTCGTCCTACGAGGGATACCCATGAGAATAGAAGATATTTGGGCCCTGTCCGACAACCATATTGCAAGAAGCTTTTGGCTTGTGCCTACTGTAAGAGACCTGGTCACCAAGCCAATATTTGTCGCAAGAGATTAAGGCAATGTTTGGTGTGTGGATCTGCTGAACATCAAGTTAAGGACTGCCTCTTATCTTATCATCGTATCGGAGCGTCTATTATGCCACAACCTCAGGACTCTATCCAACAGACCGTAGGAAGGGATGAAGCAGAATCAAGGATCTTAGAAGAGGAAGAAAATGGAGATGCCCAAGCAAGAACCAGAACCATGAAGAATAGTACTTAGGACTGCTGAGTAGTATTATCTATTAAGAAGCTGTAACAAGATGTCCCTAGATCAATTATGAGAGTTTTGTTGTAATTCTCTTATATGAATAAAAATCTTAGTTACATCTTCATGATAGAAGTTTTTCCCTAATAGTTTCTGGATTACCCTATGCATAGAAATATTCCATTAACCTAGTACCTAGCTCCTTCCCTATGACTAAGTGATACTATAGAATTGACCTGAAGGAAGCCAAGGAAATGAAGGATTAGATCAATGGACTAAAGGTGTTGGGTTTCATATAAGACGGAGCTTCACTCTAAGAAGCATCAGTCTTGTTTGTATCCAAGAAGGATAAAACAATATGGATGAAAGTAGACTATCAGGGCACTGAAGAATTACTTTTTCTCGACTGATGATCTATCCAAGTTGAGTGAACTTAAGGGTTTTCGGAGATTAACTTAAGAACTGACTACCATCAGATTAAGATCATGAAGGAGTACGTTCTCAAGACGACATTCAACACCAAATACTGGTAGTTGAATTTTTGGATCATGTCTCTTGGAATGATGAATACTCATGTTGTGTTCATGAATCTCATGAACAGAGTCTTTTTATGAGTAATTGAATCAGTTTGTTGTCTTTTCTTTAGATAACAAAAATCTGATATACTCAAGGACTGAAGAAGAACATGAAGAGCATCTGAGAAATTTCTAGGAACTTTGAAGAAGTTTTTGGTAAGCTATCAAGACATGAATTTTCTTAGACAATGTGGTTTTTGCCATAATGTCACAAGAGAAGAAAATTTGATAGACTCTAGATAGATAGTCGCTGTGGAGAAGTCGTATATCTAAGTTCAATGGTTTCTTGGACTTGATGGGATACTACTGGAATCTGTGTAGGAATTCGCCAAGATTGCTGAGTCGATGATGAAGTTGACTCGGAAGAATGAGGAATTCATCTGGACGGAGGACTGCCAAGCAGCGTTCGAGGAGTTGAAGAAGAGGCTTACCACTGCACCAATCCTTGCGCTACCCGCAGGATCCGGTGGTTTCATAATCTACAGTGACGCCTCAGGCAAAGGACTGGGTTGCGTTCTTCAACAACATGGGAAAATAATTGTCTACATATCTAGGCAATTACAGACTCATGAGAAGAACTATCCCACACATAATTCGGAACTTGTTGTAAGTATCCTTGCTTTAAGGCTATGGAATTATTATGGAAAGGGAGTAAAATTATATACGGACTATAAAAGTCTGAAATATATTTCTACTCAGAAAGAGCGGAATATTGGGTAAACGAAGACGATTGAAGCTGATATCGATGGTTTGACCAAGAAGCGGCACCTAGACATCAGGAAGTTGGGCTGGAGAGCATACTGTCTGAAGATAGAAGGATGGAACTAGATGCTGATTCAGTGTCAATAAAGCTGCAAGTGAGCTCGAGCCTGATGGACAAAGTCAAGGAGACGCAGTTTCAAGACAAGGCACTTGTAAACTTAGAAATCAAGTGTTGACAGAAACATTTGGGAGTTTCTTTATTGCCAACAATGGAGCTTTTGAAGAATGGTACGAGGTTGTATACCTTCTGATGAACTAAGAAGCGCAGTATCCCACACACTCTAACCAGATGTATCGGGATGTGTGTACCATTAAATGGTGTTATGTAATGAAGAAGGACAAATTCCAAGAATGAGGTTAGGTATTCTGTCAACATGTGGAAATTAGCAAGATTCCTGCAGACGCTGGATATTTCGGAGTAGAAGTAGGAACACATAAATGGACCTTGTGTTAGGATTACTTTGTTCCTAAGGAGGGAAGATCATCAATTGGATTTTGTGGACTGACTGACCAAGTCAGTTCATTATGAAGTTGCTTTATTCACGAAAGAGTTGGCGGCAATGTGCAAGAGACACATCTACCGGATTCATGAAGTTCCAACTGACAGACAATCAAAGAAGTCAATCTAGACGTTTGAAGACATGCTGAAGAATCTTGCCTCCTGGAATCTGGAGGATCTTGGAAAGATCAATTATCTTTGGTAGAGTTTTCTTACAATAAATACCCAGTTAGCATCAGTACAACATCATTGAAGTTTTGGATGTAGTTTTCGTACATAACTTGCATAGGACGATGTAGAAGAAAGAATACTGTTAGATCCAGAGAGAGTAACTGGCGCAGCAGAGGAAGTGAAGATGATCAGAGACAAGCTATGATAGACAGAAGCACTGGGCAGACAACAGTTGTCAACCACTGGAATTTGTAGAAGAAAGCAGTGTCAGAGAAACCAGTAACAAGCATAGTCAGAGGTGAGATGAAGATCAGGCAAAGTTGAATCATTATTCCTATTTCTTTCCATACTCATCTGTTTCATTTTCAAATTTGACATTATGCTTGTTAGCCTAGTTTTGCGAGCTATTCCTTTTTCAAGCTTGATCATGACATTATCTTATTGGAGGCCTCCATTAATATATTGTCTAATCAGAACCGGTGCAATGATGGTCTGATCAACCTCATACACTTTGGTTCGCTTTATATTTTATTTTGTCCCTAAATTGTCTCATCCATGATTACCTTTAAAAATTCTTATTGTTTGAACCTGAATTGAACACCATACTCGTGTCTAATTGAATTGTGGGAATCCTGTCTTACCTGTCCTTAAATTTCGAGGACGAAATTTTCTAAGGAGGGAAGGTTGTGAAACCCGTAATTTTTCCGCAAATATTTAGGAATTATTTCTCGTTATTTTATTGTGCTTAAATAGATTTTTTTTTTCGATAAAACAAAATTTTATTGTGAAAGTGTTAGTTTAATATTAATGTTATCTTTAGTTAAGTTATTATCCAAAATTAATATGGATTTTTCTTTGATTGGCCAGACCTGTTCCTAAAGACCAAATGTAACTTAAAGTATTTCAAAATAAATATTGATTATATTTTTAAATAAATTTATGTAGGCCAAAATCCTTTTAATTACCTATAATATTAGAGCTCAAAACCTATTTTCTAATAGACCATTAATTGACTGGGCCTTGATCCTTAACAGCCCAACAAGAATTTTTATAACCTATTATTTTACAAAATCTTAGCCATTAGATTAGAAGTCCATGAGTAAGCGTTACTCATAATGTTTCCAAAGCCCAAGTCCAATTGTTCCTTATAGCTAAGTTTATTTAACCCAATTGTTCTCAAACCCAATGTCTTTACTAGCATCAGCTAGTGTACAGAACATTGTTAGGAAGAAAGTTTTCTTTGGCTTGAAGAGCTTTAAAAGCTCTGAAGCTTTTCTTCTTCCCAACCGTAGAGATCCGTTTGGTTCTCAAACAGATGGCCCCTCGGCTCCCCGGCCGCCAGAGTTGATGGCCATGGAGGCCCTTCATCTTCCCCTACGGTAACCCCCGGTCACTCTTTCCCCTATATAAACCCCTTTTCTATTTTCCTCATCACCAACTCCATTCTCCTCTTCTTTCTCTACAAAACCCTTTCCGGCACCCGACCCGATCCCGGTCCGCCGACCGCTGGCGCTTCACCCGACTCCGGCGCCGAACCCCGCGGCCGATCCACGCCCACCCGCCGGTGAACCGCCGCCTCCGTCGATCGTCTGACCCGCGCGGCCCCTGGCCGTCCGAGTTCGCCGGCGTTCGTCGCGGTGACTGCCCTGTCCGCTTTCCGGTGACGTCTCGTCCGTTTCTCGGTGCTGACCGTTCCAGTTCCGAGATCCAGTTCGGGTTTTCCGTTGTCGGTACACTCTGACTCAATTATTTTCTTTACTGTCCATGATGAACTGGTCCAACCGAATTCCTCGGGAATTCGGGATTTCGACAACGTAACAGTTACGTTGTCATTTTCGATTCCGAAGTTTCTTCGGAAATGGTAGTTTTGGATTTCTGTTGGTTATGTTGATGGTTATTTTTGGTGCTGATGGTTCTGTGGGAATTTTTCCAATATTTTCGAATTTTTCGAGAATTTTTAGGAAGAAATTCTGTGTTTGGATATCCTCGGGTTTTCTGAGAATTCGCAGGATAATTCGGAATTTATATATATTCATATATAACTATATTCTGGTTCTGTGTGATGGAAGTTTTGGTAGGATTTTGGGTTCTGTTATGAATTTCGGGTTTTCGGGCCATTACGTTACTATTTCGGGAGTGATGGTTGGCTTGGAGAAAAAAAATATATTATATGGTTGTTTATATAAAATTCGGGTTTTGGGAATATTTTTGCAGGTAAAACCGGAGCATTTCCCAGTTCTTGGGTTGACCGAAAACAGAGGGAATGCTGCCGAAATTTTCGGGAAATTTAATAAAATGAATTTAAAATGATTTTGGTATTTTGGGCGACAACCATAATTGGTTACTGGGCCCCAACGAAATGCAAACGCACCGGTTAGACCGGACGTTGAGGCAGAGTAGTTGAAAATGAAGTTTGGACCAAAGTCTGAGACTATGATTTTCTTTAAATATTATTTTTGAAATTTATTAGTTTTTTGTTAAATTGTAGGTAATTTTCGGACTAACCTGTCTTTTTCTTATTTCAATTTATGTAATTAAATATTGTAAGGGCATAAGCCCAGTTTCTATGATTTAAGTCTTGTAATAAGTAGGAAGTAATTTTTACTTTATTTTCTGGGAATGTGGAAAGCGTAGGATTAACCGTTAAATTATTATTAATTAATAATATATGAATTTCTCATCTTAAAGAAAATATTTTATGTATTTTAACAAGTTTGTCCAATAAGTAGATAAAATACCAAGTTTTATATTAATTTGATAATTACAAGTTTTTCCCGAAAAACCTAAATAAATTGAATTTCTAAATTCAAACTCATTAGTAAACGTTGTGATGTTGTGTTAGCTAGTGATAACTAAAATTGACTAGGAAAGACCAATAGAGATTGTAACTAGATACTTTAGAGTTTGTTTCTGAAACAAGTTCCCCGGAATGTAGGATTTCAAGGAAGAGTGTGACCTTTCGAATCCCGAAGTACCAATCTCGTCCAACTGAAGTTTAAGGCAAGTACATTTTATGTAGATTTTACAATTATTTTCACAATTGTTTCATTGCAAGTTTAAACCACTGTTTACACGAACTCCTTCGGGAGCATTGATCGTATTGTTGGGGACTGGGGGAATAGTGTATGGATATGACCAAATCCAAACTTAGGATAATGAATGTGTTAGCTTTCCCCTCTTCACACGGGGACAAGCCATACCGTATCGCTAGGATACAAATGTACCCAAACCGGTCATATTCTTTACCTATTCATATCACTGTACTGTACTATTTCAAAATTGTTCATTTTCAAACTGTTTAAAAATGCATGTTATAAATTGTCATTTTTAATTGTTAAAATTTGCATGAACTGTACTTTGCTCACTCCTGACTGGAGAACAACATTTTAGGTTACTCTGAGGTTGATCTTTCTAGAGTATCTGGTGGCACAGAGCTAATGTTCAACAATCCTGTTCAGTACCCGGCGGTACTACCTGACGACGATGGATCGGCGTCTCCTTAGATGCTGTTGGTGTTAGCTAGTCTTATTTCAGTTTTTTGGATCTTTTAAACTTTTGTACTGGACAAGTTTATTATCGAATAAATGTTGTGGCAACTTTTAAATTCAAACTTGTTGTTGATTTACCTGCAATATGGATTACAGCTTACTGCCGCCGTCTCATCAACGGTGCAGGCTGGGCATGATCCGATTCGACCCAAGTATTTGGGGACCGGGTCGTGACAAAAGTGATATCCCAGGGATATTCCAATATCTGGTGAAGAGTGGCAAACTTCAGATTCCAGAGCCAAAGAGGCCCAATGAGGTGAATCTGACTGACAATCCCAAATATTGTATCTATCATAGATACATTAATCATCCTACCAGTGCTTGCTATGTTTTGAAGAAGAAAATCCAAGAGCTGATAAATGGTGGCGCCATTGCTTTTACCAATGATGACCATACGGTTACAACCAATATGGTTTCTCTTCAATTTAGAGATTTTCCTCCACAACAAGTACCAGATGGAATTGTCCCAATTCCGAAGGCGACAATGAAAATTTTGAATATCCCGCCTGCCAGGGAGGAAAATGAAGGATTATTGCCTCTTACATTAAAGAATGGTGAGATTATGTGGGTACATCCTGACTTAATACCTGAAATGGAAGATGAAGCTAAAACTTCAAAATCCAAGAAAGGTAAAAAAGTCAAAACCTGCAACATGATTTCTCATGTTATTCCAGATCCTGATGAGTTGGATCATCTATGGGACGACATTCCTTTGGAAGATAGACTGAGAGGATTGAACATATGTCCTCCAAGTCTGGCTCCTCCTGCCAAGCTCAAGCTTACTCATCAGCAGTGGCTAGCCATGAATAGTGTTCCCTTATACAGGGCACAACAAGTCTTCGCTGCTTATGAAAAGGCTCCTACAGGGATTTTTCCTCGTATCCCAAATCCTTTTCCTTTCGTAGCTGCAGAGACGATTATTCCTCATTCTCCTGTAGTTACAGAGATTTTTTCTCCTTCCTCTATGGAACCACCTGTTGAAAGTCCACTGCCTACTCACTTGTACAGTCAACAATCTATCCTTCTCATGAAGAAGATGGGTTATGATTTTTAAAAGGCAGAAAGTTTGAATTATGATAAAGGGATACGACTTCCTTTACAAATTCAAAGTCAAAAATCCACTGTTGGATTGGGTTCTGAGGTTCCTCATAACAACCCTCACAAGAAGAAGGCTAAGGAAAGGAAGATTAAATCCTGCAATATGGTACTTCCTTCTTCTGAGTCTGAAGAAGAAACTTTTGCTGGTACAAGATCTGGAAAAGAGTACCACAAAGATTACGAGGGATCCTCCAAGGAAGCTGAGAATGTTGAAACACCATCAAATCAACCGTCTCTTGCTCCTGCTGTGGTTGAAAAGGAAAAACAGAAAGCGGTACGCTTCGATGTCCCGTTGAAGTCTACTTCCAGTCAGGGGGTGGTGATGAAACCCTATAAATTTGATATTTTGGCCCAGTTAGCTAATACTCCGGCTAGATTATCTATTTTCGAGTTGCTTCGCCTTTCTAGAGAAAGCCGTGAAACTTTGAGTGAAGCTTTGCTATAAGCTGATTCCTGCTTAGCTCAACTCAAGACTCCTGACAATATACCAGTATCATGCCCGCAATGTCAGTGTGATGGAAGCAATTCCCAACATCACATTTACACAAGAGGATATGCTGCTGAAGCATAACAAGCATGATAGGCCTTTGTGTTACACTGGGTATATCGAATCCATTGAAGTTGACAGAATTTACATCGATCCTGGGTCTTCCATTAGCATAATTTTTCAAACTATGCTAAGACCATTGAGGATTCCTACTAGTGATCTGACTTACACTAGTACCACAATAGTTGGTTTCAACTCTGGAAAGAGTAAACCACTGGAGAAGATTCGTCTGAAAATTTAGATTGGTGATCTTCGAACTATGGCAACAGTTTATGTTATTAACTAAGACGTATCCTACAATATTCTTCTTGGAAGACCATGGTTACATGAGCATAACATTGTGCCTTCGACTCTCCACCAATGCTTCAAGTATGTGGATTCCCAAGGGGTTGTGAAGACTGAGTTTGCTGATATCAATCCTTTCAAAGGTGTTGAAGCCTATTTTTCCGACTCAAGGCTCTACAAACAAGAGCATGTAAAAGAGATATCAGAGATGGCAGAAGATCAATCATCTGCTGAAGATCAGTCTATTAACGAAGATCCGCCAGAAGAGCAACCTTTGAATATCAAAGTCAAAGGGCGAATCCAACCCCAATCTGTCAACAATCAACCTTTGATGATCAAGGTCAAAGGAAGAACTCAAGCTTCATCTGAGGAATCAGTAAATGTTCCTGTTAAAAGCCAACTTCAACCTCTTGTGATCAAAGTCAAAGAGCGTACATTTCGTACGAATGATCCAGAACCTCCTTTGATTGTCAATCTTAGCAAATCTACGCAGAAGACGGATGATAATCCACTAGTGATTAATCCAAAGCGTAGCAGTCAAATTGTAAATGATGTAAATATTGATCATTCTGTGCTTTTTAATATCAATAAAGATTTCCTTTTCGAGTATATGGCTGTCAAGTTTATTGAAAGAATGACTTTATCTTCTGATAATCAAAGTCATCAATATAAAGACGACATTGACACAGAGGAAACCTTATACATTGACAATAAGAAAAATTCTTTTCCTCCTCATATCGATGTTGGACTTTATGCTCAAAGGTTTCTAACATCTTTTCCCTATCTTCTTCCTGTAGCCGCTTCATCGCAAGCTTGTGTAACTTATAGACGTCACAAAGAATCTTATTTCGTGGTTCCGTCTAATAAGAAAAACAAGGGCCAAATTGTGTTTGGCCTGGCTAGAAATATCCCTGTTGCTCAGACAGATGATTTGAGAGATAAAGATAAAGGAAGAATCCGAATTGACAGATATAGTCAACAATCTCTCAAAATTATCCAGAATATGGGATATGATTTAAAGACTATACAAGGTCTCAATCAAGGCAAAGGTTGACGACTACCATTATGTGGTGATCCGTTTTACCAGAAAACTCGTCATGGATTGGGATATGATCCGTCCCATATGTTTAATGACGATATACAAGAAGAATTCTCTTCTAGCACTTCATAATCATCAGATTCAGAAGAAGTCCAATTCATTGAATCCGATATTCCTTACTCCTCGTGTGTTAAAGGAGACTATGATGATGAATCTGAGCCATTTGAGAATGATCCTTGGGCCATATTGGTTCATTCATTCTTTAATTAATATTGACATATCTGTCCTCTTAATCCCCAGCTACCAAGGTTTGGTTAAGCTGATTACTCGTCTCTTCGGAGAGAAATTTTGATCTTCTATCTTACCAGTTGATTAAAAAAAACTAGATTTATTATTTATCATGTCCTCAAGACCTCTGGATAAATGTTAAATCTACTCGCTTTTTCTATCTATCATGTTCCTTCTACCTCTGTATAGATATTAATCTACTTTTCTCTGAGTTCTTACATGCTGTCATATCCATATTACCTCTGATAGTATTACATATTCTAAAACAGAAAGTAAGATTTGATTATCTATCATGTCCATATTACCTCTGAATAGATACAAACTATTAAGTTTAAAAGACTTGTCATGTTCATATAACCGCTGATAAGTATTTTTCGCCTCATACCTATGGGGGTCACAAAATAAATATTTCATTCATTCCTTGTGAAAACATTACAAAAATGAATGAGATAAAAGATGACAAGGAGTTCTTCTAAGGTGGAGTAGAAACATCTTGAAGCAACTTCTGTAGTTCTGCCAGTCGCTTGTCATGAGAACTCACAACCTTTTTAGTAGCCTCAGCACGTCGAGCTTCAGGGGTACAAATACGGGAAAGTCCAGCGAAACTGATTATCAGATGATCCTTGGCTTCATCAAGGGTTCTGATAGTTGATTCAGTCCCGAAGGCTTGTTCTTCTAAAATGGAGCTCTGAGTGAGGTGCAGATTTCGAGCATCAATCATCTTTTCTCTTTCAGCCTTCAAGCGAGCTAATTCAATTTCAACTTCACAGATCTTATCATTTTTATTCTGAATATCTATGTTCAAAGCATCGTAAGCTACTCTGTGACCATGCAGTGCGGGCTTTATTCCAGCCAAAAAAGCTTTCTCTTTGGCAACTTTCAGACTATGTTCATGAAGAGCTTCATTATATGTAGTTTCCCGAGCAAGATAATCAGCCCTTAAGGCGTCATATTCCTCCTGGATGAAACTTTCAACAGTCTCCCTTGATAGCTTGAGGTATTCATTGATTGGCTGTTCAAGGTCCTCTACAATTTTCTCCAATACTGCAGCTCTCCCAGCATCATCGAACATAGCAACATTCTTAATGGTCAGAGCCATCGCTGCCTTCAAAATCTTGTAACTGAGGCCCTTATTCAGGACCATTTTTATTAGGATTGCTAGAGTTTTGTAAAAGGTCTCAGTATGAATCTCAACTAAGAGATTCATCTCTATGCTGGAGCTTGGTGTGGCAGCAATGTCTAGTAGATCTCTTCTTTGGAGACCAGAAACAGATGTTGTTGGTATGACAGCCGGTTGAGACGAAGACGTTGCTGTTACTGCTGTCATGGTTAATTGATCCCTAGGAACTTCAGGGATTATATCTCCAACACCAACAGATATCATTGGTGTAACAACAGGCTGAGATAGAATTGTTGTTGTGACTGCTGCCACAGCCAATTGATTCCCAAGAGCTTCGGGAGCAATGTCTTCAATATTTGTTACTCCAGCCATTTCTGGAGTTCTGATGGCGGTAATATCGGTGGATGTGGTGACAATTGCGGGAGCCGGTTCAGGTTCTGGCATTGGCTCGTCAGAAGCTGGTACTGAATCAATAGCGACAATAGAAGATGTCATTATAGCTTCCCCAGTTTCAGTTGGTAATTCAAGAATGCTTTCAGCATTTTCTTCAATAGTTTGCTCCACAGGATTTTCCATCGTTTCAATTGCAGTAAAACTTTCTACAGCTGCTTCTTTATTCAAATCTGGTTCTCCTCCAGCAGCTCTATCATCACCTACAGTGAGGCCTATTGTGGTCTCTTCTTTGTGCTGGTCTTCAGCAGGAGAGGACATTTCAGGTTGTGCTGGTTGCACCTCTAACGATGGAGGATATTCTTCTTGAAACTCCATCTCGGGTTGTTGAACTCCCTCCTCATTAGCATCTTCTTCTTTTGAAGAAGAAGTTTCATCCTCAGATTCCTTATTTTCTTCATAAATATCTTCTTCTTGAGGAGGAGGATCCATAGGCTTTGGCGCAATGATGACATCTACAAAATGAACAAAATAAGTTAATATACAAAATCATGGTACATAATTCCATATAGGTTTTGTATGATACCTGGAATATGTGCGTTATGTTCAAGATATGAATCGTAATCGCCATCCCAATCATCATCATCAAAGTCGAGAGCCGGCTCATCTGATGGAATACGGTCTCGATCAACAGTAGATACAGCAGTAGCACCCCCTGTGACTTGTGCCTTGGTTGGCAAAGATAAATGGAGTGAGGTGCTAAGACGTCCAGGGGACAAAAGTGTTACAGCTTCTGATCTAACTACTGGTGGAGGGGCTGAAGATCCTTCTCCTGGATGAACTGAAGAAGAACCGACAAGATGATCCCCTATAATCAAAGTGCCATCTTCTGGAGTAAGGGCTCTCGGTTTGGAAGGCCCTCTTGTAGTGGACTTCTTCTTCTTTTCTGGAGTTTTCTCTGGAAATGTGACGGCTGCACTTTGTTTTCTTTTTCGGCCTTTGCCAATGATGATAGGTTCTGCAGCTGGTTCCCCAACTCCTGTTGGAATAACTTCTAAATATGGATCTGGAATGCCAGTATCGTCGGGGATGTCTACTGGTACCCTGACCTGATCCTCAATATCTCTTTCTTTAGGCCACCTCAGACTATCCCTCATATTGTAGCCGTGGGCAAAAGAACGAATTGAAGCATAAAAGTGAGCATACGTATGAAGTATACGTAGCTCTGTAGTACTAGTGGCGGTTGAGACTCTAAACTTGGCACCAGTACGAGCAGCATTGAAATATCTCCAACCCCTAGCACCGTCGAGTAATTTTTCATAATGACGAAAGTTAGTAGAGGGGTTACCAACATGAAGTTGGTCATATACAAATTGGCGAGAGAACCTACTGGGTAGATATGGTTCAAATGCACAATTATCTTCATTTCTATACATCAAGTGAGAAGGTCTGATGCACTGAAGCCATCTAAAAACTGATGATGGCAATACCGTTCTTCCTTCGACTTCATCTTCAAACTGAATGCCAAAGCAATCTGCTGGAACTTGTGGCCGAGTGCAGAAGAAGTTCCAACCATAAGAATAATTCAGAACTGCCAGGGTATCCGCCACAGTCGTAGCGGTCCATGTGGCTTTACTGAATTTTTGGAGGAAAACCTCCGCATCATCACCCGGGCCTGGTGGCAACAATCTGCAGTTGTGATGCAACAGCCAACCCATCGGATAAGTGTAGGGCATTTCTACCCTGGGGAAAATATTCCGATGAGGAGCATTGTTGATTAACTCCTCACCGAAGGTTCTTAAACCTGCATTTATTCGACACACCATGGCTGATAGCAGGTTAATCCTGACTTTAAAAACCAAACGCACTGCTGGCCATAGTACGCTACGATGGATTCTGTCAACAGTACCAATACCCGGCACAACCCATCTTCTCAGCCATAAAGAAAGAAAGCTTGCCAGCAAAGCTCTCCTAAAGATTTTCTTACTACCATATCTAAGGAAGCTCAAGGCTTCAGTTTCGGCAGGGAATTTCCCAGTCTTTGTAGACAGATATTTATTAGGGAATTTGTAGGCAATCATCATATCTCTAATTTTGTTAGAAGGGATTGTCGAATCTATGTTGATTGCCGGAGCTTTGTTTTTCTGAAACCTTTCTTTGTCTTCCTTGGATATCTTATCCTTATGGAAAAAGAGATAAGTCGTCCACTTGTTGATGTATGCCAAATGAGATGTACTTTCATGCATTGTGGTATAAACCATGTAGTGACACATCAATTCCTCATATACCTCAATCAACTGAGGATTAGTCTCTCTGATTTCAGCCAGTTCTCTGTTGGAAGGAACGTATTCCTCATATGGGGCTTCCCCCATCGGCAGCTTCGAGATAAACTGCATCTCATGAAGAGCAAGGCCCATTTCGCCTTTCGGGGTGACAAAAGTTCCAGTCGAACTCATGTATATTTCCATCAAGGCCAGAAATAGGTTTCCGTTCGAAGGAATACCCTGACTAGTGGAAGCTATCGCCTCATACAAACCAATGTCTTTCAGCTCTGCTTCAAAGTTCTTCATCATCCAAATACTTATCTGGATCCAGTTTTGATTGAATGGAGTCAACCATCCCGGCAGCCTGGGGTTCGTCTGAGGATACAATACAGCAGCCCTCATAAATTCGTTGACGAACATCGGAGTTTGTACTGGTTGAATTAAACCCGAGTCTTCACTGGGATTAGCTCCTGGCATGAGGCCAAAAATAGGTGTGACACCACCATTGGGAACACTAGCAAAATACCCCATGTCATTAGCATGCTCCCTTTTGAAAACAATTCTACCTGGTCTTCCATAACTATTAGGAGTCAAATTCCATAGCATTTGTCGATGGTGGGTAGCATGGAAAAATGCTGACAAAGGATAATCTCTGTCCATATCTGGGAGATACATGGCTCTATCCCCAAATTTGAATACCCAAGACTCCTTCTTGGGGTGTGTCTGGGATTTACAGTCAATTGCGTCCCCAAACAAGAAGGCCGGTTTTGCAAATTGTTGTGCATCTAGTGAAGTCAACAAATCTCCATTCATCATGGATAGCAACATCCAATCCCCTTGAGCTGCTACCAGTTGTGTCCTCTCTACTGGGTATTCAGGGTTCGATTGAGGAAATTGGACATGAGATAAATCTTCCAGATAGTTCGAACCCACCATGCCAACTGACGAGCCAAAGACTTCTGCAAGAGGGTGAATTTGCAAGTCCACTGCAAAAAGAAAAGAAAATCAAGTTAGAGAAAGTCTAATTTGATGTCATTTATGCAGATAAATGGATCTGAAAAGTAAAATTTTTTTCTAAAAAAGTCTTTTGTTTTTATACAAAGTCTTTTTTTTTTCCTTTTTTGGAAATTTACGCTGGCACATTAGATGTGGACGTATTTCAGTTTTTACGCTAACACATTAGATGTGGGCGTATTTCAGTTTTACGCTGACACGTATAAACGTGGGCGTATTTTTTGAGCTTTACGCTAACACGTATAACGTGGGCGTATTTTGTTTACCTCAGTTTCTACGCTAACACGTATAACGTGGGCGTGAAACAAAAGACCTTTTTCTTCTCCGATAAAGTTCTACGGCAATAAGGGAGTACTTTACCCCTCATAGGCGGAGCTACGGCTGGGTTGGGTTGTCGGTGTGGTGTTGATGATCGAACGGGAGTTTTCACATGTTCTGCCGATGACGAATCAATGGCTTTCTTCCCTTTACTACTGCCGACGGCGGACCTCTTGGGGGCCATCGAATGGAATGCAAGAGGAAGAAGAGAGTTCAAGAAGGATCGGGATTACAGGAGCAAGGAAACAAAGTAAAGTTCTTTCTCTCCCCGAAAAACCCTATTTATAGGGAATTTTCAAATCGGTTCAAATTCCAGATTTTACGCCGACTGTTGGATATCTCCACTTCTACACGGATGACTGTTGAGTATCCCAAATTTTACGCTGACTGGTCAAATCTCAACTTTTACGCTTCTGTTCAAAGTGTTTCAAATTTTGGAGATATTTGAAAACTTTGAAGGGGGTCTTGTAGGAGCGTAAAAGTGCTTCATAAGAATGAGTCAAAGATAAGGATCATTCCATTCAAATCGATCCACTTTACGCCAAAGAGCGGCTAATCACTTTACGCCCGAAACAGGCTAATCACTTTACGCCCGGGTCAAAGCTAATGATTTTACGCCCAAGACAGGCTAGCCACTTTTACGCTGGACAAAGCTGTCAAGTCTTACATTTAATGTAAAGTCTGACATGAAGATTTAATGATGGCATATATCACAGAAATCAAAGGGATTTGTTTTACACAGAGGCCCATTTGTCGTTTAGTATGTGGACTGAGCCACTTTACGCTCATAATATGGCTTCTTTTACGCACGGAGACTATACGAGTTTTTACGCTCAACGGTTGACGTGTGCGTAAGGTTTATTTGGGCTAGTTTTACGCTCAAGGTTATTTAACAACCACTTTTCGCGGAAAGTCTACATCAGGGCTATTGTACGCCTAGTCTGCTACTTTACGCTCAGGGTATATTTGGGTTGTCTTACGCCCTATTCCAATTCAGAACGTGGTTTGCCTACATGGCTTTCATGCCACACATCTCGAAGAACGTGTGTACGTGCATCCTATTCTTATTAAAATGATGGGACACATGTCAACGTATGCTGAGGATGACTTTGATCATGGGTGGCAGTTGTCAGCGTAAAGACAGAACTTTTGCTGAATTTTTACGCACAAGAAACCAAGTCTATAAATAGACTAATTTTTCTCATATAGACAGACAGAGAGAAATGAGAGAATACATAGAGATCAGAGCCCAGAGACTTTGATTTTTCGGAGCATTCTTCTTCAACTTTTCCTCCAGAACAGAGTGAAGCAAAGCAGGAAAGCATTCGGCCTCGCCATCAGTGCCCAAGTGCGTCGATACCTTTCTGGTGACTTAGTTCTTCCAATTGTTCATCTTTTAGCAGTGATCTTCATCATCATCGTATGGTCCAAGGAACAAAGTGATCATTTACAGATCAGACTTCTATAGCAATACTTCCCAGAATCAAATTTGTACTTCTTGTACTTTTTCTCGTTTTATTTTTAAAATCCGAACTTCCAGGCATTTTGTTAAGTGAAACAGAAGTAGCTCAAAAATTGACAATCTTGTCGGGGTATTAGCTAGCTGAGCCAGTATATCAAAGTTATATGGCTTCTCGAGTCCTAAAGTTGGAGTCTTGTTCAATACTTTATCAAAACGGACAGGCTATTTTCCTTTGTCGGCTGTCGTCGGTTTGGGAATAGTTGGTTCTACTGGAGGTGATGAAGCTGATGTAACATTGACAGCCGGAGAAGATGATACTTGAGGAGCCTCCAGAGCTGGAGTAGAGTTTTCTTAACCTTCTGAATAGTCTCTTAGGTAAGGTTTCCCAGACCTGGTACCAGTTAAGGCTTCTTCTTCGGATACAGGTTCGAAGGACACCATATTACAACGCTTTGTCTGGATCTTATTTCTGGAAGGTTTCTTTTGGCAAGATGAAGAGTTTGTCCTCCGACTGATGAGTTGGTACGAAAGTGGTTCCTTATCTTTCAGGCCTTTTCTGTTGATATGTATATCCTCGTTCTCTGCCTTAGTCACTCAGACGTCCCAGTTTGCTGCTTTTTTCTGGCAGATTGACAACTAAGGCTTGACCCCGTACAAAGTCTATTTCCTCTTCTTCACCTTTGACTTTACCTACTTTTTTGCTTGTCGAAGACCCCACCTCATCTGTCCTTGACTAGAGTATACAATGTTCCTTGTCTTTCCTATCCTAAAAGTTTGAGTTGGTTGTTGACTCTAGCTGTTTAGATTTCTCAGTCTAAGTGCCATGTCACGGATCAGTTCACCGGTAAGCAAGTTGGAAAGGGCCAAAAAGACTGGGACTTTTCGGGCTAGACTACTGTCATGCTACTCTTCTCTTGTTGCGGCTTTCTCCATCTCTCCCTTGGACCTTTCTCTGCTATTCAGCTAAGGAAAGGAAAGTATATATAATAAGGTTAGTGAAAGGTTATACAAGACAAGTGAAATACAAGGCGCCCGAAGGAAGCAAAAGGCATATCTTTCATTTCCTTAGCTCGGCAATTACTTCTCTTCCTGAATACGCATCAGAAGTTTCTTTCATAACCTAGCTTGGCCCTTCCTTTTGCCTGGCATCGCATCTCGCATATTAAGTTCCTCTACCGATAGCGTAATATAGCCCAAGGGAGGATTTCCGAAAGTTGGATCGCTCCGATCTCACTCACCTGTGAAAATGCGTTTAAGCTAAAAGCACCAGTTTTCTCCAACCTCTAATCCTGCTAACTCTAACGACAGACAAAGGCCAGTCCACAAGAGAACCCCGAAACTCTGCCTCACTGAAGAGGACTTAAACACAACAACAGAAGTAAGAAAAACAAACAGAATCAAAGTCAATAGCATGAAAATAAAATAAGTACAAGTTACCGTGGTACCAAAGTGACAGGGGATTCTCCCGGATTACTCCGATCTCGCTTCGGGTTCACCACTATAAGGGCTAGTCTCTTTCATTTTCTTACTTAAACCGCATACTTGAAGTATAGATTGAAGCCCCTTGACTAGTAAGGGACTACGAGCAACTCGCACTAGCCGTAACAGCAACAGGAGTTTGATTCCTCATCCGCTTCCTAGTCAGAAAAGAAGGCGAGCAGAGTGAGGTCAAGCCAGGAAGAGCAACCCGAGAAGAACGGAAAGAGCAACGAAGGATTGAAAGAATTCCTTTCCTACTACTACTAATAATAATAAAGGGGGTATGCTTTAAGAAGTTATTGTCTATCAAATAAAAGAAAGTCAATAGTTGCAGGATATTTTTTTGGCTCCGTTGCGTTGACTGCTCTCTGATCTCAGTTTTTCGTCATATGTATATCCTCGGCATCTGCTATTGTCTCCCCTGCCATTCCAACTCCGCCTCCGACTGATGAGTTGGTGCGAAAGTGGTTCCTTATCTTTCAGGCCTTTTCTGTTGATATGTATATCCTCGTCCTCTGCCTTAGTCGCTCAGACATCCCAGTCTGCTACTTTTTCCTTGCAGATTGACAACTAAGGCTTGACCCCGTACAAAGTCTATTTCCTCTTCTTCACCTTTAACTTTACCTAACTCCTTCCCCCCTAAAAAACAAACTGTACGTGGGAGTTTCCCTTCATACGGCTCGAATCATTCTCAGATGCCCCGAGAGGCATCCTTTCCTTAATTCGGGGGTGGTTCACGCGCGCGCAAACGAGCACCGAAAGAGGGATACTAATAAGCTGACAGCTCGGGCATGGCTTCAATAGCGAATTTCTTTCAACAAAGATTAGAATCAGGAAAGACAATTTACGAGATCGCTACGCCCTTCAGTGCCTTCACTTGTTAACAGACCCATTTTCTTGATTGCTTCTCTGCCCCAGCTCTAACAAATTTCTTTTTTCATAGAAAAAGGGCGGCCAGCGGTCTCGGTCGTCTTGTTTGGACATTTGACCCTCTGACGTTTCCTTTCCCTCGATTCTGAAGCTGTTCTCGTTCTCGTCTCTTTGTTCATCGTAGTTGTAGTATGTATTCCTAAATACTCGAGGGAGTATGGTGGCACAGCTTAGGCGGACCTAGCATTTCAAGTTCTTAGGCGGGGACATGATTCGAACGATGATAAAATTTGTACCCGAGAGGGATATTGCGGAGGTTTCGTCGCCAAATCTGTACCTGAGAGGGATATTGCGGATATCTCCCCGACCGCTGAAAGCCGAATGAGGTCCGAGGTGGGTTCTCGGATCCGTAGCATGTCGACTCCTGACTTTCAGCTTTGTCAGTTAAATGGAGTTACGCCATTTAGGTAAACACCATATCTCTCTCTCTGTTGGTTATGTACAGGCACCCTGCTCTGCCTGCCTCTGAAAAAGAATCATTCCTGGTTCCAATTCAAAACTAACCTTGATGCTGTTCTAAGCGGATCTGGCTTGAAGTAATGAGAGGCAGAAGTCAAGCAATTCCAGGGGTTTAGTTTACCAATGCAACTCTATAGGCCTTGCTTACTAATCTAACAGAATTCCCGAGGGCTGGCCAAGAGACAACATTAGGAATGGGAGATTAGACCTCAGGGCCGTAGCATCACTCCTTACTCCTTAACAACCTTAGCATCACAGCAAAGCCTGAACGGTTCCGGATCGAAGAGATTCACCCGTAGTGAATAAGGAGGCAAAGCCAGAGGCAAGGCTATAGGCGCCTCTATCTGTCTGGACATTACAATTAGAATTCCTAACCCCAAAATACATAAACTCTCACTCTCTGATGTTGAAGATCCCAGATTTATCCAGAGCCGAAACTGCTCAGAGCATTCCATTCGGCGTAAGCATCTGGATAATCTGGAATGCGACATGGCATACCCGAAAGCCCTAAGAAATGCATGGGAAAGAGGGCCAGATTAATCCCAAAAGAAGTGATCCAAAAATGGATTTGACCTAAAGTTTTCGGCCGGCGATGGCAATGAGGCGCCCGAAGGCACCCGAAGGAAGGCCCCTTGCTTTACAGCAATTGTGATGAACTGACTAAATGACCTTATTCCCCCTAAACACTAGCTAATCTAATAGTTCCTTCTTCACTTAATAAGAATAAGAACGAACGCCGCCGCGAGCCGGGCCTGGCCTCGATTCAGAAAGATGAAGGGACAGAGGTGACTAATTCCCCATCTCATTTGGGGCGGAAAACGAATCGACATCTCGATGTGATACAACCCTTTCTATTTTTCATTGGGAAAGAACGGCGAAGTCCATCCGAACCGTCCAATAAAGAAATAAAAGAAGCGGGAGCCTTAGATTAGATTTTGCATTAAAACTCGGGCGCTCAACCAGGCCATCAAGAACAAGTATGAACTTTGATTGAAGACTTGTTTGACTGAGCGCTTCATACTTCTCGAAGTTGGATCTACGGTCGGGCTACTACCAGGTGCGTATCGCAGAAGGAGACGAGCAAAAGACGACCAATATTACAAGCAAGGCACTGTCAAGCCTTTGAAGAAAAAGAAAAAATATATAACGGAATGCACTTCTGATTGATATGAACCAATCCCCTTATAGAAGAACAAGTTCGATCTGCTTGAATCGATCTAAGCACCAACCCAATCTCGATGAGAATCAGTACACATAACTCGATCAATCCACGAAAGTGTAGCACTTCTCCACCCTCTGCTAGGTGAAATCCAATCCCTTCGCCTCGCCATGCCACTAGATCCATAATGACCGACGAGTCGGAACATGTACATAACTACGCTTCGTACCGGGCCAGGAATTACAAGAATTGTGAAAGGGAAAGAAAGTTCAAAAATAGTTGGATTTGCAGGAGGGATTCTATCGCCTGAAACAAAGGTGTACATACATAAAAAGAGGCTGGTTATGTTGGCCCCTTCCATCTATATTGACCGGGAAGAGGGGGGAGGCTCTTGCGGAAGCCCTACCCACCCTTCTTTATTTTGAGGGATCCCTCATATTGATGATTCCAGGCTTCCCGGACTCGTAACAGACGACTAGGAACAAGAAGATGATAAGTAGTCTCTGTCCAGGTCCTTCTCCTTCCGCTGAGACGACCCTCTTTTTTGGTTTTGTTCGTTCACCGAGAAGAACGGAAAGTGCAGCGAAGGATTGAAAGAATTCCTTTCCTACTACTACTAATAATAATAAATAGGGTATGCTTTGAGAAGTTATTGGCTATGAAATAAAAGATTGTCAATAGTTACAGGATGTTTTTTGGCTCCGTTGCATTGACTGCTCTCTGATCTCGGTTTTCGATCAATGGAAGCGCTTTCTTTTTTACATTTACAAAGGTTGGAAAATCAAGATCAAGCTCAAGTGCGATTCCGACAGAGGAAAAGGGCGCAGCAAGGTGGAGTCTGGTCACTAAACAAAAGAAGGTCAAGCAAAAAGGCGCCAACCAAGTCTCCTTTGAAACTTCGGAGTCAGGAATGATTTTTCCAAGGAAGGCAGATTTTTTTCGTTCCGCAGCATGAACAGGGTCCAGCCCTTTTGGTACAGAAGATCGATGTGCCATCTTTCTAACCACATTCATTTTTGGCTGGTACAACCACTCTATTGTCCACTTCTAATAAACGTGATTGACCCAATCCTGGATCATCTTCTGGAATCGTATAACTGTCAAAAGTGAGTGACTGTTCATCAGAACTGTTATAGTCCGAATACTCATAAGGTTGGGTTTCGTAACGTATTTTTTCATAAAGAAACAGATTTCATCACCTTGGACGAATTGTATTACTTTCTTCTATAATCTAACCAATGTAGGTCTTGCGCTAGTATGATAGGCCCATGTTCTACTCTTGCTGATTTGGGAGATGGTTTTCCATTCTGTTGTGTAATGGAAATAGCGAGACTTCTTTCTTTGTCTTGTTCCTATTTGAATGAAATGGGCTCGGCATCTTATCATAGTACGAAAATGGGGGTGGTTGTTCGAGATCTAAAAGAGAAGGTCCCTTCTCTTTTTTTTTCATTATCAAATGAATAGTCTCTTCCCTTTCCTTTAGAACTAGACTTTCGTAATTCCTCACTAGAGTTCGCCTTGCTCTTTCCTTTCTTCGTTCATCCTCATCCACGAATCGCTTCTTTAAATATGCTTCTGGTCCAAGGAAGTAGGATTTTGTTGCCTACTTTCCAATTGAACCACCTCCACCTCTGAGACCTCCGCTTGGCCTATTGAACTGCTAGAGTGGGCTCTTTACCCAGCGGCTGGACTCACTTTCTCAGTGGAGTTATAATTTTCCCTGAATTTTGCAGCCTGTGACCGAAAATCTATTTTTTCCTATTTTCAACAGAAAAGAGAAGTTTTTAAGCTTTGTCTATTTTGAGATACAATCGAGTAGAATAATCTAAACTAGATCCAATAAAAATAAGAATTCATTTTTTTTAGAATAAGTACGACCGGCGGGATTCAAGATAAAAAACATTCGTAGTAGAATATGGATTATGTATAATATTTTTATCCATTTTGGATTGGATCAAATTAGGGGGCAACATAAGCAAAAAGATGCAGAAAATATGGGAAGAAAGGATCGAGGTAATCCTTTCCTCTTACGCAAACTATATTCGTCTTGTATGCGGTGATTTACAATCTTCAGTGGATGGTTGGGAAGCTCACCAGAAAAAGTGGGAGAAATTCATGTCAAAGGTCGGAAGTAAAGGTGGTCAAAATAATTACAGTGTGCACTATTAAGTTAAGAATGAAGCATAAAATAAAGGCATACATAAATGGTAAAGCATCCCCCTATAAGCAAATTCCATCGGACTTTTTCTCTGTACCGGAAGTGAATTGCCTACCTTCCCAACTGAGTCTTTCCAGCCCGGAATAGAAATTCCCGGATAACCTACTCATTAATATAATAGGAAGACCACTCACTATGTGACCTATTCCAATCCTCGTCAGCACTATCATCATCCTCGCTACTCTCATCGATGCTACGTGCCTCGCTAACGCGCCTCGTCGTCACTGACGAGGATTGGAGTGGGGAGAGCAACTTGAATGAAAGGTCAAGTCAAAGAAGAAATCTACTAACTAATCGGTGATCATCAGAACAGTCTTTGATTCAGACTGGATATCGAACATAGTCCTGGTTCAACATATCAATTTCTTGGTCAACAACCAACGCTACGCGCCTATAAGAAATATATAGCACATATTTTTCTGTGCGGAGAAAAAAGAAAAATACCCAATCAACCTCATTCCTCCGTCTAATAATTGTATTAATAAACTGAAAATTGCCGGTTACAATTTCCACTTCCACAAGGTCATGTCGCCAGAATAGCCAAATACCACCAGCAAAGCCTTGAGTCTCTACAACCTCAACATTAGAAAACAAGGTATGCTGCAAAATTTCAGTAGCACAAAGACCATTACATCTAGTCTCCATTAACACCAACATATACGGCTTATGAGTTCTCAATAATTCTTTGAGGGTTCGCAAGAATTTCTTACTAGCAGCCCCCCTACAATTCCACATAAGTACTTTCATTAAAAAAAGAGTAGTTGAATTACTCAAAATGAGCGATTAACATACCTGGGATGGTTCCATTCGAACATCCCCTGCTTCTTCCAAGACATCAATTGATGCATTATCTGTATTTGCAATGGTACTTTCACTTGTAGTAACTCCAACCCGTTCAACTCCATTGTCCTGCGAAACAAGAGCTCGATCTCGTCGATCCGGTGGTCTGGGGTTGCTAGTTGTAGTGGTGTTCCATTGGCCCCAAGAACAACTCCGCTGCCAGGTGATACCGTAGGTAGTGATTCTTGACCACGAGAAGTTGAATCATTACTTGGTCCCTTCCACGTATACTAATGTCAGGTATATCCATCCGATTTATTGCTTGCTCTTTTCTTCTCATCAATTCTTCTATGGGGAACCTAGCCGGTCACTTGATTCTCTTTGTTTTTCATTCTCATTTTGTTAATGAGATCCTGGAAGCTTTAAGATCTTGATTTCGTCTTTTAGGTCAATCAAATACATTCCAGTATGTTAATAAAAGGGGGAGCCCGTGTGAAGTAAGAATGGCATGGTAGTTCTTCGGGAGGTTGAAAGAATAGCTTTCTTAAGAGTAGAGCAGCGGGATCTGTCATCCATCAGTTGTCAAGAATCAAATCAAATAGGGTATCTAAAAACTAGGAATGGAACCCCCATATAAGGTCGGGCCTCCCTCTCCTTGACAGTCGAGTGTCTAAAGACCCTCTCACTTCAGCAAACGTCATACCTGATACCATTTTCTCTCTCTTGTAGGGCCATTCCAGCCTATCCCGATAGAGTTTTTCATTTAATATCATCTTTTTTGAGAAATTTCATTGATAAATGACATTGAGCACCTTTCGCGGTTAGACCATAGTGTACATGGTGACATAAAAAGCTTTTCTTTTGCGGCTAGACTCCTTTCGTATACTCTCATTAGCCGACTCGCTAAACATAAATCAAACTCAAGCAACATTCCACATTTCGATCAGAGAGAGCCTAGCAAGCGCCCCAGTCACTTGTCCTAGCGCCCTTCCACCAAGCTTTAGGGTGACGCCTGCCCAGCTGCTTCCAGCTTCATATACTTAGAAATCCTCTGTAATGGAAATCAAAGCGAACCTCTTTGCTTCCTCTTCTATGCACTGCCTTTTTTCAGTTGCTCGACGAGAAGTCTTTAGCGGAAGGCTCAGAAATAACTCATTTACTTCCTCAAACCCCGGCCCCGGATTCATTTCAACCAGATTCAACCGACAGGTGATTCTAATTTCGGAGGTCTTTCATCATTCAAAACTTGATCGAAGAACCAATATTTATTGAAGAAGCAATAGAGTCGATTACAAAAAGTACTAGTTTGAAAGGCTCGTTGGAATTGATCCGCTACGGGATTTACATTATACGCTAGAGAAGCACCTGAAGTACACAGAATAGGTATTAGTTTTGTAATAGTTGGAGCAGCAAACTCGGATTCGGCAAGAATCTCAGGGTTTGAGGAACTAAATGAGTTATTTCTGAGCCTTCCGCTAAAGACTTCTCGTCGAGCAACTGAAAAAAGGCAGTGCATAGAAGAGGAAGCAAAGTGTTTCGCTTTGATTTCCATTACAGAGGATTTCTAAGTATATGAAGCTGGATGAGAAAGAAGCCAATAGGGCACCTAATGTTAAGTTAATACCGACTGAACGAGTATTCTTCGACTTGTAAGAAAATCAGGACTGCTTTTTACAGCTTTATATTTAAAGCAGTGTGCCTCTTCAAACCTATATGGCGGTGTAAAGAGGCCCCCTGAGCTCTCACCGGTCCTAGTATCCCTCAATCGGTCTGGACGTACCCTCGGATCATCCCTTCATTTCACCGTAGGATTATAATGAATAAGGATGACCGGGCCGATCAGCTTGTTAAGTTTTATCTGTCTTTCTTTAGTCTATACCGTTTAGTAAGGTTAGCTAAGTAAGAAGGTAGATAATCATACTTTTACAAGCTTATCCTGTTGCTTATACGTCGTTTGAAAGCTGCTCCAAGGATCCAACGAATAGCTAAGGTTTGTTGATGATCCCTGGCTACAATCCCAGGGATCTCATAAATAGTACTTGTGATTCTGACTTTTTGCATTTCGCATATGGGCTTTATATTATCCACGACGTCAACCATAAGTTTGATTACATCACCTTCAGTGAAATACGAGCTGGAAGGCAGCCCTCATCGCTCACGCTGGATGTTTTCGAGCTAGATTACAAAACCAGGGGATCTTTCTCAAATCAAGACTCTGGGCAGGAAACCCATAGTTTGTTTGGGTTCGATAAATCCCTTATTGGATCCAGTTTAAGACCCGATCAGAGGAACTAATTGAACGTGTCCGCAGTCCTACCTTTCCAGGCTCTCCTTACAAGCTAGCCCGTATACCATGTCGGGTATTACAATGTGAGGATTTATCGTGACCCATCATTCCTGTCAGAGTTCGATCGAAGCGAGCAAGAGATATAGGAATCATCACTCATAGATGTGAATTGAGAAAGCAAGCCCGAATTCTTTTTCATTAGGCTCTATAGTTTGGTCCCTGTCCCTGGTAAGGTCTGATTGTTATTCGCAAGTGTTATTTTGACCGCGGGAAGGTTAACTTTGCAAAAGTTCTTATGACCTTCCCCCGGAATGTGAGCAAATATATCATGTCGATTGCTCAATCGTACTTTGGCTATCTTACGTAGAGATGAATTTGGTTTTTTTCGGTGTTCTCGTCGTAACACGCGGGAATACTCCTTGCTTCTGGGGACATTGATCCGGAGCTCGAGTACGGCCCATGCACCATTTTTCTTCTCTACCATGACGAATTTCCGCTCGAGAATGAATGTTGGAAACTCTTTGATGACATCTTCCTTTGAGTGCACGATTCCTTAGCTGTGCCTGTTTTGTACTGAGCTCTTTGATGGCCTTTCTTTATCCGTTCACGCTAAAAAAGGTAGTGAGTGGAGTTAGGCACAAAGCGATCCTCAGCAGCCGAAGCCTTATCCCACAGGGAGACTGCAAAAAGCTCCCAAAGAAATCGGTGGAAGGGAGTTTGATTAGCTCCCGATACGCTGAGTTGAAGATCTGGTGGTGTTACCCGAAGACTTAAATGAATAGCCATCGCTGTTAAGAACAACCGAGATCCAATGAGAATTTTCGCATAGCTTCTTGTCTTTGACATAAAGAAAGAAGGTTGTAATAATGAAACAGACATGTGAGAATTTTGTCCTTGCCTTGCTAGTTCCACAAGAAAGACATAGATGTATATGTCGTGCGTTGTGTGATTCCACTGTGTTTTTTGCACTTGACTGGGTGGACAGTTGACCGGAAGAGAAATTTGATTCGCCCGGCCAGCAGGCGGGCGGCGTGCTTATCTTGTGTGACAATACTACAGAGCGAGTAGCTCTTCTAGTCGGGCTTCCGAGTGTTTCATAATTACTGTATGCGCCGCTATTCTGCTGTAACATGTGCGGCGCTCCTCTACACACGATCTATGCTCCCCTTCCTTATTTTCAAGTTCCACTCCTTTCGTCTATCCTTGATTTTCTTTGCTCGCCGCATGCGCCTTTGATCCATATTGTTTGCAAAAACAAAAGTATGAACTTTATTGATTGTGAGACTCGTCTCACAGTATCGGTATTTATATACGGATACGTATTTTGTAGCGTATTTCGTATTTTCTTGGTTTTCGTAATGTTTTGAAATTTTCCTAAACTTATAGATTTTCTTCTTGGCCGGCATACCGCCAGTATACCGGAGTATACCGACGGCATACCGTCCAGACAGATTTTCCACATTTTAGATATTTTCGATTTCAGATATTTTTATGAATAGTATTTCCGATATTTTCGTGAATAGTGTTTTAGATATTTTGATGAATAGTATTTAGATATTTTCGTGAATAGTGTAGATGCACCCTATTACCCATTGGATATTTGGTTTTGTTTGGATGGTTAGGATTGACTTAGATTTTGACATGGATCACGATCCGACGGCTAAGATTAATTCCCCCTTCTATATATACCATTTCACTTTCTCTCTCCTCTCTCTTTTCATTCTCTTCACTCTCTCTTCATTTCTTCTTCCCTTCTCTCCCTTGGAGCTTGCCAAGAGCTTGGCCTTGAGGCCTTGGGTGTGGTATCTAACCCCCCTAGGAGGAGGAGTAGAAGATTAGGCTTGGAGCTTAACCTAGGCAAGTACATCTTGCTAAATCTATGAACCAAATTGTTTTGTTGTCATTTTTGTTTTCCTTGGTATTAAATGCTTAGAATTTTCCCAAACTCATTTTGTTAAATATGTTTTCCCTATGATTCTCGTCTATATGCATGTTTCTAAAATTTGTTTAAGCAAGGTTTTGATTTTCTGTTAAAACCCAATATGGACTTAGTAGAAAACTTGGTGTCAAGAGTGATACTAGTGTTACCATCATGGATCTTGGTAACATATACATATATGAGGCCCTCACATAGTTTGTATATCATAGATTTTGAGTTTGGTGGCAATCGGAACCCGTTTCGGTGTCCCGAGAACCTCTGTTTGGGAGTATTTTGAGATATTGATCTATCAAATATTTTGATTTGTGAAAACTAATACTTCCATGTTGTAGGAAATTCAATTCTATGCAATTTTGACTTTTGAAAGTTCGAATTTCGATTTAAAACGAAGTTTTTATGGCCGAACAAGTTTTGAGTTCAAAAAAAATCAACTTTCTGTGACGGTTCGGAAAATCCGTCGGAAATCCGCGGAAATCCGTCGGAAAATCCGAACTTGCACCACAAAACTTGCTGTTTCAATCCGGAAAATCCGCCGGAAATCCGCAGTAATCCGCCGGATAATCCGGTTAGGCTATTTTTGTCTGTTTTTGCCCGTTTTTGTCCGTTTTTGATATTTTCTTCAATTGTAATGATTTCTTAACATGATTAGATGATCTTGCATAGTTAGAGAATGATTGTACACCCTATATACACTTGACACTAGCACATGTTCAATCTTTTTCTATGAAATGTACTTAGCTTTAATTATTGTTTCCCACATGCCATGATATGTCTTTGATAGATTCTTTCTTACAAGCTATGATAATTGTTACATGTCTTCCTTGCTTACATGATAGTGGCCCGTCGTGGCGCACTCTTCTTACATGTCTTCTTGCTTACATGATAGTGACCCGTCGTGGTGCACTCTAGTACATGTCTTTCTTTGCTTACATGATAGTGGCCTGTCATGGCGCACTCCCTATAGTGGCTCGTCGTAGCGCACTCCTGGCTTCTTGTCTATTATATTTCTTGTTGTGGCTTGTTATGGTGCACATTCTCGTTATTGTCCAGTCTTGCATGTCTCATGTCTAGGATGGATTCTGCGGAATGCCACACCCAGAATCCAAGAAAATGGTAAGGATTATATAACTAGATTGATCATTAGAACATGGGTGGGAAGGATTTCCCAGTTACATGTTGCCTTTGGTCTAGGTCGTTATAACATTTAATTTAAGGGTTTGGAGCTATCCGTCGAGATGAGCACTCTCCCAACTTCCCCGTCGCGTGGGAGCACAAAGTCACACTTGTAATCAAGACCCGGCATGACCAATAGGTGGCAGCAGGCAGGTAACCGGACTTGGGATTCTCAAACTTGCATTTGTTAGTAATTAGGATTGTGACAACCCTAGTTAGCTAATGTATAAAACCGTACTCATTGCTTGGCCGTGACTATTGTATGGAGTCCAGTCCAGTCTAGTTCGTCTAGGCAGTGTCCGGATTTATTTATTTTCAGTACATCCATGTTACTTTTGCCGGTAAATGATTAGATACTAAAGTTCTGTTCAGGAGACGGGTTACAACCCCGGTCCTTGTTTGGTTTACGGGTTGTAACTTGGATTTCGGAATAGTTTCTAAGTTATCTTATCATTTGTCGTTCTATATAGACTTAACATGCTCATATGCTCTAGTTACATGACATGCTCACATGCTCCAGTTACATGACATGCTCACATACACCAGTTACATGACATGCTCACATGCTCCAGTTACATGACATGCTCACATGCTCCAGTTACATGACATGCTCACATACTCCAGTTACATGACATGCTTACATGCTCCAGTTACATGACATGGTCACATGCTCCAGTTACATGATATGCTCACATGCTCCAGTTATAAAATATGCTCACATGTTCTAGTTTCCTTAACATGCTCTACAAGATAAGTTAACAAGTTAACAAGTTTTCTTTAAATGCCTTACATGACAAGTTTCCTTTAAAATGCTCACATGACAGGTTTACAAATGATGTCTTCCTTTACATATCTACAGTTAACTCTATATGACATCTTGTTTGTTTATTGTCTCTCATCGGGATAAGTGTATTGGTAGTGCACAAGTCTCGATTAGCTTTACCTTTATGTCTCTATCTGTTGCTTGTTAGAATTAGATTGGTTTTAGTTCATAAGTTTGGCTTCCTTTGTGGTACTTGCTATTGGGGGTCTGACCCCACTGGTTTTGTTTGGCCAGATCTGATAGAGGAGCCCGGAGCATCTTCCGTACCATCTACTCGACGGTGACTACCAGGAGCACCAGAGTACCTTAGTGGGTTTTCTATTTTATTCTCCCACTAGTTATGTACATTATTCTTTTGTGGCGTTTAGCCTCCGAGCACGTGTTTAGCTCGTATTTTGGACTTGACATTTAGCCTACGGGCCAGAACATGATTTGCGTATTCTAGACTATAGCTAGAGCTTATCATGTATGACTATTACTCTTGCTAGTCTTCACTCTGTATTACTAGCTTCATGATCATTGATATATGATAGTTTGGGACGCTTTACTATTTTATATTCCAGTTGATCTTACTTCTTGTATGTTGTTTTACTGCCTGTGATTGAGATACCTAGGATTGCTTGACCTAGGATCGACTGTTGGCTTGTAGTAGTAACCTCCATCTCTACAGCTTATACGTTATTTCGGAGTACTGGAGTACTTTAGTATACGTAGCTGGCCTGGTCCGTCCCTACTTGCCAGTATTCTGGTTCTGGGGCGTGACATAGGTTTTAGTGGTGGCCCATGCAGGTCTGATTTATCAGATATGTGGGGGTTACTGATGTTTAGATATCTCAGTCACAATTCTTCTTTATTGATATCCTTCGTGTATTCTATATCTCTGATCCATTGACCTGATATCTGCCTTGATCGTTGATCATTCATGTTCTCTCGATTTAATCCTTGTGTCCTTTAACTTTCAAGGGCACTGTTCTAAATCCTTCCGATCATCTTGTTTGGGTTTTGCCGATAGCAGTTAGCAATCTTCTGTTAGGCCAGTTATGGAGGATCAGTCTCAGCATTCAGGGGCAGAGTTCAGAGATGATCCGAGGGTGGAGGTGTCAGTTCAGCCTGATCAGCCAGCAAGGTCAGTCCTGTCAGAGTCCAGCTTCACCGACTACCCCGGCAGTCCAGCAGTATATAGCTCAGGTACCATTTCAGCAGCAGCCGGTTAGAGCAGCAGTTCCGAGACGTGGGCAGGCAGAGTTAGGTATGTTAGAGCAGGTTTTGGCCGAGGGCGATTATGTTGTAGGTATTGTTCTATTCTTCTTCCACTATTATTTATCTCTTGGGTTACGCATATTTGGCGAGTTTCTCGTCGCCAACTCTTCTGTCTTCGTAGTCGAGGCAAGTGATAACTTCATTAGTATCGACTACGAACATACGTCCTAGGTAGAGTCATGTCTTGGATTAAGTCATTGGTACCGGCTTATTTTGAGAATTGACTTTTATCTAAGTTGTGGAGTCAGCGTAGGCCTGCTTCTACTCAACTGACTCAGGAGACTATTTATTCATATGCCTCCATCCCTTCTTGATTGTAGTTATTTATTGCTTACTCATTTACTTATATTATTATTGTCTTTATCTTACCAACATGCCATGCTTTGTTTTGATTGATATGATTTTCAGCTCTTTGGTTTGGTTTTCATGCTTGACTAGATTTAGGAAATTCCGAGGACGGAATTTATTTTAAGTTGTGGAGAGTTGTGAGACTCGTCTCACAGTATCGGTATTTATATACGGATACGTATTTTGTAGCGTATTTCGTATTTTCTTGGTTTTCGTAATGTTTTGAAATTTTCCTAAACTTATAGATTTTCTTCTTGGCCGGCATACCGCCAGTATACCGGAGTATACCGACGGCATACCGTCCAGACAGATTTTCCACATTTTAGATATTTTCGATTTCAGATATTTTCATAAATAGTGTTTTCGATTTTCGTAAATAGTGTTTTAGATATTTTGATGAATAGTATTTAGATATTTTCGTGAATAGTGTAGATGCACCCTATTACCCATTGGATATTTGGTTTTGTTTGGATGGTTAGGATTGACTTAGATTTTGACATGGATCACGATCCGACGGCTAAGATTAATTCCCCCTTCTATATATACCATTTCACTTTCTCTCTCCTCTCTCTTTCATTCTCTTCACTCTCTCTTCATTTCTTCTTCCCTTCTCTCCCTTGGAGCTTGCCAAGAGCTTGACCTTGAGGCCTTGGGTGTGGTGTCTAACCCCCCTAGGAGGAGGAGTAGAAGATTAGGCTTGGAGCTTAACCTAGGCAAGTACATCTTGCTAAATCTATGAACCAAATTGTTTTGTTGTCATTTTTGTTTTCCTTGGTATTAAATGCTTAGAATTTTCCCAAACTCATTTTGTTAAATATGTTTTCCCTATGATTCTCGTCTATATGCATGTTTCTAAAATTTGTTTAAGCAAGGTTTTGATTTTTTGTTAAAACCCAATATGGACTTAGTAGAAAACTTGGTGTCAAGAGTGATACTAGTGTTACCATCATGGATCTTGGTAACATATACATATATGAGGCCCTCACATAGTTTGTATATCATGGATTTTGAGTTTGGTGGCAATCGGAACCCGTTTCGGTGTCCCGAGAACCTCTGTTTGGGAGTATTTTGAGATATTGATCTATCAAATGTTTTGATTTGTGAAAACTAATACTTCCATGTTGTAGGAAATTCAATTCTATGCAATTTTGACTTTTGAAAGTTCGAATTTCGATTTAAAACGAAGTTTTTATGGCCGAAACAAGTTTTGAGTTCAAAAAAATCAACTTTCTGTGACGGTTCGGAAAATCCGTCGGAAATCCGCGGAAATCCGTCGGAAAATCCGAACTTGCACCACAAAACTTGCTGTTTCAATCCGGAAAATCCGCCGGAAATCCGCAGTAATCCGCCGGATAATCCGGTTAGGCTATTTTTGTCTGTTTTTGCCCGTTTTGTCCGTTTTTGATATTTTTTCGATTGTAATGATTTCTTAACATGATTAGATGATCTTGCATAGTTAGAGAATGATTGTACACCCTATATACACTTGACACTAGCACATGTTCAATCTTTTCTATGAAATGTACTTAGCTTTAATTATTGTTTCCCACATGCCATGATATGTCTTTGATAGATTCTTTCTTACAAGCTATGATAATTGTTACATGTCTTCCTTGCTTACATGATAGTGGCCCGTCGTGGCGCACTCTTCTTACATGTCTTCTTGCTTACATGATAGTGACCCGTCGTGGTGCACTCTAGTACATGTCTTTCTTTGCTTACATGATAGTGGCCTGTCATGGCGCACCCTATAGTGGCTCGTCGTAGCGCACTCCTGGCTTCTTGTCTATTATATTTTCTTGTTGTGGCTTGTTATGGTGCACATTCTCGTTATTGTCCAGTCTTGCATGTCTCATGTCTAGGATGGATTCTGCGGAATGCCACACCCAGAATCCAAGAAAATGGTAAGGATTATATAACTAGATTGATCATTAGAACATGGGTGGGGAGGATTTCCCAGTTACCTGTTGCCTTTGGTCTAGGTCGTTATAACATTTAATTTAAGGGTTTGGAGCTATCCGTCGAGATGAGCACTCTCCCAGCTTCACCGTCGCGTGAGAGCACAAAGTCACACTTGTAATCAAGACCCGGCATGACCAATAGGTGGCAGCAGGCAGGTAACCGGACTTGGGATTCTCAAACTTGCATTTGTTAGTAATTAGGATTGTGACAACCCTAGTTAGCTAATGTATAAAGCCGTACTCATTGCTTGGCCGTGACTATTGTATGGAGTCCAGTCCAGTCTAGTTCGTCTAGGCAGTGTCCGGATTTATTTATTTTCAGTACATCCATGTTACTTTTGCCGGTAAATGATTAGATACTAAAGTTCTGTTCAGGAGAAGGGTTACAACCCCGGTCCTTGTTTGGTTTACGGGGTGTAACTTGGATTTCGGAATAGTTCCTAAGTTATCTTATCATTTGTCGTTCTATATAGACTTAACATGCTCACATGCTCTAGTTACATGACATGCTCACATGCCCCAGTTACATGACATGCTCACATGCTCCAGTTACATGACATGCTCACATGCTCCAGTTACATGACATGCTCACATGCTCCAGTTACATGACATGCTCACATGCTCCAGTTACATGACATGCTTACATGCTCCAGTTACATGACATGCTCACATGCTCCAGTTACATGATATGCTCACATGCTCCAGTTATAAAATATGCTCACATGTTCTAGTTTCCTTAACATGCTCTACAAGATAAGTTAACAAGTTAACAAGTTTTCTTTAAATGCCTTACATGACAAGTTTCCTTTAAAATGCTCACATGACAGGTTTACAAATGATGTCTTCCTTTACATATCTACAGTTAACTCTATATGACATGTTATTTGTTTATTGTCTCTCATCGGGATAAGTGCATTGGTAGTGCACAGTCTCGATTAGGTTTACCTTTATGTCTCTATCCGTTGCTTGTTAGAATTAGATTGGTTTTAGTTCATAAGTTTGGCTTCCTTTGTGGTACTTGCTATTGGGGGTCTGACCCCACTGGTTTTGTTTGGCCAGATCTGATAGAGGAGCCCGAAGGATCTTCCGTACCATCTACTCGACGGTGACTACCAGGAGCACCAGAGTACCTTAGTGGGTTTTCTATTTTATTCTCCCACTAGTTATGTACATTATTCTTTTGTGGCGTTTAGCCTCCGAGCACATGTTTAGCTCGTATTTTGTACTTGACATTTAGCCTACGGGCCAGAACATGATTTGCGTATTCTAGACTATAGCTAGAGCTTATCATGTATGACTATTACTCTTGCTAGTCTTCACTCTGTATTACTAGCTTCATGATCATTGATATATGATAGTTTGGGACGCTTTACTATTTTATATTCCAGTTGATCTTACTTCTTGTACGTTGTTTTACTGCCTGTGATTGAGATACCTAGGATTGCTTGACCTAGGATCGACTGTTGGCTTGTAGTAGTAACCTCCATCTCTACAGCTTATACGTTATTTCGGAGTACTGGAGTACTTTAGTATACGTAGCTGGCCTGGTCCGTCCCTACTTGCCAGTATTCTGGTTCTGGGGCGTGACATTGATACAAACTTTGTAAAAGATTACAATTTGAATTCTGGGAATGATACAACTTTAGGAATCCAATCTAGATGACGATTGCTTTATCCCTTGGACGATGTGAACTCTGAAGACGAAGCCTCTGAAGTTGAAGACAACTCTGGAATTGAAGGCCAAAAAGCCTCGAAAGTTGAAGGCAAAAGTCTCGGAAGAATGCAGCAGCACTTGGGCAAGAACTCCTGAACTCTCTGAACTCTGATCTCTAATTTTTTTGATTATTGATCCCTTTGAATGGAGACTTGAAACTCTATTTATAGAGTTCTGAGAAATAACTAACTTTCAGTTATTCTGGACTGCGCATGATGGATTGTGCAGCAATTGGTTTGCGCAGCAATGGACTGCGCAGACAGTTGCTGAATCATGGGCTAACTGTTTTGGACACATGGCATCTTTTGATTGAAATGCGCATGATCATGCATAGACAGTTGCCACGAAATGAGCTATTGATGGCATGAATGTCACGTGTATTTTGTCATTTGTGTTGATAGAACGCGCACATTGAATTGCACAGACTTTGGATTGCGCCAATTTAAATTGCGCAGGAAATGGATTGTGCCAACATAGATTGCGCTAACATGGATTGTGCTGCCAGCTGTCCTCGAGCGCCGTGCTGCACGATTAAACGAACGGTCGCCTCGTTCTCCGTGCTGTTAGTTGTCAGAAGATTTGATTTGTGTCAGGTAATGATGGTGATTTGCCACGTCAGCCTGCACACTTGAAAGTGTGCACAATCTATCCTGCGCAATCTGAAGGATGCGCAATCTGATTTCTGCGCAATTCATCTGACAATTGTATTTCTTGATTTTCTGACTTTGTTGATGTGTACAACTTGATTTTTTTAGGACCTACAAGACCCCCTTCAAAGTTTTTCGAAAGTTGAACTTATTAAAATTTTTGAAATACTTTGAATTTTGAATATGAAACCAATTTGCGCACATAATGAGCTGTCTGCGCAATCTGAGGGTTTAGCCCATTTTTAGGCGCAATCTAAGGCGGCCGTTTCGACTTTAAAAAACTATAAATAGTTCCTCAATTCATTCAAAGTATTCTTTACTTGTTTGCTTCGTACTTTTGAGGGAAAAACTTCTGAGCTCTTTCCTCCTTCCTTCTCCGACAATCCCGATGGCTCCCCGACGATCCTCTGCCGCAGCTAAGGGCAAGGCCCCCGCCGAATCATCGACTATGGCTGCGCGCCGAGCTTCTCGCCATGAAACAGCTCACCCAGTAATGATAGGTAGTTAACCTAATCAAAAACTCTTTTAGTGTTTTGATTTCAATGTTCCTGTTGGAATCTCTTTTTAGAGATAGGATCATACTGTGCCACCCCTTTTTAGGGTTCTGGTTGCACAAATCAATCTACCCTTCGTTTTTATGAAGGATGACTCTCTGCGCGATCGGTTGAATTGCGCTGACAAAAGTCAGCGCAAGTTGCTGATTTGCGCGAGATTTGTCAGCGCAAACTGATGTCTGTTTGTTTGCGCAATCTGATTGTTTGCGTAATCTGATATTGCGCAATCTGCATCTTTTGACTTTTGACTTATACTAAAATTTTTTGTTTTTTTCTGTTTGATGCAGTTAATACTAGAGAAGACCCAGAATATGAGAACTTCGTGGGAACCCTTTCAGAGTCAGAATATAAAGAAGACTTGTCACATGTGCATTATCCTCAGTATGATCTGCCGACCTTCCGTCAGGCCATTTTGATATCTCAAGACAATGAAACACTGCAATGTTTAATGAACGGACAACCTCTGGAAACGGCAGATGCTGTTATACACAAGAAACCTTTATTCTTATTTGGTGAAGCTTTTGAGAAAAGTTCCCAACCAAGACCGAGGATGGAAGAAAGAATTGTCCATCAGACGGATAGATCTTTCTCAATACCAAATATTCCATGCTGCCTCCCATTATCCCGGTATGCTCATGCGAGTTATCCGAGGAGGATGGAATGGAACCTTACTCCGTTCCAAGATGCCCGTCCGGAAAGAATTTTTGTGAAGAAGGGTCCAAAAAAAAGATATGTTCTACAGTTCTTCTGAACGGTACTGTGTTTGCTGAGAGGATTGAAACACGGTTGCATTCCGCCGGAGAATTCTTCATTGTTGATGCCCGTCAGGACCCCAATTTTCACAAATGAATTTGCGAAAGTCGAAGGATGATATCCGGAGCAAGACATCAGACTGACTGGATTGGTGAATCCAGATTTTAAAAGATGGAGCTGCATAGCCAATTGGATTATGACCAAATTTGAAGGCGAATTGCAGCAAATCAACTTATACCAAGCAGTGCATGCCATTGTCTATGGTTTTGTCCCGAACCCTCACCTGTTCTTGGCTTTAGCAGAGAGGTATAATTACAGAACAGGGACCTTCATGACTCCCGGCAGAGAAATTGGGTTTGTACTCCATGAGATGAAGTACATCTCTTTTTTGCCAATGGGAGATGCCCCTTACGAAGAATTTGTTCCAACCAATGATGAGTTGGACAAACTCTGGAGAGAAAATGCAGAAATGGTAGCAGTCTTTGGGACCTCTAGTAAAAAGGACGATGGAGAAAGAGGGTACTGATTTCTTCATGGTTAGAGGTCCAACTTCTCTATTAATAAGAGCTATCCGGGAACAGGGTGATGAGGCTCAAGCCACTCTCCTGGATCATTTTGAATGAATTAGAGATTTCTATCAAAAGCTATAAAGAGCTCAACCAAGGAGACGTATAATCTCTAGTACAAGCAGAATTCGAGCAACTGGCTCAAGCAGCTGATATTGAAAGGGTTAATATCCAGAACCTTTTGGAAGCTTTCTCTGCAAAGTCTGCTGAGTATAACTCCAAGCTGGAATCAGTAACCTTGATGGCTAATAGAAAAGAACAGAGAGTTGCTGAGCTAAGAGCAGAGATTGCTCGTCTTCAGAAAGAGTTAGAAGAGAAAGTTGCTGATCATCAACTTGTAACTCAGCAATTTAATGTTCTGATTCAGGAGAGGGATGAATATGTAGAAGCTCATAATGCTGAGATTACCCACAGAATGGTGACCATGCCGGCTTTTAATGAAGAAACTGGGATAGAGGAAGCCAGAAGGAGGGTGATGTCCACTCGTGAAGAACGGCTGCAGACTCTCAAGCAGCAGATTGGCAATCTGATAATACCTCCATCTTAGTGGAACATTTTGTATCTTTATGTCTTTTAAAATATATGTATTTTGTAATGTCTTATATTTCAATTAAATAAAAGACATTTTTGCTATGGCTCCATTATTTGTTGTATATCTTGTTCAGATATAAATAATAGAGATAGAAAATATATTCAGAGATACAAGACATGATATTTCTTGATGATTTTGTAGAAAATAATTATATTTATTATATCTGCTCAGAGGTAATATGGACATGGCAGAATATACTGAATATGATTATCTCAATTGACAACTTAATCGAAACGATAAGTTGCTGATGTGGATATAAGATGAACGGGAAAACCGTCAACTGATGGAATGAACGGACAAACCGTCAAAATGGGAAATAACGAACGAATGAACCGTCAAGTGATGATAAATAAACGGGCGAACCGTCGGGTGATAATGAACAGATAAACCGTCGGATGAATGTGAATGGGTGAACCATCAGATGAACGTAATGAACGAACGAACCGTCAAGTGAATTAAATGAACGGATGAACCGTCAAGAGATAATGAACGGATAAACCGTCGGATGAATGTGAATGGGTGAACCATCGGATGAACGTAATGAACGGACGAACCGTCAAGTGAATTAAATGACCGATGAACCGTCAGATGAATGTATCGCTTCATTTGGATAATCTCTGCATATAAATAGAGCAGAATTTTAACAGAAAGGAACACTTCTACTTTTCCAACATAAAAATGTCGTCTGGAGATGCACTCAAGAAGACTGAACTCGCCCTGAAGGTTGAAGAAGGCGTTGAAGAACGTCTTGTCGATCCAGTTCAATCAAAGCAGGCAGAGGCAGGCGAAGGTTCGTCTGCACAAAAATCACCACGAGATATTCTGGACTTCTTGCTTGAACCAGAAAAGACTGAAGAAGAAGAGGCCATGAGGCTGGCTGCTTACAAGTTTCTCGTGGGCTCCAGCAAGGAAGTTCTCGGCTCTTTTGCTGACCGTGTCTTTGAGAAGGACGGCAGTGGTCCGCGTCCCAATATAGAGAAGGATGATAGTGACCTTCCTTAATATCATGTACTATCATTCATGATGAAATAAAATTTTATTTATGAACATGAATTTGTCTGATGATTTACAAGCTTTTATATTTACACATAATACTTTTTAAGGAATTTGCTATTGATAGGATCATAGCAATTCGTCCATTCAGTTCTGAGAGTTGATAAGCTCCATTTGAGAAAACTTTGCTCACAACGTAAGGACCTTCCCATTTTGCGTCGAATTTGCCTTTGCTCATATGAGTAATCATAGGACGTCTGACTGTTAAAATAAGTTCTCCTTGTTGAAAGGCTCTGACCTTCACTTTACGGTTGAAAGTCTTAGAAATGCGAGCTTGGTATAACTCAATATGTTGTTGAGCCATTAATCGCTTCTCATCAAGTGCCTCCAGTTCTTGAAGTCGAAGAAGATCATTATTCTTCGTAGTGAGCTCATTAGCAATGGCAATCCTTAAAGAAGGAATTTGAAGTTCCAGAGGAAGAACAGCTTCACAGCCATATACCAAAGAGAAAGGTGTAAAACCTGTAGTGTTGCGGACCGTAGTTCGGTAGGCCCATAGACACTCGCCAAGCTTTTACTCCAATTCTGTTTGTTAGTGGATACAAACTTTTTGAGAAGCTTGATAATAGTTTTGTTGAAAGCTTTAGCTAAACCATTAGCGGCAGGATTGTAAGCAGTCGAGGCGATATTGTCAATCCGGTGATCATCACAGAATCTGGTGAATTTCTGGCTGATGAATTGCGGTCCGTTGTCATGAATGATTCGTCGAGGGACACCAAATCGATAAATGACATGGTATTTGACGAAGTTGATGACACTACTGGTCTTGACTTCAGCCAAGGGTATAGCTTCAGCCCACTTAGAGAAGTAGTCTGTTATTGCTAGAATGAACCGATGTCCTCTAGAAGAAGGAGGATTAATAGGACCTATGACATCCATGCCCCAAGCTTCAAAAGGCCAGGAAGCGGCTGTCGGATGTAAAAATTCTGAAGGTTGATGAATGAAATCTGCATGGATTTGACAAGCTCGACATTTCCTTGCATATTCGATGGCATCTGATACCATAGAGGGCCAGTAGTAACCCATTCTTCGGATACGATCCTGTAGTTTAGGACCGGGCTGATGTGCTCCACAGACACCGTCATGAGCTTCACGCAGTACTTGTTTTGCTTCATCACCAGCTAGACATCGTAGAAGAACCGTCGTAAGTCCGTCGATAGAGGGTTTTAGTAGTTTGTTGTAGTAGAATCGTAGAGATCGTCGTCGAATACTTGTAGCCTCCTTAGGATCTTCGGGAAGTATGTCGTGAACCACGAAGTCTATAAAAGGAGTTCTCCAATCTTCATCGATAACATTTATTTCAGAAAAATTACTGAATTCGATGCTACGATTGTTTTCGACACAAAATAATTCTCGATTAGAGATAACCACCACTTGTTGTCTTCTGATAGGAACGGCTAAGACTGCTGCAAGATTGGCTAAGGCATCTGCTTCAGTATTGCAAGCTCGGCGTACATATTCAATAAAGAAAGCTTTAAATGATGTAGCCATGTTGATTGCTGCCTCAAAATAAGGTATCAGATCTTGATGACGGACTTCATAAGTTCCTCTAACCTGATTGACAACCAGTTTAGAATCGCCATAAACTTCGAGATATTCAACATTCAATTGCTTGGCTAATTGAAGACCGATAAGTAGAGCATTGTACTCTTCTACATTATTGAAGCAAGATTCATCTATAGAGTAAGCTCTTTGGATAGTTGATCCCTCTGGGGAAACGAGAACACTCCAACTCCTGCTACAATAGCACCATTGGGTCCGATTCTGGATGCTCCGTCAAAGAATAGACGCCAGGTCGGAAATTCTTCAGAGATCAAGTTGACTTCCAACGTCTCGTCTGGAATTTTATCGTAAAACTTGGATGTTTTCGGTACGGGATGAGCCGCTAAGAAATCCGCCAGTGCTTAACCTTTGACAGATTTTTGAGGAACATATACCATATCATATTGGGCTAGAAGGATAGCCCATGTAGCAAGCCGAGAGTTGAGTGTGCTAGGCTTCTTCATCAGTACCCGAAGAGGATTGACTCGGGATATAACATGAATGGTTTGACCTATGATGTAATGTCTTGTCTTTTGAACGGTGAACATAAGGGCTAGACATTCTTTTTCAACCGGACTATAACGGTGTTCAGCACCAATCATAGTACGACTGAGATAGTAGATAGCTTGTTCATGACTGTCTTTGTTCTTTTATGCGAGTAAAGCACCTAATGAATGATCCATAGTACGGACGTACATTAAGAATGGAATGCTTGAGATTGGTGGCACCAATACTGGTGGGTTCATGAGATATCGTTTGATGTCGTCGAATGCTTGTTGACATTCTTCAATCCAAATAAAAGATACACCCTTCATTAGCTGAGTGATGAAGGTCTGCAGCGTCCAGACAAGTTCGAAATGAATCTCCTGATGTACGCAAGTCGACCTTGGAATCCTCGTAGCTCTTTTAGGTTGCGTGGAGTACGCATCTCTTGAATGGCTTTGATCTTCTCGGGATCCACGTGTATACCCCTAGAGGTAATAACGAAGCCGAGAAAATTACCACTAGAGACACCCAAGAATGACTTGGTGGGATTCATTTTGAGCTGATGTTGACGCATAAGATTGAAGATTATCTCAAATCTTGGATATGATCTTCTTTCAGACGACTTTTAACAGCGATATCATCAACATAACATTCGACTGTTTTACGAAGATGTTCTCTGAAAATGGTACTCATAGCCCGTTGGTAAGTTGCACCAGCATTCTTGAGACCAAATGGCATCACTGTGTAGCAATAGACTCCCCGAGGAGTGCGGAAAGATGTGTGTTTTTTTATCTTCGAGATTCATCTTGATCTGATTGTATCCAGAGAATCCATCCATAAAAGATATTCGCTCAAACCCACAGGTATTGTCAATCATAACATCCGTGATAGGGAGAGGAAATTTATCTTTCAGACATGCTTCATTAAGATCCCTAAAGTCGATGCAGACTCGAACTTTGCCGATTTTCTTCAGAACTGGAACAACGTTGGCTACCCAATCAGGATGTTGTTCTTCTCGAAAAAAGCCACAAGCAATGAGCTTTTTGACTTCATCATCGATTGCGTCCATCATTTCAGGCTTGAATCGCCTTTGCTGCTGTTTGACTGGTTTAGCATTAGGAAGAATGTTCAGTTTGTGAGTAGCAATTTTGGGATCTAAACCTGGCATATCTTCGTAACTCCAAGCAAAGACGTCAATATACTCTTTAATGAGAAGAATCAACTCTTGCTTATTTGCTTCTGGAAGGTTCTTGCTAATAAAGATTGGACGAGGTGATTCGCTTTCTCCTACATCAACTTGAACTAGTTGATCTTCAGTAGAGGTTCTCTTTGTTCAAATATCGTACCCACTGATTATCCATCTGTGAGCCCAAGGATCTGTTTTAGAACTTTCTTCAATGTCTCCGTCATAACCTTCTGGAAGTTCAGCAGAGACCATATTAGAAGATACGATTACACGATGGACTTCACCGATGCTAGTGTCAGAATCCCATGATCTGGAATCGGAAGAATTAGAACGTTCTTCGCTATCAGAATCGGAAACTGCTGGGGATAACATTAGAGGAAAAGTATATCCGAGACCTCTTTTGGTCCTGCTGTAATACATTTCTGACTTTCCTTGTGGAACAACGGTACGGACAGGAGTCTTTCTTCCCTTACCGTAGTTGAGGCCGCTTTTGAAGTCGTAACCCATTTTTCGGACAATGTCTTTTGATCGTTGACTGTAACGACGGAATTGAAGATGTCCCGTATCGTTAACTTTGCTATCATTCGTATAGCTGAATTTTAGTTCTGGTCTTTTACTAAAAAGTATTGGACGTTCACCTTTCTTGCGAGCAGGAACAATACGATATGAATCTTTTGGATGCTCACATGAAACTTCTGTTTGAAGAGATTGTACTACTCCCGTTGTAAATGATTTGAAGCTATCTAACATATCCAAATAGTATTTAGTATGATAAATAACATTAGTATACTGGAAAGTAGATGCTTTTTCATTGATATGTACATCTGTATTTATAGCAGGACCTTTAGCCTTAGCAGGCTTGGTCAGATTGATTACAAGAGGGGGAGAAGAAGAACGTGGAAGAGGCTTGTTACGACGAAGATCAATAACAAGTGGCTCAGAGGAGGTAAGCTCCCTTTTTTCTTTGTTGTGAGTTAAATCAACAACAAGTGGCTCAGAAGAAGTGAGCTGCTTTTTGTCTTTGTTACGACGTAAGTCGATAACAAGTGGCTCAGAAGAGGTGAGCTCCCTTTGATTTTGATCAGCATCAACTGATTTCTTTTGGACTGGCAAGTGAATAGCCAGTGGTTTAGAAGACTGAGGATGAGAAACACGCCCTTTAACAGGTAAAATAAGAGTGTCTTTGGGCACTGCTTCTTGATCTTCTTCAGTATCCATGGCCAATACCACTTTCATAAATTCTTCCTTATATATGCGAGCATCGTTGCAATACGCTTCGACGCCCTTGAAAGGATAAAGGTCTGCAACTTCTTTATGAACTTCTCCTTTGTCATCAACATATTTGAAGCATTGATGAAGAGTTGATGGAACGACATTATGTTCATGGAGAAAGGGTCTTCTCAGGAGAGCATTGTAAGAACAACCATGATTGTTTATGATATAAAATGTCACCTTTGTGCGAAGATTGCCTATTTGGAGTTTTAGGCGGATCTTGCCCAAAGGTTCACTCCTGCCTTGGTTGAATCCCAAGATAGGGGTGATTGTACTTGAAAGACTATGCACTGGTATCTTCAATACGTCTAGCATTGTTTTTGGCATGATGCTAAGTGCAGACCCTGGATCTATCAGGATACGATCGACTTTCATCGAATCGACATACCCTGTATAGTATAGAGGACGATCATGCCTATTATTCTCCAGCAGCATATCATCCTGAGTAAAAGTGATGTTTGGAATCAACTCCAGGACACTATGACAATGACTGCAAGAAACTGGTTCTGATTCTGGCTTTTTAAGAAGAGTTAGGCAAGTTTCAGCCTGCATCAGGGCTTCACTTAGAGTTTCTCGAGTCTCCTTGGAAAGGCGCAAGAGCTCGAAGATTGATAGCCTAGCTGGTGTATTGGCTAGTTGTGCCAATATATCAAAGTTGTATGGCTTTTCAAGTCCTGTAGGAGATGATTTTTTCAGGGGTTTGTCGAAGCGGACTTGTTGCTTGCCTTTGTCAGCAACCACCGGTTTGGGAGGAATAGGTACTACGACTGGTGAAGATGTAGAAAGAATTTCTTCAGAGGAAGTAGATTGTATTGGAACAGGTTCAGAAGAAGAAGTAGGATTCTCTTGAACCTCAGAATGATCTTTCAAGTAAGCTTTCCCTGATCTGGTGCCTAGCAGAATTTCTTCGTCAACGATGGGTTCAAAAGACACCATGTTGCAAGTCTTTGTCTTGCTTTTGGAGCGATCTTTCTTCATAGAAAAAGAGGAAACTTCGAACTCGGAAGCAAGATCTAGATGGATCCACATAATTTTGCCGTTGTCAAGAGACAAGGGAACAAGACCTTCACTTAGTGGAGGCGGTAGATTCTCAATCTCAAGAGTAGCTTTGGGAATAGGAATGATACCGTGCGATATCATCTGCGGAGGGAAGTCACCAAACTGGACTGAAACCATATTTGCAGTAACAGTCTTCTCATCTTGTTGAGTAGAGTAACGACACCAGCATTGACAAGCTCTTGAATTTTGCCTTTAAGCACGTAACATGCTCGAGTAGGATGTCCAATGAACCTGTGGTAGACACAGTATTTAGGATGATCTGTTTTACCGACTTCATCAGGTTTCTTTGGATGTGGGAGTTGAATCTTATTGCTTTTGAGTAAACATTCAAAGATGCTTGCAGTGTCATTCTCGTCAAAGGAATATTCTACTTTCGGACGAGGTTCCCTCGGTGGAGGTATAGAAGGAGTAGGAGTGGATGTAGGCGGAGCCACATTGACAGCCAAAGATTCTTTATTCTTGTTCAAATTGATGTTCAAAGTCTTTTGCTTTGCGATTGTTCTGGCGGTTGCCACCACCTAACGTCTGGTGTTCATCTCGATCAGGGTTAGACATCTGTACCCCCAATTGTTTGAACTTCTCGGCACTCACTTCAGCAGCTTTGGCATTAACGATGAACGAAGGCCAATCTTGGAATTGGGTAGATCCCGTCCACATACTGATGATAGGCAAAAGATTTACCTTACAAGTATCAATAGTGACAGCAGCTGGAGTTCCGGGAGGCATTTTCAAAGCTTCACGGCAGAACCGTTCGATAAAACTCTTAGCAGTTTCATTATGTTTCTGTTTAATTTTGTTGAGATCCGACATAGTCATGTCGTTAAATCCTTCATAGAACCGTTCCAGGAAGATTTGCTTGAGACCTGAGAAAGAAGTGATACAACCATCGGGCAAACTTCTGTACCAGTCATATGCTACGCCGGCTAAAAACGACGAACACTCTGGTAAGAAGAGCGTCATTTGGCTGAAGTTGAACGATCATTACCTCAAAATGATTGATGAATTGGCTTGGTGAGGTACTGCCATCGAACAAAGAGATTATTGGGATCTTGTACTTCAGTGGAAACGGGACTTCCTTCCATTCAACTGGATAGGGCTGCTTGATCCCCAATCTTTGCAAGTTGTCTTTCTCTTTGAAAGCTTCGAACTGGGTTCGCAAGAGTTTGACAGCTTCATTGGCGTCCTCAGATGACGAAGAAGGAGCAGGTTGAGTAAGAGTGGTAGGAGGAGGAACAGCATTGTAAGCACTACCCCCAGCCCCTGACTGACTGGGTGTAGTTTGAACTTGTACTTGTACAGGAGGTATTTGAGGAGACACTACCCCCAGCCCAGCATTGACAGGTACTGAAGATGCTATAATCTCCGGACTTGCAGCAGGTATAGTCGGTGGTGTGGCATGTTGTGCCACAATGATGGAGTGCATACTAGCAACCATTTCAGCCATGGTCTTCAGCTTGTCTTCAAGTGCAGCTATACGCTATTCCTGATTTGAAGAAGTCGAAGCATCGGGATCATCAGTGACAACATAAGCTGTCACTTCTCTTGGTACAGTAGAAGATACTGTTTGTTCAGAGCTTTCGCTGTATGCATCATAGTCGGAGAAAGAGTCATCTCCTGACTGAGAAGTAGGAAGATAACCTGAAGGATTTTGAGGAAGATTCTTTTGACCGATTGTATCTCGGCTTTGAGAACGGGTATGTCGAAACACTCATTCAGAAGATTCTTGGAGTAATTCTAAATACCGCTGGCTTGGCTTGCGAGTTTTACCGTGCTTAGAGCATCTTCTACCCCCAGTGTCTCGAGAAGTCATGTTGACAGAAGCATACAAGACTTCATCTTCCTCTGACATAGGTTCAGATTTAGCAAAAGTTAGACGATCGAAGACAGATCGTTTTGTTGTTTGACAACAACATTGGATGATGACTTTGTGGTTGCAATGATAATTAGATGGTTGAACTGAAGATGTCGGGATAGTATCCCTCTTCTGTCTAAGATGTTCTCGGAGATCAGGAACAACAACAGGACGAGGAAAACTCTGAGGAATCTGTTCTTTGATAACATTCGGAACATGATTCGATTCTTCAAATATTTAGTCCCTTGAGTATACAGGGAAGTGCTCACTTCATTGGCATAAGTATCGAGATTTTTAACCCTAGAGATTGTTTTTGATGATGCTTAATCTTCGACATTGGCTGTTTGTGTTTTACCGAAGTAGGTCTGTTGAGATAAGTTCTAAAATCAGCAAATTCACCCCCAGGGGTTTCTGTCTGAGACACTAACAGTTTTCCCTGTCTGGAACGGGAAATCTTGAGAGTCGGGAGGTCCTGGAATTCTGCTACCGGGGTAGGCAGAATACCTCTTTGGTCAGTACAAGTTCTCTTATTATAAAGGAAAGAAAAATCCTTGTTTGAAAGAGTTCTAGTACTGATTGGTGCTGAGGCACGTTCAGATTGATCTTCTTCGATAAAAACTGAAGAAGATTGAGAAAAGACCAAAGGGCCTTTTCCTTGTTTTGTGAAGAAGGGTTAGCTAAAGAGCGTTTCCCTCTGTTGTCTTCCAAGTCATGGGACAAGGAAGTTTAAGAAAAGACCAACGGGTCTTTCCCTTTATTTTGAAGAGAATGAGGAATAGCCAAAGGACTACCCCCAGTGGATTGCGCAAGAGCAATAGAATGTTTGAGAGGAGGAACAGAATCTCTTCCTTTGTTGTGAGAAGAAGAGAGTTTAGCCAAAAGGCTGTCACTCTTGGATTGCGCAGGCATGCTTTGCGCATGGGTTGATCGTACATTAGTTCTGGCCACAGAGACTGTGGTTTGCGCATCAGGAGTTCTTACCACAGAATGCTTAGGGTGCACTCTAGTTGCTGGAGTGGTTGGTTTGCGCAGGAAGATTGGCAGCCAACTGCGCCAGAGGTATAGGGACTTTACACTTAACTATGGCAGCATATGAAGTCTTTGTGCACTGGCCATAGCAGACTGCACAGCAGTAGCAGAGACAGATTGTGCAGCCGGCTTGATGACAGAAGCTTTGGACTGCGCAGCAGTCTTGCAGACAGACTGCGCAGAAGACTTGCTGTCAGCATTAACAGAATGCGCAGCAGTCTTTGGGACCCACACTGGGTGCACTTTGCTTATGGCAGAGGTGGTTGCAGTGCGAGGTGGTCTTGGAGTTGATCATAGACTCGTAGGCTGTCTGCTTGATCTTCACAACCAGTATCTTCTGCGTCTTTTCGATAGACGCTACATCACATTGAGTTGTCACTTCCTCATCGGAGGAGAAAGTCGTCCCCAGCAGAGTCGCCATTTTGTTTGTAAAAACAAAAGTATGAACTTTATTGATACAAACTTTGTAAAAGATTACAATTTAAATTCTGGGAATGGTACAACTTTAGGAATCCAATCTAGATGACGATTGCTTTATCCCTTGGACGATGTGAACTCTGAAGACGAAGCCTCTGAAGTTGAAGACAACTCTGGAATTGAAGGCCAAAAAGCCTCGGAAGTTGAAGGCAAAAGCCTCGGAAGAATGCAGCAGCACTTGGGCAAGAACTCCTGAACTCTCTGAACTCTGATCTCTGATTTTTTTGATTATTAATCCCTTTGAATGGAGACTTGAAACTCTTTATAGAGTTCTGAGAAATAACTAACTTTCAGTTATTCTGGACTGCGCATGATGGATTGCGCAGCAATTGGTTTGCGCAGCAATGGACTGCGCAGGCAGTTGCTGAATCATGGGCTAACTGTTTTGGACACATGGCATTTTTGATTGAAATGCGCATGATCATGCATAGACAGTTGCCACGAAATGAGCTATTGATGGCATGAATGCCACGTGTATTTTGTCATTTGTGTTGATAGAACGCGTACATTGAATTACGCAGACTTTGGATTGCGCCAATTTAAATTGCGCAGGAAATGGATTACGCCAATATAGATTGCGCTAACATGGATTGTGCTGCCAGCTGTCCTCGAGTGCCGTGCTGTACGATTAAACGACGGTCGCCTCGTTCTCCGTGCTGTCAGTTGTCAGAAGATTTGATTTGTGTCAGGTAATGATGGTGATTTGCCACGTCAGCCTGCGCACTTGAAAGTGTGCGCAATCTATCCTGCGCAATCTGAAGGATGCGCAATCTGATTTCTGCACAATTCATCTGACAATTGTATTTCTTGATTTTCTGACTTTGTTGATGTGTGCAACTTGATTTTTTTAGGACCTACACATGTCGTTCCCAGTTCAGCCAGGTCTTTCTGTGATTACTGCAGGGTCGTCATTTTTGAGTGAGCCGGGAAACAACGGGAGCAACTTTAAGTCGGGTGCAAGAAGGCTGTGATTGGGTGCTACGGTAACTCCTAGGTTAGTAAGCTTTGAGCGAGGAGTTGGTACAAAATCCGTCGGGAGCTCCAAAGGCATCGATGATAAAATCTGTACCCGAGAGGGATATTGCGGAGGTTTCGTCACCAAATTTGTACCTGAGAGGATACCGGCGAGCCAGAAAGCCATTTTTGGGGGGTTGTTTTGCTCCGGCATCGTTGCAGCAGCCTGATGCTGGATTTCTTCCCTTGCTTTGTCGACCGCGTGAATGAGTGCGTTAATTGGGCTAAACGGAGAGAGACACGAAGAAATATCCTTAGTCCCCCATCTCACCCTAACCCAAACTAACCCGAGATTGGTTGTGAGAAAGACATAGGGAAAGAGGTAGAAGAGATCCCTTTCCATGGTTCAAACCAGAGGCCTTTTGTAGATCATATCCCATTTTTATCATTAGTTTACGATACTGTGGACTATACAGATGCAAAGCTGGTTGATATTTGGCTTCTGACTTTGACAATGTTGTCTCAGCAGGGGAAGAAGAAGGATTATCTGCTGCCAAGATGAAGGTAGCAGTTAGAGGTGGAAGACAATGTTCACCCAACGAAATCATATGACATGATTTATATTTAGTGGCCTTCTTAGACTTGGTGGAGGAAGACGGTGTTTCGAAGTCAGCCACTAAATCTGGATAGATCCATATAATTTCTCCTTTATCAGTAGACAGAGGAACAAGACCATCAGTTCATGCAGGTGGAAGATTAACAATCTCCAGAGTAGTTCTCGGGATGGGGATGACGCCGTCCTGCACAAGTTGAGCCAAAAAATCTCCAAAATGTAGAGAGACGACGTTAACCGTTACAGTTTTCTTGTCTTGTTGGAGTGATTGCACCAGAATTGACCATCTCCTGAATTTTACCCTTGAGCACATAGCATGCTCGATTTGGATGTCCAATCTGTGGTAAACACAATATTTAGGATGGTCAGTCTTACAAACTTCTTCTGGCCATTTTGCTTATGGCAGTTGAAGTTTATTGCTCTTGATCAGACAATCAAAGATACTCATGATATCATCTTCATCAAAAGAGTATTCTTTTGGACGTGGTGCCCTTTGTGGTGGTGCTGTTGGGGTAGATGTTGGCTGACTTACATTGATAGCTAGAGCTTTTTTGTCTTTGAGATTAATAGCCAAAGCCTCTTTGCTCTTGCGATTGTTCTGATGGCCACTATTATTTGGTGTAGCGTGTTCATCTTTGTCAAGATTAGGCATTTGAATACCTAATTGTTTGAACTTGTTAGCGCTCTCTTCTGCTGCTTTGGCGTTCACTATGAAGGAAGGCCTGTCCTGGAACTGTGTTGATCTCGTCCACATGCTGATTATAGGCAACATGTTTAATTTACAAGTGTCTATAGTCAAAGCATCTGGAGTTTGAGAGGCATTTTGAGTGCTTCACGGCAGAATCGTTCAATGAAACGTTCAGTAGTTTTATTATGTCGTTGTTTGCACTACCAGAATAGGCTGAATTAGCAACGTCCAAAATCGTCGCTAATAAGTAAAAATATGTCGCTAAATTTACTTAGCGACGTAATTAGCGACGAAAAAAACAGGTCGTCGAAAAGCTAGTCGCAGAACAAAAGTTAGTCGCCAATCGTCGCTGTTGCGACGAATTGTCTACGACGCTAAAACGTCGCAAACTTAGCGACGTTCGGCGACATTTATGGTACGTCGCCAACTTAGCGACGTATGTAGCAACGTCTATTCGTCGCATGTAGTGACATGGCAAGGTTTGTCACGTCAGCACGTTGAGCGACGTTTAGTGACGGGCCGTCGCAGTTAGCGACATGCCGATACATCTTTGCGACGTACTTCTGCGTCGCAAAACCGTTGCAAAACGTCACAAACCGTCGCTAATATGCTGGAAAATTAAAAAAATTTAATGTAGTTTTCAAATCCTGCACACTGCACTTTACATACAGTTTAAACACTAATATGGAAACTATATTTATATGATCACAAACATCATCACAAACATAAAAAGTCTCCCACCAACATATTTATATGATCAAACATCATCACAACATCGTCATCACAAACTATATTTATATCATCACAAACATAAATATATTCAAATCCTGCATACTGCACTTCACAGACACACATCATCACAAACATCCAATAGAGTCAAAAAAAATAGGAGATGATAAAAAGTCTCCCACCAAGTGTATAAACAAAAGTGTACCAACAAACAATTTGTCCATAGGGCCAATACATACAACTATAAAAAAACTAATAAAATTACTAAGGACCCCTGCTGCGCATCTGAGATAGCATGAACTCATACTGCTCCTGTGTGAGCTGCACCATAGAGGCAGTAAGAGGCAGTGCAACGTCTGGAGTCGACGTCGTCGATGGACCGGAAGGACGTATCTGCTCCAGCTCTCGCAGTCACTCAGCATGTGCAGCAAGGGTACTCACCATCCTCTGAGAACTCTCCTCAATCGAAGTATGTATCTGAGTGAGTGAGGCAGACATGGTCCTCTGCGATCCCTCCAGCTCGACCTGTCTACGCTCTGTGCGCTCCGTAGACTCGGTGAGCATGTGCAAGCTGGCAGCTGTAGCCTGCTACCGACTCATCAGCTCCTGTATACTGCGCTCGACCGCATCAAATCGTCCGGTGATCATCGGATCGTCGGATCGTCGCTCTGCAGTATGGTGATCAGAAATCTGCTGCTGCAACTCACGACGCAGCTCGTCGATCTGACGGCCAATATTCTGAGCTCGTGATGATGCCTACGAAGCTGGAGACTACGCACTGACAGAGGGGGCCCGGGATGACTCTGAAGCCAAATAGGCACCGTAGGATCCCGTACCGTAGTACGTACCCTTCTGAAGACCACCAACGGCGGTCATCCAGAGGTCGTCCAACGATGGAGTTGTAGGCGGCTGGGAGGAAGTACCATCCCCTCCCTCTGCTTGCGCACTAGCAGCAGCAGCCTCCTCCTCTTGTAGCCGAAGAAACTCGGCCTAGAACAATGTTTGCTAACGTTTAAGTATTTGCTAAAGTCTATATTGATATCTATTTTCCTGTTTTCTAAATTATAGTAAATTAATATAAAGAGTAGAACGTAGATATCCTATGCAAAGTATCCCTCAAGGTAAAATATTAACTCAACTAATACTCTCCTCCTCCTTACACTCACAAATCCTAACCACAACCTCACCTCAACTCTCTACTAATACCAAACCATACTCCTATGCTACTGCTGCTGATAACACATTCCTAAGCCTACTGTATTTTACTGTCCATGCCAAATCAAGGCAACGCCAAGGCAGGGCAAATGCTATGCCACTGCCGCTACAAACATCTACTCATTGCAAACAGTCACTGAGCTAAAGCCACACTGCAACCCACTACACTAGTCTACTAAAACTAGATCAATCGAAAACCAAATATCCCAAAATCAACATAACCCTATACTCTAACTCCCACAGCTCATATACTTATATACATAGGTATATCAACCCAAATACATACATATAATCCTATAATCCTTGCCCTCTCTAGTACAGTACATAAAAGTATCAATTGAAAATATCAAACTCAAAATTAAACCTAAACCTATAACTCGAATACATTAAACCCAAACCTATAACTCAAATACATTAAATCCAAGCCTATAATCCGTGTCCAAACGAGGTCAAAATTGTGTCAATAACATGGTGTCAGCACATTTGCAGCCCTAGTTAGGGTTAGGGTTCTCGTATAACCTAGGGCTAGGGTTAGGGTTCTCGTGTCTGTGTCATCTGTGCCCATATTTGTGTCCATGTCTAGATAGCTAGGGTTAGGGTTTACCTGAAGAGGGCGGCTCGGTCGGAGAAGGGAGGCGGCGAGGAGGGGGGCTTCGTCGGAGGAGGGAGGCAGCGAGGAGGGGGGCTTTGTCGAAGGAGAGACTAAAAAATTTTGGGAAATTTTTGGGAGAGAGAAGGGGGAAATGAAAGTTTCGAACAGGATATATTAAAACATTAGCGACGTCTGATTTAGACGTCGCTGAACGTCGCTAAGGAGCGACATAACTTATCTCACGTCGCTGAACGTCACTATTAAGCAACGTACTTTATCTTGTCGCGGAACGTCACTATTCAGAGACGTTTTGCGATGTCTATCAAAAGGAGTCGCTATATTCAATATTTAGCGATGTTATTTTATTTCATCGCTAAATTACGTCGCTAATAGAGCATATTTTAGTAGTGTTAATTTTGATGAGAGCAGACATAGTCATGTCGTTGGTTCCCTCATAAAATCGTTCCAAGAACATTTGTTTGAAGCCAGAGAAAAAGGTTATACAACCATCTGGTAAACTATGATACCATTCATATGCTGCACCATCTAAACAGCCGACAAATACTCTAGTAAGAAGAGCATCATTTAGTTGAAGTTGATCAGTCATTACTTCAAAGTGATTAAGGTATTGACTTGGAGATGTGCTGCCATTAAAAAGCATAGTAGTAGGGGATTTATACTTGGAAGAAAATTGTACTCTTTCTATTCTATGGGATAGGGCTATTTGATCCTAAGCTTCTGTAAGCCATCTTTCTGTTTGAAAGCTTCGAATTGAGTACGTAAAAGTTTTACGACCTCGTTGGTATTTTTCGATGATTGTGGAGCAGTGGATTGATTTGATATGCTAGGAGGAGGTACTGCATGATAAGTACCACCTTGAGCACCAGATTAACTTGGAGCAGCCTACACTGGTATGGAAGTAGTGTCTAGAGATTGTACTCCCAGACCAATGTTGATGGGAGCTGATGTTGTTATAGGTTCCTGAGTCAGAATCAGATTCCCGATCGGTGGAACTGTATGTTGTGTCATAATTGCCGTATGCATGTCTGTCATCATCTCAACCATGCTTTTTAAACCAGCTTCCATAGCAGCAATTCTTTGCTCTTGATTGTTAGAACTGGAAGTATCTTGATCTTCTGTGACGACATAAGCAGTCACTTCTCTAGCCCTCGAAGACGAGCTAGTGGAAAGGATGGTCCTTTTAGAACTTTCACTGTCAGTATCAAAGTCATATAAGGAACCACCCCCAGAATAAGTGATAGGGATGTCTTTTTGACTGAAGGAATCTTGGTTAGAATCAAGAAGATTCCTTTGACCGATTGTTTTCTCGACTTCTTGATCTAGTATACTAGTATACCCCTTTGCCTGATTCATGAATTCGATCTAAGTACTGTTGACTGGGATTACGGAATGCATTACGTCTTGGGCATTTTCTACCCCCTGTATTTTGAGATGTCATGTTGATAGATGCATACAACAATTTGTCTTCATCTACTATTATCGGTTGAGGAGTTTGAAAATAATTCAAGCGGTCGAGTACAGACCGCTTAGCTGATTGACAACATCATTTGATAACTACCTCATGGTGATGGTTACAGTGATGTTCTTGGGGTTACATTACAGATGGATGAGATGGATTCATGATCTTACGCTTCTGTTTAAGAACTTCACGGAGATCGGTTATGACATCAGGATGAGGAGAAGTTGAAGGAACATATTCTTTAATGATGTTAGGAACATGGTTCCTATTCTTGAGATGTCCCCTTCCTTGAGTGTTCAAAGAAGTGCTGAGTTGGTTAGCATAGGTAAAGGGGTTCTTAACTTCAGAAGTCTGCGTCTGGCGCAAGTTAGCCATTAGCGCAGTCTGGTTGCATTTTGCTGAAGTAGGTGTTGAATGACGCTTGTTGAGATAGATGTGCAGGTCAAATAGATCTACTACTTGTGTATCTGTCTGAGATACTAGTAGTTTACCCTGTTTGGATCTTGAGGTAAGCAGGGATGGAAGATCCGTAGTTGTATTTTCGGGATTCGACAGAATTTCTTTTTGTGTTGTGCAACCTGTTCTCATGTGTTTGTCCTGGCACAACTGAGTGACAGAAATCTCGATTTGAACAGAACTCACTTTCTTAGCAGAGATTTGCTTGTCTCTATTCAGAGGAGTAGAGTTCCTGCCCAAAAGAGTTTTCGTATTGAGTGGCGCATAGGCGCCACCAGAGATACTTTCAACTGAGTCAAGGACTGGACAAGATGAGGGAATAGCCAAAAGGCATCTTCCTTTGTTTAGAGCTGAAGAAACAGTAGGCACCGGTTGTGCAGGAGTTCTGGTTGATAGAGAAGCCTTCTGCACAGGTTGTACAAGAGTTTTGGTTGACCGGAAGACAAATTACGCAAGTTGTACAGGAGCCATGGTTGGCTGAGAGACAGATTGCGCAAGTTGTGCAGGAGCCATGGTTAGCCGAGAGACGGACTGCACAAGTTGTGCAGGAGCCATGGTTGGCCGAGGGACAGACTGTGCAAGTTTTGCAGGAGCCATGGTTTGCTGAGAGACAGACTGCGCAAGTTGCGCAGGAGCCATGGTTGGCCGAGAAGACTTAGGAGTCCACACAGTGCGTCCTTTGATCTTAGTAGCAACGACGGTGCGCTTGGTACCCCTAGCACTGATCATTGCCTCGTAAGCGGTTTGGTCGACTTGAATGACCAAAGTCTTCTGCGTCTTGCCGATAGACGCGGTATCACATTAATTTGTCACTTTCTCGTTAGAGGAGAAAGTCGTCCCCAACAGAGTCGTCATTTTGTTTGTAAAAATAAAAAGAAAATTCTATTTCTACAAATTGAGAAAGAGTACAAAGAGTACAATTAATTTTTGGGGAAGTACAACTATAGAAATCTGATCAGAAGACGATCACTTTATCCCTTGGACGAGGTGATATCGAAGACACAAGCCTTTGGAGGATGCAGCAACACTTTAGCAGGAGATTATGATCATTCATGATGCCTTGAGACTGATTTGAAACTCTATTTATAGAGTTCTTGAAATAACTATTTAGCAGTTATTCTGGGTTGCGCGTACTTCAGTTACGCGCCTCATGTTCACTTGCGCGAGCGGTTGTACTAACTACTATGGACGCATGGCATCGTTTAATTGAGATACGCATGGTCGTGGACAGTGTAGTAGGAAAGTTCTACGAAGTTAGTGGCATGCGCGCCACGTCACCCTGCTCTGGATACTGTCCGATCACTTTGTGCGAGCTTCATCAGCTTGCATAGAGATGCAACCTAGCAACTTACTCCTGGGTTCAACCTCGCGCACCCTGATACATTGCAACGAACGACTAGCTGTCATCTTCAACTTGCGCCTAAGTACATCTTCGCACACCCTAACACGTTGTGTAAACTGCTAGCTGTCATTAAATCTGACCAAATCTTCTCGAGCTCCGTGTTGTACGAGATTCGAACGAATTATACTCCCAGACCAATGTTGATGGGAGCTGATGTTGTTATAGGTTCCTGAGTCAGAATCAGATTCCCGATCGGTGGAACTGTATGTTGTGTCATAATTGCCGTATGCATGTCTGTCATCATCTCAACCATGCTTTTTAAACCAGCTTCCATAGCAGCAATTCTTTGCTCTTGATTATTAGAACTGGAAGCATCTTGATCTTCTGTGACGACATAAGCAGTCACTTCTCTAGCCCTCGAAGACGAGCTAGTGGAAAGGATGGTCCTTTTAGAACTTTCACTGTCAGTATCAAAGTCATATAAGGAACCACCCCCAGAATAAGTGATAGGGATGTCTTTTTGACTGAAGGAATCTTGGTTAGAATCAAGAAGATTCCTTTGACCGATTGTTTCTCGACTTCTTGATCTAGTATACTAGTATACCCCTTTGCCTGATTCATGAATTCGATCTAAGTACTGTTGACTGGGATTACGGAATGCATTACGTCTTGGGCATTTTCTACCCCCTGTATTTTGAGATGTCATGTTGATAGATGCATACAACAATTTGTCTTCATCTACTATTATCGGTTGAGGAGTTTGAAAATAATTCAAGCGGTCGAATACAGACCGCTTAGCTGATTGACAACATCATTTGATAACTACCTCATGGTGATGGTTACAGTGATGTTCTTGGAGTTACATTACAGATGGATGAGATGGATTCATGATCTTACGCTTCTGTTAAGAACTTCACGGAGATCGGTTATGACATCAGGATGAGGAGAAGTTGAAGGAACATATTCTTTAATGATGTTAGGAACATGGTTCCTATTCTTGAGATGTCCCCTTCCTTGAGTGTTCAAAGAAGTGCTGAGTTGGTTAGCATAGGTAAAGGGGTTCTTAACTTCAGAAGTCTGCGTCTGGCGCAAGTTAGCCATTAGCGCAGTCTGGTTGCATTTTGCTGAAGTAGGTGTTGAATGACGCTTGTTGAGATAGATGTGCAGGTCAAATAGATCTACTATTTGTGTATCTGTCTGAGATACTAGTAGTTTACCCTGTTTGGATCTTGAGGTAAGCAGGGATGGAAGATCCGTAGTTGTATTTTCGGGATTCGACAGAATTCCTTTTTGTGTTGTGCAACCTGTTCTCATGTGTTTGTCCTGGCACAACTGAGTGAGAGAAATCTCGATTTGAACAGAACTCACTTTCTTAGCAGAGATTTGCTTGTCTCTATTCAGAGGTGTAGAGTTCCTGCCCAAAAGAGTTTTCGTATTGAGTGGCGCATAGGCGCCACCAGAGATACTTTCAACTGAGTCAAGGACTGGAGAAGATGAGGGAATAGCCAAAAGGCATCTTCCTTTGTTTAGAGCTGAAGAAACAGTAGGCACCAGTTGTGCAGGAGTTCTGGTTGATAGAGAAGCCTTCTGCACAGGTTGTACAAGAGTTTTGGTTGACCGGAAGACAAATTGTGCAAGTTGTACAGGAGCTATGGTTGGCTGAGAGACAGATTGCGCAAGTTACGCAGGAGCCATGGTTAGCCGAGAGATGGACTGCATAAGTTATGCAGGAGCCATGGTTGGCCGAGGGACAGACTGTGCAAGTTATGCAGGAGCCATGGTTTGCTGAGAGACAGACTGCACAAGTTGCGCAGGAGCCATGGTTGGCCGAGAAGACTTGGGAGTCCACACAGTGCGTCCTTTGATCTTAGCAGCAACGACGGTGCGCTTGGTACCCCCAGCACTGATCATTGCCTCGTAAGCGGTTTGGTCGACTTGAATGACCAAAGTCTTCTGCGTCTTGTCGATAGACGCGGTATCACATTGATTTGTCACTTTCTCGGTAGAGGAGAAAGTCGTCCCCAACAGAGTCGTCATTTTGTTTGCAAAAATAAAAAGAAAATTCTATTTCTACAAACTGAGAAAGAGTACAAAGAGTACAATTAATTTTTGGGGAAGTACAACTATAGAAATCTGATCAGAAGACGATCACTTTATCCCTTGGACGAGGTGATATCGAAGACACAAGCCTTTGGAGGATGCAGCAACACTTTAGCAGGAGATTATGATCATTCATGATGCCTTGAGACTGATTTGAAACTCTATTTATAGAGTTCTTGAAATAACTATTTAGCAGTTATTCTGGGTTGCGCGTACTTCAGTTACGCGCCTCATGTTCACTTGCGCGAGCGGTTGTACTAACTACTATGGACGCATGGCATCGTTTAATTGAGATACGCATGGTCGTGGACAGTGTAGTGGGAAAGTTCTACGAAGTTAGTGGCATGCGTGCCACGTCACCCTGCTCTGGATACTGTCCGATCACTTTGTGCGAGCTTCATCAGCTTGCGTAGAGATGCAACCTAGCAACTTACTCCTGGGTTCAACCTCGCGCACCCTGATACATTGCGCGAACGACTAGCTGTCGTCTTCAACTTGCGCCTAAGTACATCTTCGCGCACCCTGACACGTTGTGTAAACTGCTAGCTGTCATTAAATCTGACCAAATCTTCTCGAGCTCCGTGTTGCACGAGATTCGAACGAATTGTAACTCCTCTTCCCAAATTTTATGATATATTTTTTATTTTTTATTTGATTAGTTTACATTTATTTTTTCTATGATCATAGGAGTTGTGACTAAGCCCACAGGTGATTTATGACCATCTTGTGGTCACATGATCTCTAGATAGGGTTTATAAGCATGCTATAGCTATATTATATTTTCCTATAATTTTTAGACATTTTTAGATATTTATTTATTAAATATATATTTATTTTATTAACTTTCATGAATTACTAGAAGGTCATTTGGGACTATTTTGAGACAAGTTATTTTTATTTAGGTTCTAGGAGGTTAGAAATATTTTCTAAAATATTTTAGAATTTTTTTGGATTTTTTTAGAATTTTTGGGAATTTTTATATAATTAAAACCTATAGAAATTATATTTTATAGGCTTTGAGAATTTACTGTGAGGTCACATGATGATATTTTGTGTTAAAAATATTTTATTTAGATTCTAGACACTTAGAAATATTTTCTAGAATTTTCTAGAATTTTTCTGGATTTTTCTGTAATTTATTTTGATTTATTTGGATTTAAAATAATTTTTAAATGATTTTTTGAATTAAATAATTAATTACCCAATAATTCAACCGGGGGGGCCCACCTGTCGGAGCCCAGGCTGAACCGCCTCCCTCTCTCCTATATATATATACTATTATATTCGAAATCCTAATAAAATTTCAGCCGACTTTTTGAGAGAGAGTTCTAGTAGAGATCTCGACTTCCGGAAGCGATTCTCGCCAACTCCGAAGTGCTTTTTGCATGCCGTTTTTTTGTTGGATTCTTATCAAGGTAAGCTTTCTGAATATGTAATTTATTTTCGTATATATTATTCCTAAATTTCTGGAAAATTCGTAGAGTGTCGGTTGTCCGAAACTTGACACGTTTCGGTGTTTTCGAGATTTCGGGAGAACCAAAAATTGAAATCATGAACCGTTTGAAGTTTCGGAAACCTAACACAGAGCTCTATGAATATTTTTTTTTCAGAAATTAATTCGCTCTTCTAGTATTTTAGTTATTCTGTTGAACTCAGAATTAATCGGTTGATCACCGTTTTGGTCACGATTAGCCATAACGGTGATATCTTTTGACCAAAGCATGATTTTGTAGCACGATTAATTCTAGCGCACTCGTGGCATTGAAATCTACCAAGGTGCACTTTCAAAATTTAGAGTTCACATTGTTTGACTAAATAGTCAACGGCACGCCTCGATTTACGTGTTATGGTTCCCAAAATTGAAAACACGACTTTTGATGGCCAAACTTGCATGTTTAGATTATATTCAGATTATTATTATGTTAAATTAGGTTTTTAAGTAAATTATTCTAGAATTAATTATTATTAGATTAGTAACCCAACTAGCCACTATTCCATGAATTTAGAACTAGAACATTAGAATTGATTTATAGTTTTCGTGCACGGTTAATGGTGCGATATGTGTTATAGGTTGACAGCTCCTAGATCGGCATCCCCTCATCCTCGACTTGTGACTACGGTTTGTGCAAGGACCACAGGCAAGATACCTTGCCTCCCTCTACAGTTTAATTCCATGTTTATAGTTTCCATGTTATTATTGTATTATCATTAGATACTCTATTTGTTATAGATTTTATATGATTTATTAGCTTTCTAGTTGACTTGATTTATCTAGTTTCTACATACCGTATTCACCAGTTTATGGTCTTGCTTGACTTGACAGTGTAGTTATACTGGACTTGACTGTGTCTTGACTGAGTCGTACCTTGTCTCACCAGTACCTTGCTTGAGTCGTGTCATAGAACGAGTACGTGTAATTAAACTGCTAAATCATTGTTATTGTTTCCTTGGCACCAGAGAGTCCACTCGGGACGAGGGTGTTTGCCTTGATCTGTTTACATCCGTGAGTCCACACTCGGGACGAGGATGTCGATTATTTGCACCAGAGAGTCCACACTCGGGACGAGGGTGTTGACTTGACTTGCACCAGAGAGTCTACTCGGGACGAGGGTGTTTACATCAGAGAGTCCACACTCGGGACGAGGATGTTATACTTGCACCAGAGAGTCCACACTCGGGACGAGGGTGCCTTGCCGTGAACTAACCAGAGAGTCCACACTGGGGACGAGGGTTAGTACTAACCAGAGAGTCCACACTCAGGACGAGGGTTAGTGATTAGTTCAAACCTGCGAGTCCACTCGGGGTGAGGGTTTGGTATTCCATTGATATCGTGTTTGCTTGTTCATCCAGCAGTTCAGTTACGTGTAGTTGTTCTCGTATTCCAGTTCATAGTCACCTATCAGTAGCCACTTATCGTTAGTCACTTGTTAGCAGTATGGTCGTAGTCTCTTGCCATGATTAAGTATCGTTCTTGTTATATCCTGTTTATATATTATCATGCATGATTAAACTGCTAGATAGGCATGTTTATATGTATCTTGCTATATCCTATGAGGACCTGATGATCTCTTCAGGTCTAGCGATTGCATGAGGTTAGTGGCAGAGCGGGATGGTGGATGATTGTGATACATGTCTCAGGTATTTGTTAGTGATAGTACATTGTTATCCTTTCGTGCTTTTTATTCCTTATCATGAGATATTCTGCTTATTGATTCAGTTTAGAGACTTTTGTTATACTCTTGGAGTCTTATCGGACATATATGCTAGTGGGCTGCAGACCACGACCCATAGTGTCCATTCATGTTTATATACCCATTGTGGATTGAGATAGAGATTTACTTCACCATGATTAGGCCTTGACAGCGTTTACGTATTTGAGTTGGGCTGGAGTCTGCTCGATACGTAGCTGGCTTGCTTACGAGCTCGCGTCCGAAAAGCGGGTGCGGGTCGTGACACGAATTCTCCTTGATATGCATGTTGTCTGCTGTCAGGCAATGACGATACCGTTACAGCTTCTCGAGGAAGTGTGCCACGTGGCGCTTGTGCAACCTATCTCATGCGTAACCTGATGTTGCGCAACTTGATGTTAGCGCAACCTGATAATATAAATTCAGGAGCGGCACAACTTGGTTTTTAGCCTCTACAGTGGGAAAATGGTACAAAGTTGCACTTTTATGGTGCATTTTACACTTCGTACGAGCGCACTCTGGTAGCCAAGCGAGTAGCTATGCTAGTAGCTTTCACTGTAGTTGGGGGAGCTACGTTGCACGTGAGAAGCTTCATCATAGGAGCAACACTATGCTTGAGTAGCTTCGTCGTGGAAGCTACGCTATGTGCCGGCTATTTAGTTTTGGTAAATGACAACATCTTGGAGTTACTCCTTTCCTAATGCCGCCATTGAAGGAGTCAATCTAGTTTGTAACTAGACCAAGTAATGGGTGCTCCTGTTGTAAGTTGAAAAGTCTCTAAAAAATGAGAGAACTAAGCGTGAAGAACAAAGAGAAGTCCCTCTAGCCGCATATAGGGAGGGGGATAATCTAGAGTGTTCCAGAAGTGCAAACTTTGTGCAATAGAAACTTGTTAGTTCTTGGGAACGAATCGATCTATAAAGATCGAACTCTACAAAAATACCGTATTTTAGCGACTGATATTACCGACGGTAGTAAATCAGTTGTTAAATAGCGACGGATTAACGACAGCTCAGCAACTAATATTATATGTAAAATACATTATTATTTTACGTCGCTAATTCTGTCAACAGTTCGTCGCTAGATATATGCCGACTACTTAGCGACGGATATTTTCGTCGCTAGCCACGAGTAAAAGTGTGACAGTAATCCTTTGTTACTCATTCTCAAATTTTTACCAAAGTTTTCATTTCCCCCCGGGCTTTTCTCCTCCCCGACGACTGCGGCGACCCCTCTGCGGCGGTGGTGCGGCGACCCCTCTCCGAGCTCGGCGACCGATGGTGACTCTTCTTCCCCTCTTCGTGCTCCTCTACAGTCACCCTCTCCGTCCCCTCCCCTCTACAGTCCCCCTCTCCACGCCCCCCTCTCCGTCCCCCCTCTACAGCCCACAACTACCCCCCCTCTCCAGCCCCCTCTACAGTCTCCCTCCCCGGTGCTCCGATCAGACCCCCTCTCTGCGTGCTCCCTCCTCCTTCATCTTCGGTAAACACCCTCTCTGCATATTTTTATTAATATTTTTATATTTTGGATTTTGGACACGGTTGAAGATAAATATGTAAACATTAGCTAGGGTTTTGGACACGGACACGGATACAATGGAGCTAGGGTTTTGGATTCATGGGAATAGCTAGGGTTTTGGGTTTTCGTAAATTATTCAAAATTCGTAAAATTGGAATCGGATATCCGAATATTTTCGGTTATTAAGATATCGAATCCGTTAATATTGGATTATGATATCCGATTATTATTCAAAATATTATTGAACTCTAGGATTATAGGGTTGTCAGTACTATAATATGAGGATACGGCCGATACCGATATGATACATCCGATACTAATTCGATAAGGCCAATACCAATCCTATACGGCCATTACCAATCCGATACGGCCAATACCAATCCTATACGGCCAATACCAATCCTATACGGCCAATACCTATTGGATAGGACGATACCAATTTGATAAGGACAATAGCAATCCGATACGGTCGATACCAAACCGATAGGCCGATACTAATCTGATACGGCCAAAACTAATAAGAACCAAACGTGAAACATAGCTTTATATTCAAAACATCTTCTTTCTTCATTCTCAGAATCTCATGGCTTCCTCTAGCAGAGCAAAATGTAGAACCAAACGTGAAGCAGAGCTTCATACACTCTCTCTAGATTCCTTCTCGATACTCATAGGAATGATATGATACCGATTTTGATATTACCGATTTCGATATCGATACTCATAGGAATGGTCTGATACCAATTTCGATATCGATACTCATAGGAATGGTCGATATTACCGATTTCGATATCGATACTCATGGGAATGGGTCTGATACCGATTTTGATATCGATACTCATAGGAATGATCGATATTACCGATTTCGATATCGATACTCATAGGAATGGTTTGATACCAATTTCGATATCGATACTCATAGGAATGGTCGATATTATCAATTTTGATATCGATACTCATAGGAATAGTCTGATACCAATTTCGATACTGATACTGTTAACCTTGATTGTTACAATTAGGTACTAAATTAATTTTTACTTGTATTTACAACATATATGGTACTTGGTACAGAATTAGTTTGAACAATGAGTTGATACTTAGTTGACCGTTCGTGGATGTACAATCGGCGACATGAGAGCAAGATTGGTTTGACGGATGATTTCAAGGTGGGCGTCGAGGAATTTTTGAGATATGCTAGTAGCCAAACTTATTTCATGGACGGAAGACTCATAAAGTGCCCTTGTGTCAATTATCGTAATATACCATTCAAAGAGGTAGATCTCGTGAGAGAGAACCTCTACAAGAAGGATTTCATACCGAACTACAACGAGTGGACGGCTCAAGAAGAACCTTTGGTTCCACAATATCAGTCTCCCTTCAATACGGAGGTGGGAGAGTCCACTCTTGGAGATAACTTCCCATATCTGCATCGAAACTTGGCACGTGAGTTAGTATTTGATGCGGCTTGTGCCGGTCTAAATTGTGATCCAGAGGATCCGAATCCTGCTGCAAAGACGTTCTATGATATGTTCAGCCATGTCGATACTCCATTATTTCTGGGTTGTGATTCTCATTCTGTCCTGTCGGTGGTGATGCGACTGTTGAACCTCAAGTCTAATTTTAACTTACCACGGGAATGCTACGACTGAATAATTCAGTTTGTTAGAGAGTTGCTGCCAAAAGGAGTGAAGGACTTGCCAGAAAACTTTTACAAGTCGAAGATGATGATACGAAAACTCGAATTAGGCTACAAAAAGATAGATTGTTGCCGAAACGGCTACATGTTATACTACAAGGAGAATAATGATAAAGACAGATGCATTTTCTGTTACGAGGACCGGTACAAGCCCATTTGGGACAAAGAAAAATCAACTGCACGAGCAAGGTTGCGCCCCTACAAATACCTACAGTTTTTGTCGATCACAAAGAGGCTACAAAGTATGTATATGTCCTCGAATACTGCAGAACACATGACATGGCATAGCAAAGGACGGAAGATGGATGAAGGAGAATTATCTTATCCATCCAATGGAGAGGCATGGAAGCATTTTGATCGATGTCATCCTGGATTTGTTGCGGAGCCTAGGAATGTTCGGCTGGCTTTATGTTCTGATAGAGTCACTCCTTTCGGACAGTCGGGGGCTTATTACTCTTGTTGGACTATGATTTTGACCCCTTACAATCTACTACCGTGGATGTGCATGAAGACTCCTTATATTTTCTTGACACTTATCATACCCAGTCCAAAAAATCCAAAGAAGAACATCGATATCTACTTGCAGTCATTGGTGGACGAGTTGAAATAATTGTGGCTGTTCGGCGTTCAGACGTATGATATATCGATGGAGCAGAACTTTCAGATGAGAACGATGTTGATGTGGACCATCAATAATTTCCTAGCATATTAAATATTATCTGGACGGAGTACTCATGGTATTATGTCTTGTTCGATATGTATGGAAAAGAGTAAGGCATTCCACCTTCAGAATGAAGGAAAAGATTATTTTTTGATTTCCATCGTCAGTTCCTTCCTATGTCGCATCCATGGAGAAGGAACATGGACGCCTTTAGAGCTGGTAAACAGTAACTAACTCCTCTTCCATTGAGATTGACTGGAGATATCGTTTGGGCAGAGATATAGAATTTTTCGACTGTAAAGGAAGATCCGAGATCGGGCCATCACTTAGAAGGATTCAGACATAGCCATAATTGGACGAAGCAGAGTATCTTTTAGGACTTACCTTATTGGAAGGACAATCTCATAAAACAATCTTGATGTCACGCATATTAAGAAAAATGTATTCGACTACATCTTCAATATGGTGATGGATATCAAAAAAATGAAAGACAATCCCAAAGCAAGAAAGGACTTGAAAATTATTTGTAGGCGTCCAAATTTGCATCTAACACGAAGATCCGATGGTAACTGGGTCAAGCCCTCAGCACCATTTATACTGAGTAGGGATGATAAATTGATAATATGCAATTGGATTACAAAGTTAAGATTCCCTGACGGTTACGTGTCGAATCTGGCAAGATGTGTCGATCTCAACGAACGCAAGCTGATAGAGATGAAGAGTCATGATTGCCACGTGTTCATGGAGCATTTATTTCCTATCGCTCTGAGAGAGATGCTGCCTTCTCAAATATGGGGTCTGCTGGCCGAGTTATCTATATTCTTTAGAGATTTGTATTCAAGTAAGTTGACGGTGCAACATATGTTTGAACTTGAGGAGAAGATTGTATTGACATTGTGCAAGTTAGAAAAGGTGTTTCCCTCCGGCTTTTTTGATAGTATGGAACATTTGTCGATTCATCTTGCATACGAAGCATGTATCAGTGCTCCTGTCCATTATCGATGGATGTATTCATTTGAGAGGTATAAAATAATTAATTATCTAGTACTAATAGTTGTTTATTCAAACAGTTCTAATATTGAATATATTATTTATAGATATCTACATCACCTGAAGAAGAAGCTGGGCAATAAGGCTCATGTAGAAGCTTTGATATTCGAAGCATATATTATTAAGGAGGTCTCAAACTTCTGCTCAATCTACTTCGATACTCATGTCAGAACAAACTAGAATAGAGCAACAAGAAATGATGAAGGTGAGATCGATGCACCGAATCGTGGAATCAGCACTATCTTCAATGTTGGCGGCAAGCCTACAAGTGCTTCTAAGTTATGGTGGTTGGAGGACGATGAGTTTGAAGTCGCTCATCGGTATATCTGCCTAAATAATGGTATGGAGGAGATGAAAGTTATAGAGAAGTAAGTGACATAATTTTGCTACATACTCTAATTTTGTTATATACTTCTAAAAATTTCTCTAACGTTTCTCGTTATTATCATAGTATTTTTAGAGCTAAGATAAAAGTGGAGAGACTTAGCATTGATGATGATGATCTTGCTAGAGAGGTTGACAAAAAAATTCTGTCGTGGTTCCATAACTATGTAAGGATTAAAATTATTTAACTATTATAAATTCAATTGACCAACTAAAGAGCTTTGTCCTAATGACGTTATGATACGTGATGTTTTAGGGTTTTCGTCCTGGCACACAATTGACCAACGAAAGACTTCAAGCACTAGCTATCGGACCAAGCAAGAGGGCAAAATATTGGGATGGATATTTCATCAATGGCTTCAAATTTAGAACCACTGATAAACCTATCAATCACTCATTTGTCGATGAGGAGGCTAATTACACAAGGAATTCTAGAGTTTGTGTAAAGGGTTCAGTCTACGATGCCGATCAAGAATTTGACTATTACGGTATTCTAAGAGATATTGTAGAGCTGGATTACTCTTTTGATACCAAAATTATGCTGTTTACATGTGATTGGTTCGACACAACACCCAAGCAAGGATGGAGAATTGACAAATAGTTTGGATTTATTGATATAAAATACGGAAAAAGATATGTAGATTTCGAATCATTTGTGTTGGCTAGTCAAACGGTCCAAGTGTACTACACGAGTTATCCTAGTCGACGACACACTACTCGTGATTGGTGGACTGTATGCAAAACTAAAGCAAAAAATACATATAATATTGGAGATCAAGCATACCAGGAGGATGAGGTAGTCATGCCTCAACCAACATATATGAGTTTAGCCGGCGTTGACGACATGGAAGTTGACGTTACTGTAGAGGATGATATAGTTGACGAAGAGTTTGACATAAAGCACTTACCTCATGTAGAGGAGGATTCTAAAATGGACGTATCGGATGAGGAGGAATTTGAAGATGAAGGTGAAAGTAGAAGTGATAGTGAAAATGAAAAAGATGAAGAAGATTTGGATTACGAAGAAGATTAGTACGTATTACCTACTTATGAGTATCATCACACCATTTTTTATTTCTATTAGATTAGCATTGATTATTTGTATCAACACATCTTTTTTTTTAATTTCTATTAGATTTGTATTGATTATTTGTATCATCACACCATTTTTTTTTATCTCTTTCAGATTTGTATATTGCAGGTCGAGGCCGTACACGATGTCGAGGATCTTCATCCCACCCTCCTGCTCCTCTTAGTACTCCAGCTGCAGAGCGCAGAGGAGTTAGCGATGACGATTTGGTTGATGAGGAGGATGGCTTGTCTCCGTCATTCACTCATTCATCGGTCGGTGGAGCTAGTCATGATATTCCTTCAGCATCTACTCGATCCTACTGGTGCTGGTGCCCCGTCTTCTACGTCGGAGACTACATCTGTCGCTCCTACTGGGGCGAACTGTCACCCTCATTTCCCGTATTTCCCGTATTTCGTATTTTACTCGTATTTGGATTTTTTTGGCATGTATTTTTATTTTCTCAGCTTGTGGAATTTCGGTATTTCTCGTATTTTGGGTTTTCTCATGGCTCGGTTTTATTGGGGATGGTTCGGTTTGGTTCGGTTTTATGTGAGTTGGATCACCTTAGCCCTATGCTACCCCTCATCCCCACCACAACTCCCCCTCTTTATATCCCCACCTACCACTCTCTCTCTTCATTACCACCACCATTTATTTTCTTCTTCTTCTTCTCCTTCCTCAACACCACTCTCCACCCATAGGCAAGTGCATCTTGCCACTACATGAGAACCCTATTTTCTTGGTCCATTAGCTAGATTAGGACATGGTGATCAACCTTAGTTCTTAGGTTTTTATGATTTGGAGCCCCCATTGTCATAGATCTAAGTTTTCCTATTTTCGGATTTTGTATGGTTTGAGCTATTTATGTTGGTTTTCTATGGGTTTTGATGTTTCCATGTGGAAGAGCATTCAGTTTCACTCCAGTTGGAACCTTGGAAATCCGGATTTGGAGTTCGAATGGCTAAGTTATGATGCTTTGAAGCCTTGGGTTCATCCATGGTGTTCTTGCTGTTTGGAGAAGACAGTGAGCAGTGGCAGAGCTTCTTAGCTTACGCCACGCAGCCTTGAGTACGCTTCCTGTTGGAAGCGTGTCTCCTTGAGAGTGCATGACTTTTCACGCAGCTGCTCCCTGTAGCGTGCGTGACTTTTCACGCAGCTGCTTCCTTGAGCGTGCGTGACTTTTCACGCAGCTGCTCCTCTTCAGCGTGCGTGACTTTTCACGCAGCTGCTCCCTGTAGCGTGCGTGACTTTCACCTACGCTGCTCTCTCAGCGTGTGTGACTTTTCGTACGCTGCTCCCCTGACCCCCCTTGCTTAACCCAGGCTCTTGGAGTTTGGTCTTATTTCTTTAAGCTTGGCTCTTCTATTGCCCTGTATATTGATATTTTATTAGATATTTTACGCCCATTTTATATCCTTACGCCTTTTGTCATGAACTTGATTTTACTTAATATGTTTGGAATGACTATTGTACATGGCATGGTATGACAAGGAACTAGCATAACGCGATAGTGACCCGTAGTGGTGCACTCCTGACATGACCAACCTGACATGATAGTGGCCCGTCGTGGCGCACTCCTGACAAGTACCCTGACATGATTTATCTTGATAACTTAACTTGACTTGCCCTGACACCGTGGGTGGTTATTTCTTGCTTGATTGTTAAATCCACTTGTCCAGTCTTGCATCATGTCTAGGAGGGGACTCCTGAGTACCACGGTCAGGAGTACCTACTGAATTGGACTAAGGTTAATAATTAGTATAATTCACTAGTCATGAAGAGATGTTCCCCAGTTACAGGCGATCCCGTTATTCCGGCCGCAAATGATTGGACTTGTAGCCTGCCGACGAGTAGGGCACATTTCCAGCCCACTGTTATGTGGGGCACTCTTGATTGTCACTTTAATGATTGAACTCTATTGTCACTCTAATGTATTGAACTCTCTAAATTGTCACTATAATGATTGCCTGGATAACCTGGATAGCTGCAGGGCCTGTGACTACTTGGAGCATCTCATTACATCTTGCTAGTAACTAGGATTGTGATAACCCTAGTTAGTTAATGTAGAAAGCCGTAGGCAATGATTGGCCGTGATTGCTTGGATGGAGTCTAGTCCAGTATAGTATTGTCTAGAATTGATTGATTGTAAGATTGTACCAGAATGATGGAAAGATTGTCACTATAATGATTGTTCCTCCAGATTGCCACTATAATGATTGTCACTCCAGATTGTCACTATAATGATTGTCACTCCAGATTGTTACTTGACCTGATTTCTTTTAATTATCTTGCCGATAAATGGTGAGAGAAACCAAGTTCCGTTCAGACGAAAGGTTACAACCCCGGTCCTTGTTTGGTTTACGGGTTGTAACCTAGCTATCTGAATAGTCCCATGGTTATCTCATCGTATATCATCCTGTCATGCTTTTCCACATGTCCTGTCTTTTAGTGATTCTATGCAAGATTGTCTTTTATAATTATCCATCATGCTTTTTCTTAAATTACTGTCTCTTATTATGTAATTATATTATTGTGCTAATTTGCTGGCTTTGGTTCTTATTTTGTGGCCCCCTTTGTGGCACTTGCTCTTTCTGGGGTCTGACCCAGCTGGTTTTGTATGGCCAGACACCGGAGCGGCAGCAAAGGATCTACCTGTCTTCCAGCCCGATGGTGGTCATCAGGCGTAACCAGGGCATCGAGTGGGTTTTTTTTTGTTCTCCCACTGTAATATTGTAAATTATTCTTTTGAGGCGTTTAGCCGACGAGCAAGTGTTAGCTCGATTGTACTTACTTACTGTCTGCCTACGGGCTGTAACATGATTGACAAGCCCCGGGGGTTGATCATGTATGACTGAACTCTTGCTAGTCCTCACATTTTGTAACGACTAGCTTCATGATCATCTGGATATGTAATATTTGGGACGCCTTACAATTGTATATTTGGAGATCTGATATCTTGTGATTATTATTAGTTGGTTGAGATTGAGACAATAGGCTATTTTATGACCTTAAGAGACTGATGGATTGTAGTGAAACCCTCACATATCTAGACAGCCGTGACCGTGTAGCGGTGTGGATTCCATTCCGTTATACGTAGCTGGCTATGTCTGCCCCCGCTCTCCAGTATTCTGGTTCTGGGGCGTGACACGAACCCATATCCTGGCCTTTTGGTGGACCGTGGAGTGTACATACGTCGACCATGATTTACATATCCTCCTACTCTACCAGAGCAGTCAACTAACATCACTCTTCAAGAGCTGTGGGCCGATTGAGTGACGTAAGTATATAATTGTTATTATACACATTTATTCATACTTTCTTTATTTTCTAATGGTACATTATTTTGTTAATTTCAGGTTCTTTCTGCTCCAGGCTGGTAGAGATTTGGGCGACTTGATGTGTCGTCAATTCCATGGTCCCTATTTGAACTTTGGGGACATCCCACTTGATAGACGATTCATTTGGCTCGAGATACTTGGGTTATGCCTAAACAATACCATCTTTGTTTACAATATTTCTTAAATATTTGCTCATTTATTTTTATTTGTTCTTATTTGCAGAAGTTATACTGGTGGCCGGCGCACAGAGATCAGGCGGTCCGAAAGTGTTACAAGTTTGTCGCCAGCAAAAGGTTGAGGGATATGGTCAACGACCAGAAGGCGTTGGCTTCGCTAAATAGTGCTCTTCGCAAGGAGTGGTTGAAGGAAAAATTCTGGAAGGCGATAAAGAAGAAGATGTACACTCCGACCTATAAGGCCAAGTGTGAGAAGGCAAAGGCTGCCCGTGCTAAGGGTGGTCACCACACGGGTGGATCCATCCCAATTTTAGAGCATTATCGACGGCTGATGAGTATTCTTATTTGTTATTTCTTCAATTATTTAAATTTAATTTTTAGTTATAAATTGATATTTAATTGTTACAGTGCGAGGAGGTCCCTAGGGCAGGCGTAGACCCGAACGTCATCGACTTTCCTAAAGTTTTAGAGCGTACCCATAAGAGAAAGAAGGATGTGAAGCTCGTAGATGATCGGGTGACCAAACCCCATGTAAGTTTTCCAAGTCCTATATCTAATTACATTTCTTCTTTGTCTTTACGTACTTAACTACATTTAGTTTACCTAAATAGTTAGTCCGAACTCTAATATGAATATTAACTCTAAATCATAACCCTAAGTAGCATTATAAATAAAAGAAAAATTTAGGAGACGTATGAGAACCTAACCATAACAATACTTAACTCTAAATCTATTCACCTATATAAATATAAGAGACGTATGAGACTTTAGAGAGTCGAGTCAGTAAGGGAGAGACTGTCCGGGGCGGGGGGGGGGGGGGAGCTGGGACTAGTCATCCACTGACGCCGGCTGTAAGGAACGACTCGTGGATACAAGCCGTCGGTAGAGGGAAATGGGGCAGCGTGTACGGTACCGGATCATTGGTACCCCAGCCATCCGTTTATTCCAGAGATCCTCTATCTCCACCACCTCCACCTCCACCTGTAGATGCACAGACCGACGATACTGTCGACACCTACACTTTGTGACAGATTACACAGATTTTGGTGGGCCTACAAAGCCAGGTGACCCAGATGACTGGAGTTCTAAGCACAGCAGGTCTGATTCCTGCTGCCACTGCACCGACTCCTACTTCGGCCTCAGCGCCTCCGACAACGACTCCTCCATCGACCACAGCACCTACTACACCGGCTCCTCCGATGACCACAACGTCTCTTGTTATGTCGTCGACTCTTGCAGACGTCCTGAACGTACAACGGATCATCACTTTGGTTCTGGGACAGTTATATGCATGCGGACGACCGACTATGCTTCCGCCACCTCCTCCTCCTCCTCCACCATCAGTTTAATTTTTGTTTGATTATTGGTTGTATTTGATCGATGAGTTTGTATGAACTTTAGGGAGTTTGTATTTAATTGATGAGTTTATGTACTATTGAACAAATTTGTGTATATGTACTATATTGCAACTGCTGAACGAGTTTGTATGTATTGGAGTTGTTTGAATATTTATTGGAGTTCAATTTAATGTATATATTGGTGCTTGGGTTAATTTTTGTATATATTGCTGTTATATTTAATGTATATCATTTGACTGTCATGTATATATATATATTGACAGGTTTGAGTAAAGCTGGAACAATTTAGTCTGGCAATAATGAGAAGTTTAGCGACTAACCAGCGACGGAAACCTGAAAAATTTGTAGACTAGCGACTGGCTACCGACGGAATAGCGACGAATTTCTGTACGATAGCGACGAACTAGCGACGAAAATATCTGCCACTAACGTTCTGTCTGATACCATAAGCGTATTAGACGAGCCAGCGACGAAAATTTTCATCGCTAAGCTTCTGAAAAATTTGGGTTTTTGGCTCACAAAGTTATGCTGGTATTTCGTTGCTAAGTTGTCGTCGTGTTTGCCGACGGTTTATTTTCGTTGCTAGTCCGTCGCTATATTAAGTCGGTGTTTCCGTAGTCAAACCGTCGCTATGGCGACGGATTATCGATGTATTTGTCATTGCGACATTATTGTTATCGACGTTCCATTTCAGTCGGTAATCCGTCAATAAGTTATATTAGCGACGAAAATATCGTATTTAGCGACGGATATTATCCGTCGCTAAATACCAATATTTTGGTAGTGGAATCTCACTTTAAAAAACGATGATTTTGACCACCGTGCTTGTTGTCACAACAGATTATTCTATTTTGTAATCTGTTTTTGGCTTCGTCCCAAGGGCTCGTTCTAAAAAAATTATTCAAAAGCTATATATGAGAGTCCTACTTTCATGAATCAAACTCATCAATGTCTATGTGATCCCTAGCTCTCTCCGGCATCCTGCTCTTATTTCTCATTATGGTCTGACACATATGTGAGACTTGTGTGGGTCGGGACCCAAACAAACTAGACACCATAAGGTCTGGTTTGGTTCACGGATTTAAGAAACCAAGAAAGAAAAGTTATTCCTTTTCTTTGTTTGGTAGCCACAAATTTGAGAATTAATTTTCTGACAAGGAAAAAAATTGGTGAGAGTATGGTTCCATTCAAGACCCATGAGATTGATTTTCCCTCCTCATTTTCCAACATTTATTACAAAAGTTATGACAAAAGTAATCATGTGTCATGCTTATTTTACCATTAATGTTATTTTTTATAATATTATTTTTATTTTAAAATGTAAGGATATTATTGGAACATTGTTATATTTTGCTTCCCTTTTCTAGGTAGTTTTCTTGTTTTATCAAACAACAGAAAGAAAATGCGACATGAATCCTACTTTTCCATTCCCATGGAAAATACAAGAAAATTCATTTCCTTTCCGTGAACCAAACGAGGCCTAAGAGTTATAGGGCATGGTTTGGTAAACCGTAAGTGTGAAAAAATATGGATTTGCACTTTTAGAGATAGATTTCTTATATGAATCCATTTACTTTCTTGTCCCCCTAATAGGAAACAAATGTGTTTGGTTAGGATAGGAAAGTGAAAAGTAGGAAGTGAAAGATTAAACAAATGTGTTTGGTTGAGATGGAAAAGTAAAAAAGTGAAAAGTGGAATAGTATATTATAATAATAGTAAAATATAATTACTTCACATAATAATTTAATAAAGTAAATAATTAGTTTACTAATTTAAGTTAATTATTTAAACATTAATTAAAAATTTATATTTAAAATTCTAATTAATATTTTTATTAGTTACTAGTTAGTTTAATAAATAATTAGCAACAAAAAATTAATAATAATTAGCAACAAATATGGATGAAAATGTTGATTTTTTTATTAATTACTAAGTAATTGAAGCGGATTCCAACATATAATAATTAAAAATTAACAAATAATTAGTGTTTTGAAGCAAAAATTTAATAAGTGACAAATTGATAAAAAAGAAATATCGAAAAATTATTAAGGGAAGAAATAATAGTTTATAACTAATCAGTTGCTTGTCAAATAAAATGGGAGAATCCGTCCACATCCAGTGGAAAAAACTGGTTGTGGTAGCAGCATTTTTTGTGAACACTTTCAGCCGACCGAAACTGCATGTGTCAGTCCAGCTCCCCTTTCCATCAAAAATTTCATTCTACCAAACAGCAGAAGATTGGGATTTTGGCTCCAATCCGGGTGAAAGTCCAAATCCGACTCCTATTCCTTGGAGCCAAACAGACCCATATAGTAATAGGGTCTCATATAATAGTTAAAATTAGGGTTTGGATATCGAAAATAACTGATGTTAGGATTTGAGTCTCCAAATTACTGTTTACTTGCCTGTGTGAACAGTAATTTGGGAACCCAAACCCTAACATCGGTCATTTTCGAAATCCAAATCCTAATATACAATATTATACAAGACCATATTACTAAATAACCTACACCATAATAAGAGAGAAGAGTCAACCGGTTGACCCGTAAATCGATATATTTTTTTGGATTGGATCAGTGTTGACCAATATTTTTTTTTGAAAACCGAGTGCAACTAGATATTTTATAAAAATCATGTCTAGGAGGAATTGAATTTGGACTACTTAGATTAAGCCACTAGTTGAACTCGTTTAATCAGACCCAATGTCTTGTCCAGTTCGATCTCCAGTACACACTGAGAGAGAAAAAAGAGAGGGAGATTCCAGAGATGTTTGGTTTGAATTGGTACTGAATTTTCAATGTCCCACAAGAAGTAATGAGTGGTATGAAAGTGTTGATTGGTGAAGTAAGGCCCCTGCAGCATAGGGCTTGACCAACAAAAGCTTGACTGCTTCTTGGTTTCCCCCCAATAGAGGAGTACCAAATTAACATGTGAGCATCATAAAGTTTCTGGAAGTAAAGAGAGCATTGAATTGAAGCAGAAGCTCCCCCTGCCTGCCCCCTGGCGAGCGATGCTGCAGCTTCAAGCCCGGGCATGCAGGCATTGGCAGTGACACATTTACTTCACACATTTACTTCCTTACTTTGGGGCAGGCATGCCTTCCATGAATGTTGCTATGTAGTGTAGCTTTTCCAATCTTGGATCAACCTTGGATATCTTCTCTTATATATGTTTTTCGAATATATATATATATATTTTTTGGAACCAAGTAAATTGTTTCTGGAATCGCTCCCACTGGGATTCGAACTCCTGACCACTCGGGCCGCATGCATCTCTCTTAACCACTGGGCTAGAGGTCATCTGCCGAATATATATATATATATATATATATATATATATATATATATATATATATATATATATATATATATATATAAGCCCCCCTTAGAAAACCCCCTAAAAACTCCTCCACTCTAATTCGTAATATTAATGTTAATATTAATGTGAATGTTAATGTTAATATTAATGTTAATGTTAATATTTTTATTATTTTTATTTTTTTATATTAATGTTAATGTTAATATTAATTTTAATGTTATGTTTAATGTTAATTTTAGTATTTAATGTTAATATTAACATTAACATTAATATTAACATTAATATTAACATTAAATTACGGATTAGAGTGAGAAAATTTTTTAGGAGGTTTTCTAAGAGGGGCTTTTGATCCGCTTCAATATATATATATATATATATACACTTGAGGTCGGCACACATGACCGTTTTTAAACATGTACAACCTGTGCAATCGTATATACTGAAATGTTTCCAGAAAAAAATAACGTCCGTATATATTACTAATGTAATTTTTTTTTTACTTTTACATTTAAATCTTTCTAATTTTTGGAAACTGCAATAACATGGCTCTTAGAATGCAATTTTTTTTTTGATAGAGTGGTTATATATATATAAAAAAGAAATTTATTTTTAGTTTTTGTACAAGTCTTAAGAATGTCAAAAAACGGCCTTGTGTGCATATATATTTTACGAGTATTTACATATTTGTGTATATTCTGAAAAAAAAAACTGTTTTTGTCCGCAGTTTATGTAATACTAATTTGTCCGCTGCTATGTGGCAACCATGCATTGGCCCTCCTGTTAGCACCGTGTCTCATTCTCTAAAAACTCGGACCAGAAGATCAATGGAAGGCCATCACAAGACGTACGAGCCAGCGGCGATCACAAAACTGTGGGCAAATTAACAGCAGTGTCCATTCGAAAAAATGATAGTTGTCACACATGTGTACTAAAAATCAATTACCTGTGCATAAAGCACAAATCATGGACATCTGGTCTTATACCTCTAATGATGTATAGAATAAAAAAATCGTTTCTAAAATGAAATGGTTGATATGATTCAGCTAATATTTTTTTTCTAAAGTCCAAAAATAAAGATTAGTAATCAAAGACATGTCATGTTAATTAAGAAAAAGGAGGAAGGCATGAAACTAATTTATGTTAGAGGAAAGTTATAATATGTTAAGACTAGGTCGGAACATTGATATAATCATGTATATCAAATTTTAGCTGCGTCGAATCCGGGTGACTCTTGTAATCTACAGAAAAAAAAAGATATAAATTAGTTGTGGTTTAGTGGCAGAACATCAATAGATCGAGTCACAGATCGAGTCACGAAAGCATATTATTCCATGCATTGTGCGTAAAAATTTCAAACGAGGACACCATAAGAAAAATAGCTGCCAAAATAGTAGAATATTTCATTAGAGACTTGGTACAATGTAAACAAAAAAAAAACTAGCTAATTAATTAATTAAGACAAATTAACATGACCATGAGACCAAAAGACAGAATCGAGGAGCACCTAACAAAATAAGCAACTGATACAAAGACGTACTGTTATTCCATGCATGCAAGCAAAGCTCTAACCCTAATTCGACACGGAAACCCTAACTGACAGCCAGGCACTACTATCCTCACGGAATTATACCACCGCCGGCACCGGTTCCGCCGCCGACTCCACCGCCGAGACCCCCTCCGCCGAGCCCGCCTAGGCCACCGAGCCCACCGACGCCCCCTCCGCCGAGCCCGCCTAGGCCACCGAGGCCCCCTCCGCCGAGCCCGCCGGCCCCACCGAGCCCACCAGCCCCACCGATGCCGCCGAGAGGAAGGCCAACAACGCCAGCGTAGCTGCCGACACCAGTAGCGCCACCGACGACCGGTATGCCGCCAACGGAGGCTCCACCGATGCCCGAGTAGCCGCCGACTCCTCCGAAGAGGATGTTCTTCTGGTCGCCGAGGCCTGCGGCGCCGCTGTCGGTCGCAGTTGGGCCGATCTTGGTGGTGTACGACGTGGTTACATGGACTTGGTCATTAGGAATGTGCCTAGCCAGGGACTGGGCTAGGGTTAGGGTTATAATGACGGTGAACGTACACAACTTCTCCATCTCTCTCTCTCTCTCTCTCTCTCTCCTCTCTCTCTCTCTATATATATATATATATATATGTAACACTGAGTGAAAGGAAGAGGGAGGGAAGGAGTGTTATATATAGGAGGGAGAGGGGGGATGAGTAGGTGAAAACAGGTCTGAGCAGTAAATGTGAGCTTCATGATTCATTTACAACAAGAAGAGCAGCAGTAATTGCTATGTACATATATGATAGCCAAATTGATTGATGAAGGGACTTGAAATCTAAGTTTCTTTACTATGTGGGGCTTGTTTGATTTTGTCCGCTAGTTTTTTTTTGCCGAGCACGGGAACTATGTGGTACTCAAATTTTCTCTCATGTCGTATGTGTCAAAGTGTGTATTGCGTCGGACGGCTGGAATGACCTGGTCAAAATCGGTCTGGGTTGGCCCGAGATCGATCAATGGGCCAACCCTGCCAAGCTCATAATACCATCGGGTTCAGACTGGGTCCAAAGAAATGGCCCACTAGCACGCCCGTACTCCTCACTGGGTCCGGACTGGGTTCAATTTTTCCAAGCCCGCGGCCCAGTCCGACCCGGCCCTGCCCGTAACATAATTTGAAAAATTTCAAAACGAATATAGGAACGAGGGCTTATGAAGTCAGGACCTCGAAAGTAAATTCCTATCAAGCATTCTGCTAACAAATAGCTCCAAATTAGTTTGTGTTAAAAGTAGAAACAAGTATAGTATAAATTAAAACTGAGTCAATTTTTTTTTTTTATTTTAAATTTGCTCAGCTCGCGGGTTAAACCTGGCTTGGCCCAGATCCAACTCGGCTCGAACCTATCCGGAGCAGGGTTCGAAGTTTTTATTCCGGGTCGACCAGTCCGGCCCGCTCCTCCATCAGGAGTAAGCCCGGTCCGGCCCATTCCTGATCAAATTCGATCAACAATGGGCCCGGGCTTGCCCAACCTGGCATGCGTCGCGCCTTGATGATGTGTATAGAGATTTTTATTTTTTACTTGGACTCAGTTGTGGAGCTAGCTAGCCTCTAAGATTGGTGAGAACTGAACGTTAGGTATAGTTTGAGGGATAAGACGACACTAATATTTTACCGTCTAAAGTATTTTTTAAAGTACTTATCACTTAATTGTTGTATACTTCAAATGCAAACAAAATATTTGCGACAATTTTTATACAGAGGGATGAACTTTGTCGTATTTACGTAAAAATGGATGAGTTTAAAAAATTACAAAGGAGAGGAAGGGATGACATCAGTAATGACGTCGAAAAAATTAACTTGTACCCCCACCCGGCGCCGTTAGGCATGTCACGAAGATTGTGCCCCCCCTCCCACTCGACGACATTAGTGATGGCCCCCCCCCCCCCCCCCCCCCCCCCCCCCCCCCGACGCCATCAATGATGTCGTCCCACTTCATCCCCTCCCCCCCCCCCGGCCGCCATACTTGATGTCGACTGCTCCGGCTTTAATTTTTTTTCTTCAATGAATGTTCTCCTCGATGCTATCAAAGAGGTCGTCCAAGAACCAACATTTTTTTTACAACGGTCATATTTTTATCCATTTGAGAGTGAACCTATATAAATGGTAGATATGAGAGGGTTTTATTCTCACTTCAAATTTTCTGTTATTCTTCACTCTATATATTCACTAATTCTCCAGATTAGAAGTTCTACATTTTTTGCAATATGGGTCAAAGCCTAAGAATATTGTGCTCACATGGAGGTGCAGTAAATGGGCTATCGTAGGAAGGAGGTTTCAGCAACTTCTTATAACCGATCATAGTAGTACATTAGATAGTTTACGCACTCTGATTATTGATAGTTTTTCTATTCGATATGAATTTATATTAAGGCATGTTTTCGTTTCTCATTGTTTGTTAATAGATTCTGAATAAGCATAAAGTTTTGTTCTTGAAGTTAATTTACAATCGCCGTTTATAAGTATTTTTGTTACTCAAGTTGCACCACCACTTAAATTCTTTTTACGACAACGTGTTTCTAATTATCAAGTGGGTGCTAGTTCTTTTCGACAACTTCCAGCTCATAAAAGAAGAACATGCATTAGATTTTGCTAGTAATGATGATTTTCAAACTATTAAAAATATTGATGATTTAATTAAAAATGTGGATGTTGATTTTGATGATGCTGATAGTAATGCTACCACTCATGAATTATTTGTCGGACAGCAATTTGCCGGCCGGCTTGAGTTTAGAAATTTTGTAAGTAATATAGCAATTGAACACAATTTTACATGTTCAACTAGTGGTATGAACAATTTAAAAAAATTATTTATAATTGTGATCAAACAACTTGTAATTGGAGAGTATATGCTAGACCCCTTGGTACACGAAAAATAGTTATCATTAGTTGTCACGATCTGCACCCTAGGTAGGGGCACAAGTACGTAGCAGCGTCCAGCCTACACCGTAAAAACGGCGTAGAACGCTGTAGGTCTGCTAGATAACAAACAATATATAATAACCTGTCATCTCCGCACGGAGGATATAAATATGAAATACTGATAAACTCAATCACAATCTAGAAGGAAGAATCATGGCATAAAAACTAGATAGATATAAACCACCAGTACAATATCCAGCTCAACAACAAGAAAGAGAGTCACAAAGTAATATGGTTATACAATCCCAAAATACATAATATCATAAACATAAGTAGCAAGCTTGAGACAAGGTCCAGTCCAAAAATCTACTCTAACTAAACTAAGCTAGAGGCTCGTCGGGCGGAGCTAAGCCCTGATGAACCTAAGTCTCCAAGTCTAAGCCCACTACGTCAACCGGACCGTAGTAGGTACAACAATCCTCCTCACCGTCATCTGTAATATTTTGTCAACATATCCAGTCAGGATGGAACGAGCACAATCAACTAACAATAGTTCACAAGATATGACAAAAGCTATAAGACTGTAAATAAAGAGTATATACAAGAAATTATGGAATGTACATATGGGTATCATGGCATGGTAAGCTGTAAATCTAGATCTAGAACAAGACAAGTAAAATTGATCATGGCATGTACAAGAATCAAGAATCATCTATCTAGGTGTGTGAGTACTAGCTACAATATGTGGCCGGCTTGGGAACTTGCACAATAGTAATAGGCCTGGCTAACCATACGTGGGGTGTATGATCAACACTCACAATCAACCAATGCACAATGGGTGCACAGTAGGCATTGACCACATATCTACACTAATACTTCCCGCCCCCGACTGGTAGAGTGGATCCAAGCAAGACACGTTACGACTCGGGATTCTACAAGAAGGAAGCAAGTCTCCTCGAGAATCGGTGTCCATATACTGCATAAGAACTACAAGGGGGCTTGCACAAGACATACCAAGATAACAAGGAATAACATCTCATGTCGGGATCCATGAATACCAATCCGTGTGACCAATGTATCAAGGACAAACATAACTACACTAATTATATGAATTATAACAATTATCGTAAATTAAAAAAGTTATCAGAGAATGTACTCTCCTGTGATATGATGGATAAGTCGACTGAGTCCAAGAACAGTGCCTCGAGGACCTATAGATGGAATACTGTATCAATATAATGGTTTGGAAGTAAAATCAAGTCATACTGAGTCAAACTAGGTCAAACAAAGTCAAACTATATTATACATAGTCAATCTAAGTCATATTATGCCTAAAAAGTCAAACTAGGTCAATGCAAGTCAAACAAAGTCAAACAAGGTCGATTTAAGTCAAGGGTTGACTTACAGTTAACTTTTGGTCAACTGGTCAACTCTAGTCAACCCTTGGTCAACTCTAGTTCAAATTGACTAACGTTGACTAACAGTTGACTTTGGGTCAACCGATCAACTTCGGTCAAGTTCTAGTCAATTTTAGGCTATGGTTGACTTTCGGTTGACTTTTGGTCAAAATTAGTCAACCGTGGTCAACCAAGATCAAAACTAGTCTAAGTCCACTATTCCTAACCATTACCAACCATAAAATCCTAATTATAGCTATATCTTAAAGTATTAAACCTATATGTTAAGATATAGGCATTATCTCGAATTATCCCGTTTACCCTTTATAAGGTAAATCCTTACCTTAGCCTCAAACTCCGACTCTAGACTTTTCTACCCTCATTCTAAGCTTTCTCCTACTCTCTAATATGGTACTCTAACCTTCCTCCTAGGATCTCGATACCGTATCATGGTATCTTGATATCTAAAAGTCAAAAAGGATAATTTTTGATTACCTTAAGATAGTGGATATTGAAATATCAACTTGGTATATCAAGAATACTACACGACTCCAACTCTAACTAGAATACTAAACTCTAACTATCTAACCAATACTAACTTGCTACCTAACTATCAAGTATTCATTCTAACTTCTAACCACTACACAAGCAACCCTCTAACTCTTCAAACTCTCACCCACACTCAAGACTACTCAAAACTCACTCACTAACCCTCTAACTAATACACAAAATCACACACATATTAGGGCTATTTAGGGGGGTTATATAGAGGGCTATATAAGGTTATATATATGTGTATACGTAGGGATATATATGGGGTACTTAGGGGGATCAATAGTGGTCAAATGGGGTTGGGTTTCAGCTGCTATTGGAGCTGCTACTGCTGCTATTGAAGTTGCTGCTGCTGCATTATGTTGATGCTGCTACTACTATTTTCTGTTGCAGCTGTGTAGGTGGGAGGGGGTTCCTGCTCACAGTTGGGCCCCTAAAACAGGGCCTGTTGTCCCTGTTTGGGACAGCAATTGGGGGAGGGGGGGGTGGCTGCCACTGTGCAGCCCCCTTCTCTCCCTCCCTATCTCACTCTCTATCTTCTCTTCCTCTCTAACTCACTCTCTATATTTATATATCACACTCACACACACATACATATCTATATGTATATAGACACACACACACACACACACACACACACACACACACACACACACACACACACACACACACATATCTATATCTATATATATTCATGTGTGAGTGTGTGTGTGTACATATATATATATATATATATATATATATATATATATATATATATATATATATATATATATATATATATATAGACGCACACACACATGGATACCTATATATATGGACACACACACACACACACACACACACACACACACACACACACACACACACACACACACACACATATATATATATATATATATATATATATATATATATATATATATATATATATATATATATATATATATATATATATATACATATAGACACACACCCTCACACACACATATGAATATATATAGAGAATATTTGATTGGCACCCCACTTTTTTTTACGCTTATTTAAGGTGCACCCCACAAGTTTACATGAATGTATGACACCCCCCACTTTGGACGGTTTTCGTCTAAAACAAACGGTCAACCTCGCTGACTTATTTTTTTGACGAAAATACCCCCCATCTGTTCTCTTCTTCCCCGCGTCAACTATTCGTCTTCCTCCTCTGCCGGGCTCGGCCCTCCTCCACGGCGTCGTCGTACTCCCCCCTCCCCGACCTCGCCGCACCGCCCCCCGGTCATCACCACCATCCCCAACATCATCACCGTCATCATCATCACCACCATCCACCATCATCACCGCCCCCTAGCCCCCACCGTCGCCGCGCTGCTGATGCTGTCGTGTGCTGTTGCTGCTGCCATTACTGCCGCACGCTGCTGCTGTCGGGCTTGTTTGCTCACCAGCTTTGCTACGCATCTGCCGCGCTGCTGCTACGGGGCGGAGCGGGAGGGGGGTGGGAGGGGGGATGGAGCGGAAGGGTGGGAGGTGATGATGGTTGATGGTGGTTGGTGATGGTGGTGGTGGTGATGGCCGGGAGGGTACGACGAGGTCGGGGAGGGGGGAGTGTGGCGACGCCGTGGAGGGGGGTCGAGCACGGTGGGGGTGGGGCAGCCACGTGCGACGAGGAGGAGGGACACACAAAAGGAGACAATGTCATTTTCGTCAAAAAAAATTTGACCGTTCATTTTAGACAGAAACCGTCCAAAGTGGGAGGTGTCATAATATATATATATACACACACACACACACACACACACACACACACACACACACACACACACACACACACACACACACACACACACACACACACACACACACACACATAGATACATAGATATTTGGACACACACACTCATCCTAGTTCTCCTAGGAGTCGCCCATAGGCCTCTAACTTGACACAAAGGGAGACACCACCATGGGGTGGATCCTATGGGTTCCAAATTAATTAAACTACATGGAAAATTGATTTAGAGGATAGGAAATTACCTATTAGGAGTGAATCCTAATGAAACTCTCTCCGACACGATGATCCTTGTAGGAAGGACACTTCCACCTTGCACTTTTCTCCTAAACTTTGGTAGCACCCTCTTTTGATGGTGTAGAGATGATCTATGGAAGAAATTTTAGAGAAAGGGAGAGAATTAGGAGATGAAATCAATGTTTTAGGTCTAGGTTTTGGGGAAGAACTCAAAAGGGAAAAGAAATGAGAGTGGGGAAGAAGTGAAGTGGAGAGAGGGAGACCCTCCTCATGTGGCCGGCCATGTAAGGGGGTTTGGGGGCTTTTGACAAATGTCCAAATTGCCCTCCAAGCCTCATTTTGGTCAAAATTGACTTAAGTTATAAATCGGGGTTAAACGGGCCAAGTTAAAATCTACAAATTGACCGATTAAGTCATGTAGGGTTAGTCTAAAAGCACTAGAATAATTAAGTTTGGGTCTCATCTAGAGTCTAAGCTACCCGGGTCCCCGATACAAGTCGGAATAAGCTGAAATTCGAACCCGACTTAAATAATCCCCAAATAACATTATAATTAAATAAAAATTTCTAAAATCCCCAAAAATGCAAATGACCATTTTACCCCTATTTATGAAAAGTGGGAGTGACAAGTCTACCCACCTTAAAAAATTCGTCCTCGAAATTGAATGCGAAACTATCACAACAACTAAAACAGAACAAGGAAAGAAAAAGAAAAAATTTACCTCAAGGCTCCAAGAGATATGGAAATCTTTCTCGCATGTCGTCCTCTCTCTCCTAGGTAGACTCACCTGGAGAGTGGTGCCTCCATGCAACGCGAACAAAAGGAATGATGTCACGACCCGCACCCGAGGTAAGGGCACGAGTGCGAAACAACGTCCCAGCCTACGCCGTAGAAACGGCATAGAACGCTGTTTAGGTCTACTATCTATCAATAGTATAATATCAAACCCTGTCGAGAATGGTCAACTCCGAATAGAGGACAAGCAATGACAATATAATATACTCAATCACAAACTCTAAGAATGACGATAAATAATACTGAAAGATAAAGACAACAAGATTTATAAATATCATCCTGAAAATTCAACACAGAATAATACGAGTCCTAAATCTCTGAGTCAACAATCTCAATACAAACAACTAACAAATAATAACAAGCCAAAGTAATCTGGAGATAGAGTCCAGTACTATACTAGAAATAGCTAAACTATCCCAAGGCCTCATCTGATAGAGCTAGCCCCTGCTGCACTAGGGTATCCAACTCTATACCAACCACGTCATCAGGACCGTAATAGGTAGGGCACCCATCATCATCATCTGTAATATTTTCAACAGGTCCAGTCAGGACGGGAACGAGTACAAAATCTCAAACAACAGTTCTATTTATACAATATTGAAAATATAGCAGTAAATCGAGAGAATATACTAGGTAAAGTAGAGCGTACATGCATCCTGGCAGAGTATATCAAAACTGTAATGAGATAAGGCAAGAGAACAATGTATAACATGTACGAAAATCTGGAACTGCTATCTATATGAGTTTAGCACTAGTTTCAACATGTGATCGGCTTAGAACTTGATACAATGTTTGGCCTGGCTAATCATACGTGAGTGTATGATTAACACTATACAGTGAGGATACAATGGTGATACAAATGGTGATACAAATGGTGATACAAATGGTGGTACTATAGGGTATTGATCACATATCTACGCTAAAACCCCCATCCCTGACTAATATAGTGGATCCAGTCATGACACGTCATGACACATATTCTCTGAGGAGGTCACGAGCCTACACAGGAATCGTATCTATACAATGAACAATAAACAATGAAGACTTTCCCAGTGTATACCATATACGAGAGAGGAATAACATCTTATGACGGGATCCAGACAATACCAATCCGTGTCCACCATGTGTCAAGAGAATAAGGATATCTACACTAAATACTAGAAACAAAGACGATATCATAAAACAGAAATATTATCAGAGAATGTACTCGCCTGTCACCCTGTACGACTGATATGAATAGATGTCCGAACTGGTATCATAGAGTCCTATTTAGAGTAAAACATGTTATGATGTATTCAGAAATAAGGTAATTGAAGTGTATGATGCAATCTATATGATTTTTAAGTCAATCTAGACCAAAGTCAACTCTAAGTCAACCATGGTCAACTGTCTAGGTCAAACTAGGTCAACAAGTCAATTTTAGTCAACTAGGAGTCAAACTTGGTCATCCTCTAGTCTATCTAGGTATTCCCACATAGAACTCATATACATATTTACACTACCATATAATATATACCTTAACATTATCCTACCCTATGTATTACCTTAACTTACACCTATAACTTTACCTACATGCACTTCAATCCTTACCTACATACTCTATGTTATAATACCAAGACACTCTACTCTAGACAGAAATCTGGGTGCCCCTCATTTCTAACAAATTTCTACTCTCACATCCCATACTCTCTAAACTTTTAAACTAAAATCAATATACCTACATACTCTATTAATACACAGGAATACATAACACTCACTATCCATGCCACACACCCTCACTCTCATTTCAGTTTATAAATATGTTAAAGGAAATTTCCAACTCTATCTATACCTATATTAATATAGAACAAGTTACATCTAAAACTGAACCCAACATATATATTCCTGAACCCAACATATATATATTCAGGTTTGTATATATATTCAGGTTCAACATATTAACCCATGTTTCCTAGTTTTTCGAATTGGATCATTGAATCCACTATCTCTGATCAGTTGAGTGCTAGCTGTTTTCAGTAAACTAGTGAAATGTAGGTGAGCCCAGGAAAAGTCAGAGCTCAGGAAAAATCAGAACAAAATCAGTTCTCAAAAGCAGTTCAACATTCAATCCCAAACCAATTTGAAAACCCAAACTCAGTTTTCAACAAACACAGGTAAATCTCAGTTTTTCCTGTGAACTTCACATATTATCTCAGTTAAAATCGAAAACAGGTCAACATATTATAGGTATCATTCTTTGGTACACATTACATAAATTTTAGTTTACAACCATCAAAAATCAGTTTTTAACATTACAATACAAAACCCAAAACTCCAATTCAGTTTTAAGTTAAACCCAAATCTCAGTTTCAGGTTTTCAATTAGGGAACTTCTCAGGTTTCTATTAAACCAAAATCTCAGGTTTAATATTTCAGGTTTCACACCCAGAGGAAATCTCAGGTTGAAGGTTAATGACAGTTAAGATCAGTTCATGAGCTATGAAATGTTCACCATCAATGCCCAATGCTCGAAAAACCAAATAACAACCAAATGAATCTTCACAATGTTTCCAGAGGCAAAACCCAATATCCTTGACATGCTCGAATGTTAACAACATTGATTTAAACGTTAAATAACAATTTTAAAACCCATCAATCTCAGAAATTTGGTTGAACTGTACAGTTATCAGAACATCCCTATGTCGATATTGAAAACCCCAAAATTCAAACTGGAAAAACAATAAAAAACCCAAATCAGTATGTGCAGAGTGCGTGTCGATGTCAGCGTGTCAGAGGGGTACATTCGTGTCCACAAAAGTGGACACGAAGTGTCCAATTCACGAAAATGTGAAGTATCAGTAAATCAGCCCAGTTATTCCTCGTGCACGCGTGTCGACCAGTATAGGGATTCGTGTGTCCATCCAAAAGTGTCGTGGTCGTGTCAGTAGCTAGGTGGAGTGTCAGGGTAGGTGTCTAAGTGCCTGAGTCGTGTCCACGAAGTCGCGTGTCCAAGATACAGAGGCGTATCAGTGTCGATTTCCGCGCGCGTGTGTGTGTGTGTGCGACCCGTGCACATCGAATATCTCCCTAAATTCTCAATAATATTTCCTGAAATTTTGTGTGCCTAATGACAGTCATTGCCCCCTCATGTACACAAAATTTTGTGTCATAAGAGTCAGTGTCGTGTCCGCTAGGAGTGTCGAGCACCAGGGCAGCCGTATGAGCCCCGTACGGTGTCTTGTGCTGCGTGTCCGAGCCCAATAACTGTGTCCAAACCTACCTAAAATTAGCCCAGTCAACTACAAATCAATTCCCCACCTATTAGGCTACCCAAATATGAAATTTGTTTTAAAATTGGTTATAATTTAATCCATTGAGACATTTTACCAAACACGTAATTAAAAACACCGATACGTGTCCGATACGGGTATCGAACGGACACGAAATCCTACCAAACTTGGGCTACACCTAGGGGAACCCTAAATGAATGCATCTATGAAGAAAAATCATTATTTTAATGGGTGTAGATAGGTTTACCTATTGAGAGTTAGAATCTCAATGTAAAGGGCCTAGTATCGATGTCCTTCTCGATTTGCAACGGTTCAAATGTCCTCAAACCTCTCTAGCAAGCCTCCATAAGTCTCCTCTACTGTTGGGGATGATGATGCAATTGATTAGGATCAAATTGGACTTAATTTGGATATTTGGGGAAGGATTTTGGGGAGGAACAATTAGGGTTCTAAGAAATTGTCAAAAGAGGCAATTGTTTCTAAGTTGGACACTTATAGGAGGGTGGAAGGGTTATGTATGGATGTTCATCTAAGGGAATTAGGGCTTGTTTAGGTATAGGTGAGTGGCTAGGATCATTCCACCCAATTCTAGGCCTTCCTATTGGTTCTAAGCTTCTTTTTCACAAATATCCTAAGAGTAAAATATCTCACCTAGAAATATCTAGATATTAATAATCATGTCATGACTAAGTTAACCTAATCAACCAAGGCTAATCTAGATTAGGCTAAGTTTCTAGGTTAAGGCCCAACTAAAGGATTAGCACAATATTTTATTTATACAATTTACAATTTCACAAACTTGTCAAAATGACCAAAATATCCTTAGGCTAAAAAGTCGTAATTAGTCATCCTAATTACATGACTAGGCTCCCATGGTCATTGTTAGTCTCTAGGTTTAGCCAACTCTTGGGTTACACTAGTCAATCATCAAAATCACAAGTCGTGGTTTTAAATAGTTTTAAATTAACTAAAAATCACCAAAAATTATAACATCGTTTAAATATCATTATTAAATTATTATAATTATAAAATTTCAAAATTACCCTTATTTTAGAAACTGGGTGCTACAAGTCTACCCTCCTTAGAAAATTTTATCCTCGAAATTAAAATGGTCGTACTCCTTCTAGGTCAAACACCCAACAATCAAAGCCTACTAAATTTTATCCTAAATTATATAAAAATACAATTCAGGAAATCAAAACACATACATAGTTTTAATCTCTACAGTATCATGCTATTGCAGTCTTCATTAGGATTTTCTATTTAATCCAGCATGATCATCACATATGCAAACTAAAGGTACTAAGAAGGCAATCATCAATCAATGGACAGAAGAAACAGGTAAAAAGGAAGTGCAAGACCTAACCTCCTAATCCAATGCCTGCAGGATCCTCAACTGTCATCGCATAAGCCCTGCCCTGGCGGGGTATATCCCGCTGCTGGTGTGGGGCGTGATGCGGTGCCATAGGTGGCCTACCCTGTGCTTCCTGAGCTGCACGGCGATGGTTCGAAGGACAATCCCTCGCCTGATGCCCCTCGATGCCACAGTATAGGTACACACCCAAACGTCTCCTACAAACCTTCCAGAGATGTCCGGACCTCTTGCATTAGTGGCAAGTGGGTGCCTGCTACGTCGGTCTCTGCTGCTGCTGCCGGGGCACCTGCTGAACTGGTGCCCTAACCGGAGCAGGAATCTGCTGCGAGCGTTGCGGAATAGAATGATGCTGGAGTTGAGGACGTTTAGCAGCCCCCGCGCTGCTAGTAGTCCCCGAAAACATATCACGGTCCCTCTTGGGCTTCAGGCCCCACTCCCTCTCCACCTTGCGAGCCTCCACAAAGATCTCGGTATAGGTTGCATAGAAAGAGGGAATAAGGATCTTGATATCCCATATCAGTCCCTCTCTAAAACGGCTCGCCCTGATCTCTGGATCACGCACTATGTACTCTGCATATCGGCTCAGTCTGCCGAACTCCGCAGCATACTCCTCTACAGACAAACCACCCTGTTGGAGGTGCTGAAACTGTTTCGCCAAGTCGATCTTATCTGTAGGAGAAAAGAACTTTGCCTTGAAGAGGACCTTGAACTCGGCCCAGGTATGGCCCTCTCCTGCAAGGTCTGGCTCGTTCCTGAACCAGGTGCGAGCAATGTCTAACAACTATAGCCCCACCGCCTCGACCTTTAGATCGTCTGCTAGGCGGGAAGCCCTCATCTGACGCTCGATGTCCTCGAGCCAGTCGTCGGCATAGACCACACCCTCGGTCCCGCTAAAGTCACGGGGCCCGAGCTTCTTGAAGTCCTGGATATCTCCGTACCTCGTACGCGTCCCATAATGCGGAGCCCTCTGCTCCACGGCTGCAAGGGCCAACTGATGGGCATCCTCCATGCCCTGACGCATCGCGTTTGTCTGCCTCTGCTGAGCCTCGGTCTGGGCTCTCTGAGTCTCCAGTATCTGCTGGAGGAAAGTAAGCATCTGTCCTATATCTGTAGGCAGAGGAGGTGGAGGTAGAACTATGTCTGCAACCAGCAAAGGAATCCGCTGCGCAGCAGGAGGAATAACGCCCGCATCAACCACTGGTTCTGCGGCCGAAAAAGTCGTAGCAACACTAGGGTCAGCCCTCGTAACTGGCGGAGGAGCGCCCCCAACTGCTGCTGCAGATACAACGACTGCAGGAGAAGTGACTGGCTCAGGTTCGCGAGATGTGGCGGACCTCTCAGTATCCACAGGATCCAAATGCTGAGATCGAGTCGTCACCATCCTTAAGATAGATCGAAAGAAAGAAGTCAATATGGTACAAGATAGATTATATCAAAGGAGGACAATTAGAGTACAAATAATCAGCATCAAGAAAGGACAGTTGTATAGAAGCAAATTGGAAGTTTCCTAATTGTGATTGAGTACTCTTAGCCTATAGCCTATATCTTCTAAAACAATAGCAGGCTCGTAGCAGCACTCTGAGTCGAGCACCACTACGACATCAAACTAATTGCGACTTCAGACCTGCATGGGCCACCACAAAAAATGTGTCACGACCCACACCCGAGGTAAGGGCACGAGTGCGAAACAACGTCCCAGCCTACGCCGTAGAAACGGCGTAGAACGCTGTCTAGGTCTACTATCTATCAATAGTATAATATCAAACCCTGTCGAGAATGGTCAACTCCGAACGGAGGACAAGCAATGACAATATAATATACTCAATCACAAACTCTAAGAATGACGATAAATAATACTGAAAGATAAAGACAACAAGATTTATAAATATCATCCTGAAAATCCAACACAGAATAATACGAGTCCTAAATCTCTGAGTCAACAATCTCAATACAAACAACTAACAAATAATAACAAGCCAAAGTAATCTGGAGATAGAGTCCAGTACTATACTAGAAACAGCTAAACTATCCCAAGGCCTCATCTGATAGAGCTAGCCCCTGCTGCACTAGGATATCCAACTCTATACCAACCACGTCATCAGGACCGTAATAGGTAGGGCACCCCTCCTCATCATCTGTAATATTTTCAACAGGTCCAGTCAGGACGGAAACGAGTAAAAAAATCTCAAACAACAGTTCTATTTATACAATATTGAAAATATAGCAGTAGATCGAGAGAATATACTAGGCAAAGTAGAGCGTACATGCATCCTGGCAGAGTATATCAAAACTGTAATAAGATAAGGCAAGAGAACAATGTATAACATGTACGAAAATCTGGAACTGCTATCTATGTGAGTTTAGCAATAGTTTCAACATGTGATCGGCTTAGAACTTGATACAATGTTTGGCCTGGCTAATCATACGTGAGTGTATGATTAACACTATACTGTGAGGATACAATGGTGATACAAATGGTGATATAAATGGTGGTACTATAGGGTATTGATCACATATCTACGCTAACACCCCCATCCCTGACTAATATAGTGGATCCAGTCATGACACGTCATGACATGTATTCTCTGAGGAGGTCGCGAGCCTACGCAGGAATCGTATCTATACAATGAACAATAAACAATAAAGACTTGCCCAGTGTATACCATATACGAGAGAGGAATAACATCTTATGACGGGATCCAGACAATACCAATCCGTGTCCACCATGTGTCAAGAGAATAAGGATATCTACACTAAATACTAGAAACAAAGACGATATCATAAAACAGAAATATTATCAGAGAATGTACTCGCCAGTCACCCTATACGACTGATATGAATAGATGTCCGAACTGGTGTCACAGAGTCCTATTTAGAGTAAAACAGGTTATGATGTATTCAGAAATAAGGTAATTGAAGTGTATGATGCAATCTATATAATTTTTAAGTCAATCTAGACCAAAGTCAACTCTAAGTCAACCATGGTCAACTGTCTAGGTTAAACTAGGTCAACAAGTCAATTTTAGTCAACTAGGAGTCAAACTTGGTCATCCTCTAGTCTATCTAGGTATTCCCACATAGAACTCATATACATATTTACACTACCATATAATATATACCTTAACATTATCCTACCCTATGTATTACCTTAACTTATACCTATAACTTTACCTACATGCACTTCATGTCCAAATCCTTACCTACATACTCTATGTTATAATACCAAGACACTCTACTCTAGACATAGAAATCTGGGTGCCCCTCATTTCTAACAAATTTCCACTCTCACATCCCATACTCTCTAAACTTTTAAACTAAAATCAATATACCTACATACTCTATTAATACACAGGAATACATAACACTCACTATCTATGCCACACACCCTCACTCTCATTTCAGTTTATAAATATGTTGAAGGAAATTTCCAACTCTATCTATACCTATATTAATATAGAACAAGTTACATCTAAAACTGAACCCAACATATATATTCCTGAACCCAACATATATATATTCAGGTTTGTATATATATTCAGGTTCAACATATTAACCCATGTTTCCTGGTTTTCGAATTGGATCATTGAATCCAATATCTCTGATCAGTTGAGTGCTAGCTGTTTTCAGTAAACTTGTGAAATGTAGGTGAGCCCAGGAAAAGTCAGAGCTCAGGAAAAATCAGAACAAAATCAGTTCTCAAAAGCAGTTCAACATTCAATCCCAGACCAATTTGAAAACCCAAACTCAGTTTTCAACAAACACAGGTAAATCTCAGTTTTTCCTGTGAACTTCACATATTATCTCAGTTAAAATCGAAAACAGGCCAACATATTATAGGTATCATTCTTTGGTACACATTACATAAATTTTAGTTTACAACCATCAAAAATCAGTTTTTAATATTACAATACAAAACCCAAAACTCCAATTCAGTTTTAAGTTAAACCCAAATCTCAGTTTCAGGTTTTCAATTAGGGAACTTCTCAGGTTTCTATTAAACCAAAATCTCAGGTTTAATATTTCAGGCTTCACACCCAGAGGAAATCTCAGGTTGAAGGTTAATGACAGTTAAGATCAGTTCATGAGCTATGAAATGTTCACCATCAATGCCCAATGCTCGAAAAACCAAATAACAACCAAATGAATCTTCACAATGTTTCCAGAGGCAAAACCCAATATACTTGACATGCTCGAATGTTAACAACATTGATTTAAACGTTAACTAAAATTTTAAAACCCATCAATCTCAGAAATTTGGTTGAACTGTACAGTTATCAGAACATCCCTATGTCGATATTGAAAACCCCAAAATTCAAACTGGAAAAACAATAAAAAACCCAAATCAGTATGTGCAGAGTGCGTGTCGCATGTCAGCATGTCAGAGGGGTACATTTGTGTCCACAAAAGTGGACACGAAGTGTCCAATTCACGAAAATGTGAAGTATCAGTAAATCAGCCCAGTTATTCCTCGTGCACGCGTGTCGACTAGTCTAGGGATTCGTGTGTCCATCCAAAAGTGTCATAGTCGTGTCAGTAGCTAGGTGGGGTGTCAGGGTAGGTGTCTAAGTGCCTGAGTCGTGTCCACGAAGTCGCGTGTCCAAGATACAGAGGCGTATCAGTGTCTATTTCCGCGCGCGTGTGTGTGTGTGTGTGTGTGTGTGTGCGACCCGTGCACATCGAATATCTCCCTAAATACTCAATAATATTTCCTGAAATTTTGTGTGCCTAATGACAGTCATTGCCCCCTCATGTACACAAAATTTCATGTCATAAGAGTCAGTGTCGTGTCCGCTAGGAGTGTCGAGCAGCAGGGCAGCCGCACGAGCCCCGTGCGGTGTCTCGTGCTGCGTGTCCGAGCCCAATAACTGTGTCCAAACCTGCCTAAAATCGACCCAGTCAACTACAAATCAATTCCCCACCTATTAGGCTACCCAAATATGAAATTTGTTTTGAAATTGGTTATAATTTAATCCATTGAGACATTTCACCAAACACGTAATTAAAAATACCGATACGTGTCCGATACGGGTATCGAACGTACACGAAATCCTACCAAACTTGGGCTACACCTAGGGGAACGCTAAATGAATGCATCTATGAAGAAAAATTATGATTTTAATGGGTGTAGATAGGTTTATCTAATGAGAGTTAGAATCTCAATGTAAAGGGCCTAGTATCGATGTCCTTCTCGATTTGCAACGGTTCAAATGTCCTCAAACCTCTCTAGCAAGCCTCCATAAGTCTCCTCTACTGTTGGGGATGATGATGCAATTGATTAGGATCAAATTGGACTTAATTTGGATATTTGGGGAAGGATTTTGGGGAGGAACAATTAGGGTTCTAAGAAATTGTCAAAAGAGGCAATTGTTTCTAAGTGTGACACTTATAGGAGGGGGGAAGGGTTATGTGTGGCTGTTCATCTAAGGGAATTAGGGCTTGTTTAGGTATAGGTGAGTGGCTAGGATCATTCCACCCAATTCTAGGCCTTCCTATTGGTTCTAAGCTTCTTTTTCACAAATATCCTAAGAGTAAAATATCTCACCTAGAAATATCTAGATATTAATAATCATGTCATGACTAAGTTAACCTAATCAACCAAGGCTAATCTAGATTAGGCTAAGTTTCTAGGTTAAGGCCCAACTAAAGGATTAGCACAATATTTCATTTATACAATTTACAATTTCACAAACTTGTCAAAATGACCAAAATACCCTTAGGCTAAAAAGTCGTAATTAGTCATCCTAATTACATGACTAGGCTCCCATGGTCATGGTTAGTCTCTAGGCTTAGCCAACTCTAGGGTTACACTAGTCAATCATCAAAATCACAAGTCGTGGTTTTAAATAGTTTTAAATTAACTAAAAATCACCAAAAATCATAACATAGTTTAAATATCATTATTAAATTATTATAATTACAAAATTTCAAAATTACCCTTATTTTAGAAACTGGGTGCTACAAATGACCTGGTTCCGGAGCACCTTCTCTCTTTGGTCCAAGATCTCGACCGGCATCTCTGGATAACTGAGAGTCGGTCCCACTTCGATCTCGAAGTGGTCCAAAACATGACTGGAATATGCCACGTACCGTCTCAGCTACGACACGTGGAACACGTTGTGCACTCCCACTAGTGCGGGCGGTAACTCCAGTCGGTAAGCCACTGCACCGACCCTGTCCAAGATACAGAAAGGTCCGATGTATCGTGGACTAAGCTTCCCGCCTCCCCCAAAACGAATCATGCCACGCGTCGGAGAAATCCGCAGAAACACAAGATCACCAACCTAGAACAAAAAAACAAGACTTAAAGCTTGATCTAAAACAATCATAATCTGACTCAAATACTAGAAAAATCTAAACTATACCTCAAACTCCAACGGCCTCCGGTGGCTATCGGCCCAATGCTGCTGCCTGTCCTGCGCCACCCAAAGTCTATCTCTGATAACCCTGACCTTCTCTGCAGCATCCACTACCATCTCAGGACCAAGCAAAACCCTCTCGCCGACATCATCCCAAGATAAGGGAGTACGGTACCTCCGTCCGTATAGAGCCTCGAAAGGTGAGATCTCTATACTGGCTTGGTAGCTGTTGCTGTAAGCAAACTCTACCAAGTGAAGGTGGTCCTCCCAAGATCACCTGAAGTCCAAGATACAGGTACAAAACATATCCTCGAGGGTCTGAATCATCCTCTCCAACTGTCCATCTGTCTGGGGGTGGTATGCGGTACTGAACTTGAGCGATGTGCCCAAGCTAAACTGCAAACTCCTTCAGAAGTGGGAAGTAAATCGGCTATCCCGATTCGAGACTATGCTGACTGGAACCCCGTGCAATCGAACTATCTGCCGCATGTACATCTCGGCCAGCCTCCCCGTAGACTTGAAAGGCAAAAAATGGGCCGATTTGGTCAATCGATCAACAATGACCCAAATCGCATCCCTTCTTCCTGGAGAACGCGGAAGTCCAGACACAAAGTCCATAGTGATATGCTCCTACTTTCACTCAGGAATGGGTAGTGGCTAGAGCAAACCACCTGGTCTCTGTCTCCCAGCTTTCACCTGCTGGCACACCAAGCATCTAGAAACGAACTGAGCCACCTTGCATTTCATGCCATACCACCAAACATGCTGTCTCAAGTCTCTGTACATATTGTTAGTACCAGGATGCATAAAGTACTGAGAACGATGCACCTTCTGAAGAACCTTCTCCCGAAGTCCTCCGCTTGGCACGCAAAATATGGTAACATGCCTCAATGACCCATCTTCCGCTATAGAGAACTCATCCAACAATCATGCCGGACCTGCTCCCTGATGACCCTCAGAGCCTCATCCTCAAACTGAGTTGCTCTGACTCTGTACATCAGCTCTGACTGCACCTGAAGACCCCACATCTGCTCCCCAAACCCAGGAACTATCACCTTAATGCCTAAGCTCTCCAGATCTGCCAGAAGATGACGATCCATCGTCAAACACATGGCCGTCGGATACCTGCTCAAAGCATCCGCAACCACATTGGCCTTCCCTAGATGGTACTGTAAGGATATATTAAAATCCTTCATCCTCTCTAACCATCGCCTCTGCCTCATATTCAGCTCCTTCTGGGTAAACACGTACTTTAAGCTCTTCTGGTCAGTAAAAATCTCCACACGCTCTTCGTACAAATAGTGTTTCCACAGTTTCAAGGCAAATATGACTGCTGCCAACTCCAAATCATGAGTCGAGCAGTTCTTTTCATGTGGTCGTAACTGCCTAAATGTATAAGCAATTACCTTCCCATGCTGCTGAAGAACGCAACCCAGATCCTTTCCCGAAGCATCACTATAGATCGTGAATCCTTCGGACCCAGATGGCAACGTCAAAATAGGAGCCGACGTCAACCTCTTCTTCAGCTCCTCGAAAGAAGCCTGACACTCATCAGTCCAGACGAACTCCACGTCCTTCCTAGTGAGTCTAGTCATCGGCTCTGCTATTCGAGAGAAGTCCTGCACGAACTTCCTATAGTAGCCTGCCAAACCCAAAAAACTCTGAATCTCGACAACTGAACTGGGTGTCGACCAAGACTCCACCACTGCAATCTTCTTCTGATCAACTGAAATCCCATCACCAGATACAACATGGCCCAGGAACTCCACTCAGTCCAAGAAGCATCTCGTACTTCGACAGCTTTCCATACAGCTGCTCCCTCCTCAGAGTCTCTAGCACAATCCGTAGATGCGCCTCGTGCTCCTCAGACGTCTTCAAATAGATGAGAATATCATCAATGAAGACCACCATGAACTTGTCAAGGTACGAATGTAATATCTTATTCATCAAATTCATGAATACTGTCGGGGCATTAGTCAACCCAAACGGTATGACGGTAAACTCATACTGGCCATAACGGGTACAAAAAGCAGTATTCGGAATGTCATCCCGCTTCACCTTTAGCAGATGGTACCCAGATCCCAAGTCTATCTTCGAGAATACCCTTGCATCGCTCAACTGATCAAACAAGTCATTATTCCTGGTCAAAGGATATATGTTCTTGATAGTGAGGTTGTTGAGCGCTCGGTAGTTGATACACATCCGTTTCATACCGTCCTTCTTCGGGACAAACAGGACTGGCGTGCCCCAAGGTGAAGAACTGGATATGATAAAGCCCTTGTCCTGCAGCTCGTCGACTTGCTTCTTCAGCTCTGCCAATTCGCTGTTGTTGACTCGAAAGACATGCTGAAAAATAGGCTCAGCGCCCGGCATCAAGTCTATCGAGAACTCAACATCTCTGTCTGGCGGCATCCCCGACAATTCTTCAGAAAAGACATCCAAGAACTCTGCAATAAATGGATGAGGCAACTCCTACCCCGCCAACAAGGCTCCACAGAATCCATCTCCTGACTCCGCTACTCCTCTGACAAACTGAAACTCTGGCTCTCCTGGCGGACTAAACAACACTCTGCATGCTCTACAATCTATACTAGCATGGTGCCTGCTCAACCAGTCCATACCGAGTACTACATCGTAACTCGGAAGTGGCATTACGAGCAAGCATGCACTCAGATCCCGGCCTCCCAGAGTAACTCACCGCCCCTTGTAAATATTATTAACCAGGATAATACCTCCCCTAGTCATAATCTTGCAAGTCCTATCTAGGTACTCAGCAATAATATTGTGTCTAAGTGCAAAAGAAACTGACACAAAACTGTGTGTAGCACCTGAATCAAACAATACTAAAGCAGAAAAAGAATCAAGAAGAACCGAACCTGCCACAACATCTACAACTGGCTCGATCTCCTCGACTGCAAGAGAAAAAGCCCTGCCCTGAACACCCCATGGCTGGTGGTGTTGAGCAAACCGCTGCTGCTAGGTCGGAAGTGGACCCCTCGGCTGTACTGCAGGTACTCTCGCTGGCGCCCTCTGAGCTGTACCAATAAAACGAAGGTTCATTGGACACTCTCTCAACTGATGGCCTGCGCCGTCGTAAAAGAGACATACTCCCAACCTCTTCTGGCAGACCTCCCAGGTGTGATCAGGCTTCTTATAGAAGTTACAAGGAGCCCCATTCTGTGCCTGTCTCTGCTGAGTGTGCTGTACCTGCTGAACCGATGCTCTGGCCTGAACCTGTGGCTGGTGATGCTGGAAAGAATGATGTTAAAGCTGAGGGCATTTAGCAGCCCCCGCATTGTTAGTAGCCTCCGAGAAAAGATCGCGATCCCTCTTGGGCTTCAAGCCCCACTCCCGCTCTACCTTGTGGGACTCCGCATAGATCTGGGTAAAAGTCTCATAAAAGGAGGGAATAGGGATCTTGATATCCCAGATCAACCCCTCTCTGAAATGGCTCGTCCTGATCTCTGGGTCATGAACCATGTACTCCGTATATCGGCTCAGACGGCCAAACTCTACGATGTACTCCTCCACAGACAAACTGCCCTGCTGCAGAGCCTAAAACTGCCTCACCAGGTCAATCTTATCCGTAGGAGAGAAGAACTTCTCATTGAAGAGAAGCTTGAACTCGGCCCAAGTATGGCCCTCTCCAGTAAGGGTTAGCTCGTTCCTGAACCAGGTGAGAGCAATGTCTAACAACTGCAAACCCACTGCCTCGACCTTCAGGTCGTATGCGAGGCGGGAGGCCCTCATCTTTCGCTCGATGTCCTCGAGCCTGTCATCAGCATAGACCATACCCTCGGTCCCACTAAAGTCACGGGGCCCTAGCTTCTTGAAGTCCTGAATATCGCCCGACCTCGGACGCGCCCCATGATGTGGAGCACTCTGCTCCCCGGCTGCTAAGGCCAACTAATGGACATCCTCCATGCCCTGACGTATCGTGTCGGTCTGCCTCTGCTGAGCTTCAGACTGGGCTCTCTGAGTCTCTAATATCTGCTAGAAAAAAGCAAGCATCTGACCCATATCTGTAGGCAGAGGAGGCGGAGGTGGAAGAATATCCGCAACTGATGGAGGAATCCGCTGTGCAGGAGGAGGAAGAGTTCCTATATCCACTGGAACTGCGGCAGTAACTGTCGTAGCAACTCAGTCCTTGAAACTAGTGGAGGAGCACCCCCAAGAGCTGCTGCCGACACCCCGACTGCGATATGAGTGTCTGTATCAGGTCCGCGAGTCATAGCAGGCCTCTCCATATCCGCGGCCTCAGGATGCTGGGATCTGGTCTGCACCATCCTGAAGATAGATTAAAGAAGGAAATCAATATGGCACATGAAATATTATATCAAGGAGGACAGTTGGAATACAAAAATCAATATCAAAAAGGACATTTAAAAGATCAGCAAGTGAAAGTTTTTCTATTTTGTGATTGAGTAACTTAGCCTATAGCCTATCCTAGATACGTACCACAGGCTCGTAACAGCACTCTAAGTCGAGCGCCACTACGATATTACACTAATTGCGACTTTCGACCTATATGGGCCACCACTAAAAACGTGTCACAATCCGTACCCTAGGTAGAGGCACAAGTACGTAACAGCGTCCAGCCTACACCGTAAAAACGGTGTAGAACGCTGTAGGTCTGATAGATAACAAACAGTATATAATAACCTATCATCTCCGCACAGAAGATATAAATATGAAATACTGATAAACTCAATCATAATCTAGGAGGGAGAATCATGGCACGAAAACTAGATAAATATAAACCACCAGTGCAATATCCAGCTCAACAACGAGAAAGAGAGTCACAAAGTAATATGGTTATACAATCCCAAAATATATAATGTCATAAACATAAGTAGCAAGCTGGAGACAAGGTCCAGTCCAAAAATCTAGTCTAACTAAACTAAGCTAGAGGCTCGTCGGGCGGAGCTAAGCCCAGCTGAACCAAAGTCTCCAAGTCTAAGCCTACTACGTCAACCGGACCATGGTAGGTACATCAATCCTCCTCACCGTCATCTGTAATATTTTGTCAACATATCCAGTCAGAATGGAACGAGCACAATCAACTAACAACAGTTCACAAGATATGACAAAAGCTTTAAGACTGTAAATAGAGAGTATATATAATAAATTATGGAATGTACATATGAGTATCATGGCACGGTAAGCTATAAATCTAGAGCTAGAACAAGGCAAGTAAAACTGATCATGGCATGTACAAGAATCACGAATCATCTATCTAGGTGTGTGAGTACTAGCTACAATATATGGCCGGCTTGGAAACTTGTACAATAGTAACATGCCTGGCTAACCATACGTGGGGTGTATGATCAACACTCACAACCAATCAATGCACAATAGGTGCATAGTAGGTATTGACCATATATCTACACTAATACTCCCCGCCCCCGACTGGTAGAGTGGATCCAAGCAAGACACGTTACGACAAGGAATTCTGCATGAAGGGAGCAAGTCTCCTCGAGAATCGATGTCCATATACTGCACAAGAACTACAAGGGGGCTTGCACAAGACATACCAAGATAACAAGGAATAACATCTCATGTCGGGATCCATGAATACCAATCCATGTGATCAAGTTAATAACAAGCATATCTATACTAATTACATAAATTATAACAATTATCATAAATTGGAAAAGTTATCAGAGAATGTACTCGCCTGTGATGTGATGGATAAGTCGACTGAGTCCAAGAACAGTACCTCGAGGACCTATAGATGGAATATTGTATCAATATAATGGTTTGGAAGTGAAATCAAGTCATACTGAGTCAAACTAGGTCAAATAAAGTCAAATTAGATTATACAGAGTCAATCTAAGTCATACTAGGCCTAACAAAGTCAAACTAGGTTAATACAAGTCAAATAAAGTCAAACAAGGTCGATTTAAGTCAAGGGTTGACTTACAGAAAACTTTTGGTCAACAGGTCAACTCTGGTCAACCCTTGGTCAACTCTAGGTCAAACTTGACTAACGTTGACTAACAGTTGACTTTGGGTCAACCGATCAACTTCGGTCAAGTTCTAGTCAATTTTTAGGCTACGGTTGACTTTCGGTTGACTTTTGGTCAAAATTAGTCAACCGTGGTCAACCAAGATCAAAACTAGTCTAAGTTCACTATTCCTAACCATTACCAACCATAAAATCCTAATTATAGCTATATCTTAAAGTATTAAACCTTTATGTTAAGATATAGGTATTATCTCGAATTATCCCTTTTACCCTTTCTAAGGTAAATCCTTACCTTAGCCTCTAACTCCGACTCTAGACTTTTCTACCCTCATTTTAAGCTTTCCCCCACTCTTTAATATGGTACTCCAACCTTCCTCCTAGGATCTCGATATCGTATCTTGGTATCTTGATATCTAAAAGTCAAAAAGGATAATTTTTTATTACCTTAAGATAGTGGATATTGAAATATCAACTTGGTATAACAAGAATACAACACGACACCAACTCTAACTATCTAACCAATACTAACTTGCTACCTAACTATCAAGTATTCATTCTAACTTCTAACCACTACACAAGCAACCCTCTAACTCTCCAAACTCTCACCCACACTCAAGACTACTTAAAACTCACTCACTAACCCTCTAACTAATACACAAAATCACACACATATTAGGGCTATTTAGGGGGTTATATATATGTGTATATGTAGGGATATATATGGGGTACTTAGGTGGATCAATAGGGGTCAAATGGGGTTGGGTTTCAGCTGCTATTGGAGCTGCTACTGCTGCTATTGAAGTTGCTGCTACTGCATTATGCTGGAGGCTACTGCAATTTGTTGCTGCTGCAGCTGTGTAGGTGGGTGGGTGGGTGGGGGGGAGAGGGGTTCCTGCTCAGAGCAGGGCCCCCAAAATAGGGCCTGCTATCCCTGTTTGGAGGGGGGTTGACTGCCACTGTGCAGCCCCCTTCTCTTCCTTCCTATCTCACTCTTCTCTTCCTCTCTAACTCACTCTCTATATTATATCACACACACACACCAACACACACACACACACACACACACCAGAGATATATATATATTAATATATATATATATATATATATATAATATATATATATATATATATATATAAATATATATATATATATATATATATATATATATATATATAATATATTATATATATATATATATATATTTATCACACTCACTCTCTATCTTCTCTCTCTAACTCACTCTCTATATTTATATATCAAACACACCACCACACACACACACCAC